>CM026397.1:47870735-47895637 GCA_014843695.1 Archivesica marissinica
GTTGTGCATTCTCGCTGTCGTCACGTAACGCTTCAGCTAATCTATGACATAATTCTTGTACATAGTTATTTATGGGGATCCCTTCATCCCGCTCATTTCTAGCCCAGAGATCATAAGTGGAATCTAGATTATCTCTAGGTTCGCGCCCATCTAGAAGGTAGAAGGGAGAATATCCTGTGCTAGAGTGCTCTGCACTTCTATATGCAAATAATAGCCAGGGTAGCATCTCATCCCAAGACGATAAAGAGTTCTCCCCAAGGATTCTAAGCATGGTTTTCAATGTACCATTATATTTCTCTATTGATCCGTTGGTTTGAGGCCTGTAACTCGTGCTATTTAAGTGACGTATATCGTGCTCGGCTAGGAAGCGTGTGAATGTTTCAGCTATGAAAGCGCTTCCTCGGTCAGTCAACAGGGTCTGGGGTTTTCCATGTCGAGATATTATCTCGATCAGGGCTTTTTGTGCATTAACAGATGTCGCTGCGGCGCATGGGAAAGATTCCGTATATTTAGTGGCATGATCAATAAAATTCAAGATATACTGGTTCCCATTTATAGTTTTCTTCATGGGTCCAACGAAATCAGCGGATATAAATTTGAATGGTTGGGATATAATGGGCAGGGTTTTCAATGGGGCTACAGTGGCTTTCTGTCCCTTACCCGCTCTCTGGCACGGCCCACAGCTATGGCAGAATCGTTTAACATCTGCGCGGATTCCCGGCCAAAAGAAGCGGCGCTTAATGCGCTTCAGGGTCTTACTAGGTCCCTGGTGTCCCGTACTTAAACTGTCATGGGCGCGTCCCGTTATATGATCACGGAATCCCCGTGGAACTACCACCTGATCATATATTTTCCAGGGTCAAACTTTGGACGTGTCTTGAGGTTGTTCTCTCCTCATAAGTAGTCGGGGTTCGAGCTGGATGTAATATCCTTGCCGAATAGGTGTTCCTTCTTGAGCCATTTCCCAGAGGGGTGCTAAGGTCGGGTCCTTATTCTGTTCTTGCAATAATTTATCAGGACTCAAATCGTCAATAGAGGGAATATTTTGGGGTTTAACTGTACTGGCTTTCTCAGAGGGGGAATTGATCTCAATTGTATTCCGAAAAGGTAAGACATTGTGATTTGTATCGGTCGTGTTTTCTGAGTCTGGGTTGGACGTGACAGTTTCATCAAACGGAATAATTTTCTTATTGGAGCGTGTAACCACGCCACAGGTAATCAAATCAGTGACAGGGGCAGTTTCACAGTCGTTACCTATTATAAGATCCACCCCCGCGGTGCATCTGTGCTTTAATACAGCCACCTTCAATGTTCCTTGGTATATTGGACAATCGACGCTAATCTTTGCTATCGGATAATTACCAGGGATATAATTGACACCGCGGATTGTTACCCGTTCACCTGTGTATTCTAAAGGATCAGCGGTCTGATCAGTAGCCGACAATAAACTAATTGTCGCACCTGAATCTCTCAAATACGTCACTTGTGCGGTGTTATTATTTATGCGTGCTTGACCTGTATATTTGGCAAGTAATGGATTTACCATCTCGGTATTTTCACATGAGTTCACTGGCTCATTGGTTATAAAGGCTGAACTATGAGTAGTGTTTGACACTTGGTGTCCGTTTGCTAGGTTTCTAGTACCCCTGTACCTAGGTGAATTGGGATCTGCCCAACACTCTGTTCGTCCGTGGCCATTACGCCTACAATAACTACAATATATTTCTATCCGGGGAGTTCTATGGGTATCTTGGGAATTATCTATCCTAATATTGGGTCGATACATGGGTGATGGGATATATGGCCTTGGGGCTGGAGGTCGGCGTTCTGTATATCTGGGTTTCAAATTCGGATATGAATTAATCCGTGTCCTGGGCGCTAATCTGCGATGGAGGTTATATTCATCAGCCAGGGAAATACATTCCTGGAGAGTAGATGCTTTCTTATCCAGAATGAACAATTTAAGCTCATCACTTAGCTGGGAATCGAATCTATATCTCAAGAGCAGCTCGATCCAGTTGACCTCGCTCGGATCATTGTTCTCCGTCCATAGAGTCATTTGCTCCCTTAATTCCTTAATGAATTCGGAATATGTCTGCTGAGGTTTCTTTACCCAAGAGAAGAAATTCTTTCTATATACAGTGGGTGAGAGTCTATATTAATCCAAGATGGCGGCCTTGAGGGTATCGTAATTATTAGCGTCTTGGACAGGAAGAGTGGCATATATATTTCTGGCCTTGTCGGACAACTTGTCTATAATATGGCCCACCCATGTTTGTTTGGCGACCTGGCTGGCTTCGAACAGTCTCTCACATGTTGCGAAGAATTTATCTGGCCTCATAGTCTGGGTCCAAATAGGAACAGAAATGTTTGTCTTAGAGGGCCTATTATCTGTATGGAGGGGGTTATTTTGCTGAGATTCCTGATCTCTATGGATTTCTCTCAGGCGAATCTCCATCTGCATTTTCTCCCTTTGCATTCTTTCCTCCCTGTCCCTTTCTTTCTCTTCTCTTTCCCCTCTTTGTTTTACTTCTTCCCTCTCTCTTTCTCTCTCTCTTTCTTCTCTTTGTTTTACTTCTTCCCTTTCTCTCTCATAAATCTCACCCTGACGTTCCAGATTTGCCTGATTAAAGAAGGGAAGTCTCATTAATTTGTCCCATATCTCATCACCTGTTGTCTGCAAGTCGGGGTGAACCGGCCCCTCAGTTTCCTTATTAGCACTCCTAGGTGTAGCCATTTTATTTTTTTATTTCCCAAAATTTTTAATCCCCAGAATGTATCTCCAAATGTATTATAGAATTGAGTTCAATAAAAGGAAGTAAATCACTAATATAATTTTAATGATAATATTAAGCCTCTATGAAAAGAAAACAGGTACTTACCGAAGTCTGTCTCGTCCGTTAATCCAATATATAATTTATCACATATTCAAAGTTTGCACATTTCCAATAATTTAATCCATTTCATTAATTTAATAATTCGTTGACGTCTTTCACTTATTTCCAAATTCTAACACTGTCTCGCATGCACTTCTGTTTTCCCACGTTAATTAATAGTCCCTTGTATTCTTCATGTATAAATCCTAGTATCCTTCACAATATTCCATATATAAATCCTAGTGTCCTTCACTACTGGTTCACTCAGTCATGGCGTGCGAGGTGAGTTCCAATCCGGGACTGAGTACCGCCCAACGTCGCAAACTCCCTGGTTCTTTCTTCGCGGTAATAATATGTCTCGGGTGCTACTACTGCTGCATCTTACAAGGAGCTAAGCCTTTGTAACTCGCTGGGTTGGCGAGGGGGTTGCCGTGCGGGTAGATAGGTATAAGATCACTCACACAGTAGTACATTCGTCTATTATAAGATCTGGTGCTTAAATTGGCAGCACAACTATCCATAGAAGAGAAGTAGCAGTGATCTATATATATATACATCGTATCATTAAAAGCTTATTTAACAATCCATTTGTGTGAGCCGACTATGCGCTTACACAGTATATTTAACATCCAATCTTTCTAATCCGTCATTACTCAATATCACTATAATCTAATCACGGTTTCTGATTAGATTAACTTTTAATCAACTTCTGGTATGGTTCGCCGAAACTCTATGATTCTTCTGTGGCTGAACAATTTAATTATTCGACAAATCTTTATAAGTTATATTTCTTATAATGTCAATAATATCTAAGTATCATAAATACAGTTTATATGTTCTATATACTAGATTGAGATCACGACCTTTCTCGCTCCTGGAGTTAGGCTCTAGTGTGTCTGATTTATGTTAATAAAATCCATTTCTTATATACGTGATTGAATCAGTGTATATATGATATAACAATTCCTAAAACATCTGTTATTCCTAAACATCTGTTATGTTATCTAATATTACACCATCAAACCAGTTCGGTGCCTTTATATTACATAACTGGACACCTGCAACCACGGCCTGTTATCTAATATTACACCATCAAACCAGTTCGGTGCCTTTGTATTACATAACTGGACACCTGCACCCACGGCCTTGATAAACTGAGATTAGGCCTAACATCTTAAGTCATTTCCCGCGCGAAGCGAGATTGATAATTTTAGGCGCGAAAATAATAGCAGACGATTATGCATAATACACGCGTCGCATGGAATGATTAATTAATGAGCGCAAGCCAATGCATTATACACGTATCAATTAATTTAAAGATTTTTGTAATACTTCTTGTTCTATGGATTGCTCCCACAGTGTGGCATCCGTGGTCCAGTGGTAGAGCGTCGGATTTGGAATCGATCGGTCCCGGGTTCGATACTCGGTCAGGCCACGTATGTAGTGTCATTGAGCAAGGCACCTCACACACATTTCTTAGTACTGGTTAACCTCTTAGGTCGGTTAGCTTGGCCAGGAAAACATGTCTACGTCTACGCAAGGGGTTTGACATTAATGGAATATACATACACTATGCGATCACGGACGCCAAGAAATAAAGAGCCGCGATAGGTCATGTGAAAACCAGCATGTGTCCTTGTGTAAAATACCAGCTCATGGGTTTGAATCTCTCCCGAGTGCTATCAGCTAGCTGTTATATATGTGTTAACGTAATGGAAAGAAAACCTGTTGGCACTATGTCTTATGTAAGCAGAATTTCACGAACTATAACTGGGGTTCGGCTAACGGGGAATTCTGAACAACAATGTTTTACGTTTATGTATATTTTATACACATTTAGTTGAGCTCGATTGCGAAACAAGTTATTACAACTTATATTAATCACTCTCGAGACCTCATTCCTGATGGAATCCATCGCCACGATGGAGGGAGAAGAGGCAACGTGGAATTTAAATGCCTGGCCTAAGGTCACACTCGTAACTGCTTCAGCGGGGCTCGAACTCCAGACCTTTCGCATCTGAAGCGAACGCGCATCCACTGCGCTATCACGACTTCCACAATTTATTGGTTTATTTATATTCGCTACCGGTTGCCCATCTGTGCGCATTCTGAAGAGAGTAGTCATTTTAGAGTTGTGTGGGATATTGCAATGATACAGACAGAGATCCATTACAGAGTCGCCTCTGGTTCTTTTACGTGCACGATGTAAAGCACCGACACGAGACCTTGGTTTAAAGTCCTATCTGAAAGACAGTTAATTGTATTAATGTCAGACGGGGGTCGAACCTTGCGATCCCTGGATTACCAGTTCAATGTGTTAACCACTGGACTACACATATGTCTGTGATCGTCTACAACCAGCGATGAGACCTTAATAAATGTGATGTTAACAGCAGACCGTAACCGATCATAAGATTTACACAATTATACAGTTACAGTATACCAATCCAGCCACCATACGTGTTGTAGACGGATCTGTAGTCCAGTGGTAACACGCTGGACTGGTAATCCAGGGATCGCATGTTCGATCCCCCGTCTGACCCTAATAAAATTAACAGTCTTTCAGATGGGACGTTAACTCGAGGTCTCGTGTCGGTGCTTTACACCGTGCACGTAAATGAACCAGAGGAGACGCTGGAATGGGTCTCTGTCTGTATCATGCACTATCCTCCAAAATCTAAAATGACTTATCTCTTCAGGAGGCGTCGCTCATATGGGCAACCGGTAGCGACGATAAATAAAACTTAAAACACGCACAGGCGCTGTGCATATTGTTATTATTATTCCGGCAAAACGTTCTAACCTAAGCTTGAACAAAAATGAAATTGTTTGGTTGAACTAACTATTTATAAATTACCTCCCTTTTTGGATATTTACGAAATTGAATTGGCGGTTTACTAGCGTTACCACTTCCATATTAAGCGAATAAATACGCTATTAAAGGGTTTAATCGATTTATGAATGTCCTAATTAAAAGCATCCTCACTTGGAATTGCTGGCAAGGTGAATCTCAGTTCGACATTATTACGCCAGTATTGTCTGGCAGAAAGAAATTATTTGGTCTCATCTCGAGGATTCCGTCACTATTTCATTCACTCAGTATATTCCTGTATTGAGCATTGCCGGAGACTAGTGTTTCATTTGTTTGTTGCGGTGCACTTAACAGTTACTTGTCTTAATACGTTTCCCAATTCACACATTACGCTATTTTAGTTTTGTCCACACAGTTTATTTTATACAAATTTATTTTTAGCTCGATTGCGAAACATGTTTTACAGTGGAAGTCGTGATAGCGCAGTTGATGCGCGTTCGCTTCAGGTCCGGGGTTCGAACCCCGTTGGAGCCGTTACGATTGTGTCCTTAAGCAAAGCATTTAAATTCCATGTTTTCTCTTCTCTCTCCCTCGTAGATTGATTAATATAAGTTTTAAGAACTTGTTTCGCAATCGAGCTAAAATAAATGTGTATAAACTAAGTGTTTACAACGTTAGATTAATCACTCTCGTGACCTCATTCCTGATTGGATACATCGTCATGAGAGAAGAGGAAATATGGAAGTTAAGTGCCTCACCAAAGAAGCACACTAGCTCGTAACGGCTACATCTTGGCGCCAACGCCAAGCCTCTCAGACCCGCTGAGGCGATAGTGCCACAACTGCGCTATCACAGACCAGCTGAGGCGATAGTGCTGCAAATGCGCTATCACAGACCCGCTGAGGCGATAGTGCTACAAATGCGCTATCACAGACCCGCTGAGGCGAAAGTTCTACACAAATGCGCTATCACAGACCCGCTGAGGCGAAAGTGCTACAACTGCGCTATCACGACTTTTACCTACGATAAATAATTTGTTGTCTGAATGATGTAATTTGTGACGTAAGCATGTGAAGAAACTGATGTGTACGTTACTCTAAACATATATTTTTCAGTTTTCTCAAGATATCAGTCATATTAGATAGTTGAGGATAGTGCAATGATACAGATAGAGACCCATTCCAGAGTCTCCTCTGGTTCTCTTACGTGCACGGTGTAAAGCACTGACACGAGACCTCGGTTTAAAGTCCCATTGTTAATAGTATTAGGGTCAAACAGAAGATCAAACCGGCGATCCCTAGATTCGCCGTTCAACGTGTTAAAATAATTTGCATGTAGATATATATTTATTTCCACAAGTCAGATACATTTGAGTGTTCAGCATTGGACTGTAACAGTCATGTTGGATACAGTGTTCGCCTCCTAACCAATATAGTATGAGTTCGAACCTCACCAGAGCCATGGTTGTGGTTTTCCTTGGACAACACATTTAATTACTTACAGCTTCTCTCTCTCTCTCTTCCTGGTCGAGATGGATTCAATCAGGAATGAGGTATCGAAAGAGATTAGACTAATATTGTATCAACTCAAAATGTGTGTCAATAGGGGGATTGACCTCCGTGGCGAAGGAGTTGACTTCAAATCAATCACTTACCTAACAGCGCTGTAGGTTCGAATCCCATCGGGGTTATCGAATTATTTCATGTGAGGAAGCTATCCGACTCAGCGTGACGTCCGGGGCCATCCCCCGCTAATATTAACTGGAGAGTCGCGATATAGACAACATGTAAATTATGGATACAACAACATTTTAATCGGTAGACACTAGAAAGTTATATAAATTATATATAATGATCGTCATCCAGTATGCTTATGTCGTTTTATATTTCGATAACATTACCTGATTTGTTTAAGTTACATTGTACAACATTATACATGTATATTGCATGGCGTAACTGTGTACTGTGGTTATAATTATTGTGTATGTGCATTAATGCTATAGTGATAAGAAATTTAAGAGGGCCGTAAGGAAGATTAGTTCAGAACTATGTGTGTTTTACGTTTATTTATCGTCGCTACCGGTTGCCCATATGAGCGACGCCTCCTGAAGAGATAAGTTATTTTAGATTTTGGAGGACAGTGCATGATACAGACAGAGACCCATTCCAGAGTATCCCCTGGTTCTTTTACGTGCACGATGTAAAGCACCAACACGAGACCTCGAGTTAACGTCCCATCTGAAAGACTGTTAATTTTATTAGGGTCAGACGGGGGATCGAACATGCGATCCCTGGATTACCAGTCCAGCGTGTTACCATGTGATTAGTCATTTTAGACGACGCCTCCTTAGTGGATTAGTCATTTTAGAGTTTTGGATGATAGTGCATGATACAGACAGAGGCCCATTCCAGAGTCTCCTCTGGTTCTTTTACGTGCATGGTGTAAGCACCGACACAAGACCTCGGTTTAACGTCCCATCTGAAAGACTGTTCAGAACTAATTAGGTCACCCTCTATAAGTAAAGAAATATATCTATATTACCAGAACATCTCTTTTATTTCACTCAATACATGTACAGAACATGCAAATATGAGGTATTTACAATAAACAAGAAATACAAAGCTGTTTCTGCGACATTAAACCCCCCAAACAAACAAACAAACAAACAAACAAACAAACAAACAAACAAACAAACAAACAAACAAACAAACAAACAAACAAACAAACAAACAAACAAACAAACAAACAAACAAACAAACAAACAAACACACAAACAAACAAACAAACAAACAAACTAACAAACTAACAAGCACACAAACAAACACACAAACAAGCACACAAACAAACAAACACGCAAGCAAACAAACACGCAAGCAAACAAACACACACAAAGAAGAAGAGGAAACGAGATATGTGTGTATAAACAACATTGTTACTGCATCACATATGCCTCATTTTATCAGCTATTATTATGAATAATTTCTTGATGTTTTGAGTAAAACGAATTAGACGAGAAAAAATTTCCTCATCGGATTGGGTAATCTCATTTGTTATGGGGTCAGCCTACTGGTGGTCAATTTAATTTGCAAAAGTCAAGTTTCTGTTTAGTCAGCTGACAGAGTGTCAGATATGAGTATTCGGCGTCAGGCTTCCATGCATACGGACACGTTGTATTTTAGTTTGACATTAATTAATAACGGTCCAGTTAAATGTCATTGACATGATGCACACACAGATAAAGATAACACGAGATATAACCGTCTCCGTGGCATAGTGGTTACGGTGTCCGTCTACGTAGCGGGACGTCGCTGGTTCAGCTCCTGGTTAAATAATGCACGCACAGTCATTGCTAGTTTGTCTACTTCCTGTAGCGTCTCTGTGTGTCAAGTTTGACAGATAACAGATGTGTTGTAGCTTCGTGGAAATATATCCGTGTAGTGTATCTAATTCAGCAATTGTGAGTTATTTACTATGAAGTGTTCAAATCCATATCAAAGTAATGAAAAGTTATGACGTGATTAGTTTCGTAGCAGCCATGGTATCGACCAGAATCCATCGCCATGAAGAAGAGAGAGAGAGAGAGGGAGAGAGAGAGAGAGAGAGAGAGAAAGAGAGAAAGAGAGAAGAGGCAATGTCGCATTTAAGTGCATTGGGCCCAATCGTAACGGCTACAGCTGGGCACGAACTCCAGTCTGTTCACACCTGAAGCGAAAGTGCTACCACTACCTCATAAAACACGTTTAGCGTGCTTATTTAAAAAGAAAATTTAAAACCAAGAATTGGTCTTCACTTTAAGGGTCTCAGTTCTTACACTAGAATTTAGTTATTAAGATATTGCCATTTACGTTCCTCCGAATGTGTTTACTTTTAATCTGTGATGTGTGTGCTAATATCAGACTATGGAACTTATCTTCTCTCAAATTGATATTGCCAAACTGAATGATGTCACAAATATCGACATTCGATGCCACGGATCTCTCTTCAAAGTTATAAATTGAAAGTGCATGTTTTGTGTTCAATTCTAATGTTAATTCTAAATGTCTGAGCAGGAACTATTAGATAAGAACAGTTTCCAGGAAATGTATATTTATAACATGTAGAGGAAACGGGATCTTCTACGACCAAGGAATGGCCGTAACCAATGTTGCTAGAACTTGTGGCCCTATCAGTTTTCTTTTCATTAAATTGTTGTGTTTTGTATTCACCTGCATATGTAAAAAGGGCCTCCGTGGCTCGAGATGTTAAGGTCGTTGACTTCAAATCACTTGGCCCTATCTGATGTATGTTCGAATCCCGTTGGGTATGCCGAACTCTTCAATGTGAGGAAGCTACCCAGATGGCTTGCGGAAGGTCGGTGGTTCTATGAGGGTATCCGTCAGTGCCTGAAATACTAATCGAAAGGGCATCTGGGGTATTTCTCCCACCAATAGTGTTTGATTATTATAGTGTCACCCCTATTTAAAGGGCCAGCCAAGTCTGACTTATGAGACACATCTTTTTAAGAACATCATTACTTCCCGAATCATATGCTTGTATGCCAGGCGCCATGTTGGTAGGCAATCGGTAATTATTATTTAACTAGCTGGCGGCTCATATCGGCCATATCAGAACGAACCCCTGACAAGTGAATCTTCGACCTCCCGCTCCGTACGCGGACGCCTTAACCACTAGGCCACGGAGACGGTCCAATAATAGCTGGATGATCGTCGATATAACCTAAACTGTAAACTGTTAGTGCGACTTTACACCCCCCCCCCAACACAAACAACATTATTATTCTGTTTTCTGTATTCATAGATATAAACTTATTGATTGTAATAACACCATTAATGCACCAGAAAGCGCTTTGCTTATCGCTTTAAATGGCTCCATAAATCCAGAAAGTTTCCTTTTGTCCAGAAAATAGGAATATTAACAGAGTTCGGGACAGTGTCACGTCACACTGTGTAACAATTTACCGGCGGGAATCTGGTAATTAACACAATGAAACACAGCATGCTTCTGGGGATTTAATTTCCGTCGTGGAAGGCAATCATCTCGTGGCAAATGTCTACCCTAATTATTACAATAAATATTGACGGACCGGGTTGGCACATTGATTCGCACGTTGGTGTCTATTTTATGTTTTAAGGTATGGAAAACGCACATGTCTTTTAAGAGGAAAATCGTGTTTACGTCAAACATTTCGTTAATATGCATAATAGTTATTTTACTCATATCATGTGCTATACGAAATATTGTGAATGTTTACAACTTTGTTTTCACATGTTTTGTGTTTTTATTGCACTTTCCACTTAATTCTATCCTTTCCATTTGTCAAAGGCGGTCACTAGGTGACCTACATGGAACTGTGCAGGGTCAGTTCATATCTCGTGTAGGCTCAGTAGAAAAAATGGCTGCTTTCTAAATCTCTCGATTCAGAATTTTAGAAGTGTTTACTTTTATGCACTTACTTTAGTCAAAGAAATCGGCTTCAAACTGGAACGTTAGCGTGACACGATAGCCTCTAGCTTTTGGCTGTCCGATTAGCGCAGTGGTTAGCGCGCTCGCTTCTCACCAATGCAACCCGGGTTCGATCCTCGGACCGGGAAGTATATGAGATGGTACGGTGGTCGCCAGATCGGACAGATGGGATTTCTCCGGGTACTCCGGTTTCCTCCCACACGAATGGCCACATATACGCTTTCATCCGCGCCAACGAGAGCGATTAATATAAGTTGTTAGAACTTGCTTCGCAATCGTTGTAAAATATATAAAGTTTAAACTATCTAGCTTCTAGTTCCCCATCAGTAACGAAACTAAATATATTTGTCCCATCCATTGTTTACACTGACAGCAGTAACATCAATGTCAAGGTCGACGGAAATGGGAGCAAAAGAAGATTAAATACAGAGAAGATACTGACAGGATCTACTTGTTAGTAATCATCCTCTACATTTACACTTTGACGCCGATTTATTTGGACTCAAATAAGTTCAGAAAATAATTGAAACACTTTCAAAATTCTGAATCGAGATGTTTAGAAATCGGCCACATTTATTTTTACTGACCCTTCACAGTCTCATGTGATGTCACCACGTGACACTATTTGACCAATGGAAAGGATAGCATTTAGCGGAAGCTGCAATAAGACTCGATGGAGGGTCAGTAGCAAACTCGAAAACTAATAATATTCATACTTCAATGAATGCGTACACATTAAACCAATGTAGTTCTTACAAATTTCTTTGAACTCGAAACATGTTCTCACACCATTAGTTAAATCCCACTTCATACCTCTTTCCAGGAATATGCTACAGCGGGTTTTAACATCTCTATGACATACCCATTAACATTGATCGCATCACAGGAACCGTGCTACTACAGATTTAGTTGATCACATTGAGTATGACATTTGTACAGTATGAAGACAGCCGTTGTCCAGTGGTAGATAGTTGGATTTGGAATCGAGGGGTCACCCGTTCGATACTTGGTCACGGCATGTAGTGTCCTTGAACAAGACACATCACGCACACACACGCACACGCATACACATAGCTTAGTATTAGTACTGGTTAACAGTTTAGGTCGGCTAAGCTTGCCGAGGAAACATATCTAGGTCGCTATGGGTTTGATATAAATGGAAGATACATATTCGCCTGACTACAATTGTTTCGTAGACAAACATCGGGGGAGTGGCTATGCATAGGATAGAACGGCGAGAATTTAGTAGCGACGACTAACGCCAACCATTCTTTGGTCGACACTCTCTATACCTCAGAATAACTATCGTGGAAGTCGTGATAGCGCAATGGTAGAGCGTTCGCTTCAGGTGCGAAAGGCCTGGAGTTCGAGCCCCGTAGGAGCCGTTACGATCAGCTCAATTTCAAATATTATATATTTAATCAGTTCATGAATTTCATAATTCCACAGGTTCGTAAATGTCTGATTGTTCCTGTCTAGTCTCTGGTGCCGCGCATCTGTCTGAGGGGTTCTCTATCTTGGATGGTAAGAGATACATATTCCGAGTCTCCATCCAATCAGTGTTCAAATGTAAGTGCGTGATATAACCTCAATTGGTAAATACAGACGGAACTGTAGCCCAGTGGTAACACGCTGGACTGGTAATCCAGGGATCGCAGGTTCGATCCCCGTCTGACCCTAATAAAATTAACAGTCTTTCAGATGGGACGTTAAACCGAGGTCTCGTGTCAGTGCTTTACATCGTGCACGTAAAAGAACCAGAGGAGACTCTGGAATGGTTCTCTCTCTGTATCATTGCACTATCCTCCAAAATCTAAAATGACTAATATCTTCAGGAGGCGTCGCTCATATGGGCAACCGGTAGCGACGATAAATAAACGTAAAATACACACATCCAGAGGTAGAAAGAAATCCGGTGTCGGAGAAGTTAAACATGTTTTCCATGGCAGGCTTCGCCGACCTAAGCGTTTAACCAGTACGAAGCAATGTGTATGAGGTGCCTTATTCAATCAAAGACATACATACTTATCCTTATCGAATATCGAATCCGGGACCCTTCGATTCCAAATCCGATGGTCTACCACATGACCATGAATTCCACACGACATGATGTGAGTGTTTACGTCAGTGGATTTCACTAGCCAGCAGTACATCAGCCCACATTTGCTTTCTAAATTAACGTTTGGCGCATACCCTCTATAATGAGAGGTATACATGTATCAGTTTCACTTCAAGATACATATACGGGGTCGCTTACTTGCAATGCCCCCCCCCCGCCAAGTTAAACCATTATGAATGTGAACATACACATTTGAGTGCAACGCAGGAAGCCTTTTCTATGACACATCCATTAACAATATTGAGCACAACAAACGAAACGAGACGAGTTAGTGGCGAATTTAAGCTGTTTATAACAAATCCATAAAGAACATTGAGTACGACACAAGAAACTAGTTTGGACGGATTATAAACTGTCTATAACATATCCATTAACTCTATTGAATACCACACCAGGAACATAGCTGTACGGATTTTAGCCTGTCGATCGCACATCCATGAACAACTACATGCTCGAAGAAGCGCTCACATAACTACACATCTAACTATATATAGAAGTGAAGAAACGCCGACATAAGCAAACTATTAAAGCTGCAAGTCCAATATTATGAAGAAAAAAATCAACAATAAGCAGTACCGTAGCCAGAGGAAAATTTCAACCAAGGCAATGTCCGGGGGCTTGTTACCCCTTAAAATTGTTGTGGTATAGAGACGATTTTCTGATTTAATGAGTTTAGAGGTATAATTATGTACTGACCGTTCAGCTGTCTAGCAGTCAACATTTTATACAGCAAATGGATATTTTTGCATTTTATTTATTTCATTTTTCAATTTTGATTTACTTTGGAAATTTTAACCGAGGCTGCTCCCTCGGTGTGCCTCAGTGTGGCTACGGGCCTGACAAGACAACTAAAACAAGCGTTCCGGAGTGCATTGGAAAATATTAAATGGAAAGACAGACAATGATATATGAGATTCTCTAAGTGATTCGCATGATTGTTTCGAGAACATTAATTATGGTAATGAACAATCGACAGTAATCATATACGTGAACACGTATATGACATGAAACTGTACATTCAAACGAGAAGTGTCTGTGTGTTTGGTTTGGGGGTTCAAAGTCGCACTAACAACATATATCATACTACGAGTAGGCAACTCTATGGTTAGGGTCAGGGTTAGGCATGGGCGGACTCTATGGTTAGGGTCAGGGTTAGGCATGGGCGGACTCTATGGTTAGGGTCAGGGTTAGGCATGGGCGGACTCTATGGTTAGGGTCAGGGTTAGGCATGGGCGGACTCTATGGTTAGGGTCAGGCATGGGCGGACTCTATGGTTAGGGTCAGGCATGGGCGGACTCTATGGTTAGGGTCAGGCATGGGCGGACTCTATGGTTAGGGTCAGGCATGGGCGGACTCTATGGTTAGGGTCAGGGTTAGGCATGGCGGACTCTATGGTTAGGGTCAGGGTTAGGCATGGGCGGCTCTATGGTTAGGGTCAGGGTTAGGCAAACAGGGCGGACTCTATGGTTAGGGTCAGGGTTAGGCATGGGCGGACTCTATGACACACCCAACAAGGCATGGGCGGACTCTATGGTTAGGGTCAGGCATGGGCGGACTCTATGGTTAGGGTCAGGCATGGGCGACAACACGGACTCTATGGTTAGGGTCAGGGTTATGCATGGGCGGCTCTATGGTTAGGGTCAGGGTTAGGCATGGGCGGACTCTATTGTTAGGGTCAGGGTTAGGCATGGGCGGACTCTATGGTTAGGGTCAGGGTTAGGCATGGGCGGACTCTATGACACACACCAACACAGTTAGGGTCAGGGTTAGGCATGGGCGGACTCTATGGTTAGGGTCAGGCATGGCGGACTCTATGGTTAGGGTCAGGGTTAGGCATGGGCGGACTCTATGGTTAGGGTCAGGGTTAGGCATGGGCTGCCTCTATGGTTAGGGTCAGGCATGGGCTGCCTCTATGGTTAGGGTCAGGGTTAGGCATGGGCGGTCTCTATGGTTAGGGTCAGGGTTAGGCATGGGCGGACTCTATGGTTAGGGTCAGGGTTAGGCATGGGCGGACTCTATGGTTAGGGTCAGGGTAGGCATGGACGGACTCTATGTTAGGGTCAGGGTCAGGCATGGGCGGACTCTATGGTTAGGGTCAGGGATAGGCATGGGCGGACTCTATGGTTAGGGTCAGGGATAGGCATGGGCGGACTCTATGGTTAGGGTCAGGTGGGTTAGGGTTAGGGTCATGGGCGGACTCTATGGTTAGGTCAGGGTTAGGCATGGGCGGACTCTATGGTTAGGGTCAGGGTTAGGCATGGGCGGTCTCTATGGTTAGGGTCAGGGTTAGGCAGGGCTGCCTCTATGGTTAGGGTCAGGGTTAGGCATGGGCGGACTCTATGGTTAGGTCAGGCATGGGCTGCCTCTATGGTTAGGGTCAGTGATAGGCATGGGCGGACTCTATGGTTAGGGTCAGGCATGGGCGGACTCTATGGTTAGGGTCAGGGTTAGGCATGGGCGGACTCTATGGTTAGGGTCAGGGTTAGGCATGGGCGGACTCTATGGTTAGGGTCAGGGTTAGGCATGGACGGACTCTATGGTTAGGGTCAGGGTTAGGCATGGGCGGGCTCTATGGTTAGGGTCAGGGTTAGGCATGGGTGGACGTCAGTGTGGAACCATTGTCCTACCTGCACAGCCGCTGTATAGCTTCCTCACATGGAATAATTAGACTTTCCCAGTTGGATTCGAAACTACAGCTGTGAGGGTCAAGTGATTTGTAGTCAACGACATTAACCACTCGTGCACGAAGGCCACTCTCGAGACCAGGCTGATAAAATACGTTTGATGACACTGAAAAGTCAGTAAACTCCTTAATAATTAATATAGCCAATGGTATTGACAGAGTATTAAAAGAACACTTAACACATATATTTTCTGACTTGATAGCTGTGCATAATATATTGTTTAATATTGGTTTCGACAAAGGTGATCCAAACTAATCAGAAAACTACCGCCCAAACTCTTCTTAACTGCCATGGGAAATTATTTACCCAAGTTAGTAGGAACATAATCAAGTCAAGTCAAGTCAACGATTTTATTGGCATAAACATGCACATGTCCATCGCCAAGAAACATATTTGGCGGTTACATGTACATACAAATTTACAGAAAAGCATGCTATTATATAAGGTTTATAATACAGCATTATGTTGAAGCAAATGAAGTTATAAATAACTTCTAAGCAGAATTCAGAGGAGTATTATCCACTGCTTATATGATTTTTACTTTGCATTGTATTGTTAAAATAATTTGTAAATTAAACTTTTAATTATGCATATTTCTAGGTGAATTGGTAAAAAACGACGATTTAAAACAAGTCTTGATGTAATTATAAACATGTTTTAGACGTACATATAACGCAGTTTGGCGTAGTGACGTCATGACAACTTAGTGACGTCAATACATTTACACTGACGGGTGGAGCCAAACTGAAATTATCAACGTTGTTTTGTGCTGACATATTATTAAAACGAGCACTATATTGTAATGTGATTAAATAGGATCTTACACTTGTGGTGATTTCATACGACATTACCACTAGTGTAATATTATATATTTATTATTATTATTATTATTATTATTAACTAGTATTAATATTATTATTCAAAGTTTCAAACCAACGCATTTGTAAAGTTTACAATAAGAACTCAGTTGAGGAAATTGGAGTACCCGGAGAAAACCCACATGTCCTATATCGCGACCACAGTACCATCTCGCATACAATGTGCAACCATTTTTATTACTACACCCCTATTGAATTCATTTAGCACTGCTAGATGCTTTGTCAAATTGATATGAAGTGAAGCTACTATTACATATAATTATAGAGAAACCCTTAAATTCATTTAGAATGAGCATTGATTATTTTTAAGAGAACAGTAAATGAAATAAAGATAGCTTTGAACATTTCAAGAGATGTTATTAAGGAATGAATTGGTGGTTAATAGTTTCCATCGGGATATGAACTACATTGGGCGTGGCTAAAGTGTGCGGATGCCGAACGCGACGAACGTTGCCTACACTTCGAACGCGCATGCCCGTAGCGTCAAGTGCGCAAGTCAGCTGCATATCATTAGGTGGAAACCCTCATACGAAAATGTATGCAATGTATAGGTTCATCGAAGGAAACGCAATAACGATGTAAATAACATGTTGAATGTCAGTCAGTAGATTTGTGCGCGTGTGTGTTTTACGTTTATTTATCATCGCTACCGGTTGCCCATATGAGCGACGCCTCCTGAATAGATCAGTCATTATAGATTTTTGGAGAATAGTGCAATGATACAGACAGAGACCCATTCCAGAGTCCCCTCTGACTCTTTTACGTGCACGGTGTACAGCACCGACACGAGACCTCGGTTTAAAGTCCCATCTAAAAGATATTTTAATTTTATTAGGGTCAGACGTGTCGCTCGAACCTGCGATCCCTGGATTACCAGTCCAGTGTGTTACCACTGGGCTACAGATCCGCCTGTTCAGAAGATCCGCCTGTTCAGCCGATTTAGTGTTTCAAATAGCTGTTTTAATGTAATGCCAAGCGGTAGAGCTATTGTGATTTACGTATTATATGAAAGCTAGTTTCCTTTATATTCTACTAGGGGAAAGATGTCACGTTTTGTTAATTGTATTTCTACAAGTACCATTGTCTACATCAGAGTAATCTATTTACAAATTGAGATAACGTTCATTGCGGGAATTCGTATGATGTATGCATTGATAAATAATTTATCTGTTTTGTCTGTTTCGTGTCATTTTACATAACAGCTATCTGACATTGTCACAACTTGTCTCTGTTGGGAACACAAAACTCTTTCGGATTATTCTACACATTCAGATATTCTCACGGGATATACGATTATATTGTATTGCAGACACTTGTGGACTGCAGAATCTGCTATAACTCAATATATGGTTCCCTAGTGGATATGTCTATAATAGGTACCGAGATTGATATCTCTTGTAATGTTACAGGTTCTAGTATATAGACTGGAGAATATGCGGTGGTACAATGGTTCCGTTCTGGAGAACTCTACTATAGGTCACCGAGATAAACACGTATTGTAACGGTAAATGCTCATGTAGACTGGAGTCTCTGGTGTACCGCAATGGCTCCCTAGTTGTAACGGTACATGTTCATGTAGACTGCTGTCTCTGGTGTACCGCAATGGTTCCCTAGTTGTAACGGTAAATGCTCATGTAGACTGGTGTCTCTGGTGTACCGCAATGGCTCCCTAGTTGTAACGGTACATGTTCATGTAGACTGATGTCTCTGGTGTGACGCCAATGGTTCCGTTCTGGAGAACTCTACAATAGGTCACCGAGATAAACACGTATTGTAACGGTAACTGCTCATGTAGACTGGTGTCTCTGGTGTACCACAATGGTTCCCTAGTTGTAACGGTACATTCTCATGTAGACTGGTGTCTCTTGTGTACCGCAATGGTTCCATAGTTGTAACGGTACAAGTTCATGTAGACTGGTGTCTCTGGTGTACCGCGATGGTTCCGTTCTGGAGAACTCTTCAATAGATCACCGAGATAAACACGTATTGTAACGGTAAATGCTCATGTAGACTGGTGTCTCTTGTGTACCGCAATGGTTCCATAGTTGTAACGGTACATGTTCATGTAGACTGGTGTCTCTTGTGTACCGCAATGGTTCCATAGTTGTAACGGTACATGTTCATGTAGATTGGTGTCTCTGGTGTACCGCAATGGTTCCATAGTTGTAACGGTACATGTTCATGTAGATTGGTGTATCTGGTGTACCGCAATGGTTCCATAGTTGTAACGGTACATGTTCATGTAGACTGGTGTCTCTGGTGTACCGCGATGGTTCCGTTCTGGATAACTCTACAATAGGTCACCGAGATAAACACGTATTGTAACGGTAAATGCTCGTGTATGACTGGAGTCTCTGGTGTACCGCAATGGTTCCCTAGTTGTAACGGTACATTCTCATGTAGACTGGTGTCTCTTGTGTACCGCAATGGTTCCATAGTTGTAACGGTACATGCTCATGTAGACTGGTGTCTCTGGTGTACCGCGATGGTTCCGTTCTGGAGAACGCTTCAATAGATCACCGAGATAAACACGTAGTGTAACGGTAAATGCTCATGTAGACTGGTGTCTCTTGTGTACCGCAATGGTTCCATAGTTGTAACGGTACATGTTCATGTAGATTGGTGTCTCTGGTGTACCGCAATGGTTCCATAGTTGTAACGGTACATGCTCATGTAGACTGGTGTCTCTGGTGTACCGCGATGGTTCCGTTCTGGAGAACGCTTCAATAGATCACCGAGATAAACACGTAGTGTAACGGTAAATGCTCATGTAGACTGGTGTCTCTTGTGTACCGCAATGGTTCCATAGTTGTAACGGTACATGTTCATGTAGATTGGTGTCTCTGGTGTACCGCAATGGTTCCATAGTTGTAACGGTACATGTTCATGTAGACTGCTGTCTCTGGTGTACCGCAATGGTTCCATAGTTGTAACGGTACATGTTCATGTAGATTGGTGTCTCTGGTGTACCGCAATGGTTCCATAGTTGTAACGGTACATGTTCATGTAGACTGGTGTCTCTGGTGTACCGCAATGGTTCCATAGTTGTAACGGTACATGTTCATGTAGACTGGTATCTCTGGTGTACCGCGATGGTTCCATAGTTGTAACGGTACATGTTCATGTAGACTGGTGTCTCTAGTGTACCGCGATGGTTCCGTTCAGGAGAACTCTACAATAGGTCACCGAGATAAACACGTATTGTAACGGTACATGCTCGTGTAGACTGGTGTCTCTGCTGTACCACAATGGTTCCATAGTTGTAACGGTACATGTTCATGTAGACTGGAGTCTCTGGTGTACCGCAATGGTTTCCTAGTGGAGAACTCTACAATAGGTCACCGAGATAAACACGTATTGTAACGGTACATGCTCGTGTATGACTGGAGTCTCTGGTGTACCACAATGGTTACCTAGTGGAGAACTCTACAATAGGTTGCCGAGATTGATTCCTAGTTCGTGTAGACAGGATACTCTGGTGTGACGTAATGATTTCATGTCACTATTTTCCGCGCCAGACTGTGTCTATCACGAAGAACCCTCTAGCCATTTACTACATAAGTAAAATCAACAATATTGACACAGTCGTCGTTCACATCATGCCCTGTTTTAAGCTAGAAATGATAACCATATACCGTATCTCTTTGAGAGGCATTTCAGTACTCAAACTAAATGTAAGAACCAAGGGGTCGTGTATCTTCTACGGGATATTGTATGTACCAAAGGTCGTGTATCTTCTACGGGATATTGTATGAACCAGGGGGTCGTGTATCTTCTACGAGATATTGTATGTACCATGGGGTCGTATATCTTCTACACGATAGTGTATGGACCAAGGGGTCGTGTATCTTCTACTAGATATTGTATGAACCAAGGGGTCGTGTATCTTCTACGAGATATTGTATGAGCCAAGGGGTCGTTATCTTCTACGAGATATTGTATGAACCAAGGGGTCGTGTATCTTCTACGAGATATTGTATGAACCAAGGGGTCGTGTATCTTCTACGAGATATTGTATGAACCAAGGGGTCGTGTATCTTCTACGAGATATTGTATGAACCAAGGGGTCGTGTATCTTCTACGAGATATTGTATGAACCAAGGGGTCGTGTATCTTCTACGAGATATTGTATGAACCAAGGGGTCGTGTATCTTCTACGAGATATTGTATGAACCAAGGGGTCGTGTATCTTCTACGAGATATTGTATGAACCAAGGGGTCGTGTATCTTCTACGAGATATTGTATGAACCAAGGGGTCGTGTATCTTCTACGAGATATTGTATGAACCAAGGGGTCGTGTATCTTCTACGAGATATTGTATGAACCAAGGGGTCGTGTATCTTCTACGAGATATTGTATGAACCAAGGGGTCGTGTATCTTCTACGAGATATTGTATGAACCAAGGGGTCGTGTATCTTCTACGAGATATTGTACGACCCAAGGGGGCGTGTATCTTCTACGACATATTGTTGTGCTTGCTCGTGTCATTTACTATACATAATTATCTTTCCAAACGTAAATCAACGTATATAGCCATGAACTACTTGAAATCATTATGTTTGCTCTATAAATGAACTTGTTTATAGCTGTTATGTGTGCTTAAACCATTATTTGGGAAGAGCAGTCTCTAATCTTGTAAGAACGTATAGCCCGACACATTTTTGCTTTCTTTGCATCTATTGTATGTAGATTAGAGCAAAATAAAATATTATTGAACACGCTTACTGCACTGTGTAATGGCACACTAAAATACTTAAAAAAACTTCAAGTATATGTGACCTTCTCGAGGTAAACATTATTAGCCCTTCAAGATAAGTAAAAACTTGATATACGTCATCCTGGACCCACCATCGCGAAATGCCAGAACTACACGAGGGCATAGTCGACGTTTAATGTTTAAACTTTATTTATTTTATCACTCTCGTTAGCACAAGAGTTTAAACTTTATTTATTTTACAACGATTGTGAAGCAAGTTCTAACAACTTATATTAATCACTCTAGTTGGCGCGAATGAAAGCATGTATGTGATCATTCGTGTGGGAGGAAACCGGAGTACCCGCAGAAAACCCACCTGACTACCACCGTACCATCTCACATACATCCCACACCAAAATAACACCTGCATGCGTGTAGGAATACAGTGTATGTAAGTCAATGTTATGTAGCTATGCTTTTCCATTATGAAAATGTTATTAAAATGTCAACACACACACTGACATTATAACATAAATTGAGCCACAGAAATAAGCACAACTTGCCATGTTTTAGTTTAATCAGATACTAGAGGACATAGAAAACGCACACTTCGGATAAGTGTGTTTTTACATGAACAACAATAACTATATAAATACATAGTTTACGCAAAACACATATACCACATCACCCAGCATTACTCATGAATAATCAACGAATCTCATCCGTCACGTCTCATAAACACCTTGGTGTTCACTTCTCAAACGACGGCTCTTGGCATATTCATGTAACTCATATTACTGATAAAGCATTGAAGAGAATACATATCATGCGAAGAATCAAATTCCTATTGGAAAGACGATCACTTGAAACCATTTATACTTCTTTCATCAGACCAATTCTAGAATATGCCGATGTTCTGTACTGCAATTGCACTCAGTATGAAAAAGACGAACTTGAATGAAGCTTCCGGTGCAACAAAACTTGTTTCTCTTCATAAACTACATAGGGAAGTCCGGTGGGAATCATTAGACAAACGTCGACTTAACCACAGACTTACTCTTTTGTATAAAATGAAAAATGGTCTTACTCCCAAACATATATCTTCTCTTGTGCCACAAAATGTGGGTGAAACTACCAGATAGAACCTAAGAAACGCAGCTAATATTAATGGTATTCCATCCCGTACTGCGCTCTACTACAACTCGTTTCTACCTTCTACTTTAAGAGATTGGAATAATCTATCTAAGTAGTACATGCGTCTCTTTGCTTTTTTCTATTTATAGTAACTCATTTGCATATAAGGTAATATAACGTAGATCACGCGCGTGCGCGTTTATTGTTAGTCACCTGATGACGTATCGCGCAACTATCGAGCTCTGTGTACGAAGGCGTATCGGACGATCTAGTAACGGGCAGCTCTTTGCTTTTTTGGTATATACGTCACTATTGATGACGTAGCGCTCAACTACCGAGCTCTTTGCTTTTTTTGGTATACGCGTCACTATATAGCCTATTGGTAATAGCTTTATAAATAGCGATCTCGTACCATTCTATAAATATAGACTACGAACCGATCCATAAATAACCAACGCTTCTATATAAATATAGACCGATTAGAACGGTCTCAGTCCTCAAGCAGCTTCAACGAATATACGGGTAAGTTCATTATATTATTCGAGCTAGGCGTACGTTTTTATCGAGTAAGAAATCATAATTACAAACTTAACCTATGTACGAAAATGAATAATATATATCGTTACGTATACTTCCATAAAAACGCGATAAATTATTAATAATCCGTAATGTACGTTTTACAGGGCGATGGATTCCATCAGGAATGAGATATACGGAGCGATAAGTCGTAACAACTTGTTTCGCGATCTAGCAATTTTGTAATAAAATAATATTATCCATTCTATATGAGACACTGGACGCAACGATTAATATAAATGTTCAAATTATAAAACCCGTCTGCGCGAACGTATGGCTGGTGGCAATAGAGGTTAGTCATATAAATAACGCGTATATATCCGAATAAATCATATCGGTTAGTATGACGCATACTATCGCGTCTGCTCGATACATCGGAATGAATGGGATATCCTGTCCGCTAGCATGTTTCTATGTTGACCCTAAATAACCTTATCTGGGAGAGAAATACACGGAGCACAGCTACAACCGTACGATACATCTCAGTTTAGCCACCTCACACCACACCATCACTACAGAAAATGAAGTCGAAACCGTTTGCAACAGTATTTACTACAACATACGTCATTAGTGTCATGGAATGCCATAGAAATGCATAAGCACGGAACCAAACACTGACGCACGTTAATTCTCTGCTCGGAATGCCTCCAATAATGAATCCAAACGGCATGAGGTTATATGTTTGCCAGTTGACCCTAAATAATCTTATCCGGGAATGCGAGAAATATTTATAAACATCACCAGCCAGTAGGTACACACCATGAACACAGCATGGAACCAAACACTGACGAGAGCGTACATAACTTAATCCTCAGTTAATTGGTCTTAATTGATGAGATGTAGCTGATCCTATAGCCTCAATGAGAACGAAATATTTATTTCTGTCTGCTTATCAACTCGAAGGTATTTTCCATGCAACATTATTAGACTCGTTTCAAGTTTGATTTATTTGACATCTTGCCACGCGTACATTTGAATCGCAAAACCCACGCTGTATCTCAGCGGGAGGTCGATTTTGTTAAATGTCAAACACTCTTTTCGCTATCTAGCTAACATAAATTTGTAATTTCATCACCGGTTCAATAAAATAATCCAAGCGTTCATAAAATATTACGTTAGTGTGTGTGCGTGTGTGCGTGCGTGCGTGCCTGCGTGCGCGTGTGTGTGTGTCTGTGCGCGTGCGTGCCTGCGTGCGCGTGTGTGTGTCTGTGCGCGTGCGTGTGTGTGTATGTGTGTGCGTGTGTGTGCGTGTGTGCGTGCGTGAGTGCGTGCGTGCGCGCGTGCGTGCGCGTGCGTGCGTGTGTGATAACAATGTAATATTTGGCAAGTTACTGATTCCCTCTATCAGGTTGTATGTTGTTTGCGGTTATTTTATATAATGTATATCTATTTACCTTACCACACGCCCGTCTGTCCGTCCGTCCGTCCGTCCGTACGTCCATGCACTATCCTCCATCTTAACCACTAGGCCACGGAGACGGTGTATGTATGTTTCAACACAAGCGGTTGAAACTATAAATGGATGCTTCAACACCTGAGTTTGAAACTATGAATGTATATTTCAAACCAAACTATCAATATAGCCTATACATACATATGCAACACAGAGTTATAACACGCGTCGGTTTATACGAATAGCAGACGTAATGCCAACGAGTCCGA
>CM026397.1:47896637-47998833 GCA_014843695.1 Archivesica marissinica
TGTACAAAAGGAACCATACTTTTAGCCGGAGACTTCAATGGTCAAATAAAAGATTACTCGGTTGGCTCCGTATTTCAAGGTAGAAAATCAACGCTACTTAGCGCTTTTGTGCAAGACAATGGTCTTGTTGATGCATCAACTACCAATACTATAGGACCCGACTATACGTTCATACCTAGTAAAACCTCAATAGACCATATATTTGTGGAAAGAGACTTCATAAATAGAATTATTATAATTCACTGTCCTTAGCGAAAGCCAAGTTCACACATCTGACCACCTACCCATAATAATGAAATTTGAACTGCCCACGCTTCAGTACACTAGACCACTTAATAACTCTTGTATTGCTTGGAACAAATGTACCGACACTCACATTCTAGTATACCAAGATAACCTCGCGAATGCTCTCTGTGATATGGCTGATGTCAATAATAAATCCTCGCCCGACGTAGTTTATTCTAAAATTGTGCAATCTATTCGTACAGCCGAGATTGCACTTCCAAGAAGCAAGTTTAATCAGTTTGCAAAACCCTATTGGTCGCCATCGGTAAAGAAGACACACACTGAATCCCGACGCCTTAGACGGCGATGGATTGTAGAGGGCCGTCCTAGAGGACACCAGCATGCCTCGTACCGTGAATACAAAAGAGCCAAAGCACTCTTTCGTCGCATGCAAAGACATGAAGCCGATACATATTTAAGTAAGGCCCTTGACGATATCGATCAGGCAGCAGAAACAGATTATAGGCTCTTTTGGAAGCTACTTAGAAAACGCGAAAATAAGCCAAAGTACTGCTGCACTGAACTTATCGTAGACGTTACGCGTTATGTGGATGACAATATCGCTTCAGGCTTCAAAAAACATTTTGATAACGTTTTCAAGCTACAGAGCAACCAAAACGACATCAATACTCCCGATGGCCAACACTTAAATAACATTAAGAGATTATTGTCTAAACATTCCAAAACAGAGCCGGGAGGACTAGGTACTATTTTACATGACCATGTCACGGAGAACGAGGTTAAGAAGCGTATTACGTCGCTTAAAAGTCGAAAAAGCCCTGGCATTGACAACATGCTCAATGAACATATTATACGAGGTGGCCCATCACTTATCAAAGCCATAACTTTGCTCTTTAATACCATTATTTCTAGTGAAACTATCCCTAGCAAGTGGAAAACTAGTATAATCATCCCAATATACAAAGGCAATGGCAAAAGCAAGTCTGATCCTAACAGCTGCAGGCCAATATCTCTTCTAACCTGCTTGAACAAGCTTTTCGAAAAGGTATTACTGGAACGTTTAACAGAATATCTTAAGATAAGATCACCAAAATTCCCCTCTCAGCAACAGCAGGGCTTTCAAAAAGGCTTTAGTTGCATCACAGCCTCCTTTAATTTACAGGAAACAATCCTATTCCAAATGGATCGGCAGTCTGACGTATACACAGCATATCTAGATATAAAGGGTGCGTTCGACGTCGTATGGCATGACGGTCTATTTTTCAAATTAGGTGAATTGGGCGTTACAGGCAAAACTCTGAGATTGCTAATTAACTCTTACAGCGACCTCCAATGCGTCATTCGTCTTCAATCGATGACGTCACTTCCGGTCATTGTTGAACGTGGTGTCCGTCAGGGTGGGGTTCTTTCAACTCTGTTTTATCTAGTCTACGTAGACGAATTGCTCAACCTGTTACAAAGCAATCAGTCAGGAGCATGTGTCCTTTCCAAAAATTCTGGGAGCCCCACTTTCGCAGACGATATCTCGCTGATTGCAATATCACCGGCCGGTCTTCAACATTTGGTGGATATTGTTTACCAATATGCCACAATATGGTATTTTGACATCAGTGCCACTAAATCAAATATTATTATTTACACAAAAAATAGTTAATAAACGCATTAAAGAGCGCTGTCAAAAAGCAAAGAACGCGTTTTACGCAATGTCGGGTCTCGGACTTCATCCACAAGGGATCAAACCTGAGACAGCCACAAGTCTATACAAGAAAGTTATAATCCCAATTGCACTCTACGGGTCAGAGTTATGGCACGGAATGACTGACACGGATATAGGCATAATTAATCGGCTACAGCATTTCATCGTTAAAAAGATCCAGGGGTTTCCGGTATTAACACGATCAGATATTTGCGAGTCTATGCTTGGACTATATAGGTTATCATCCGAGGTAGAAAAACACAAACTGATGTTCTTGTACAAAATCCTATCCTTACCCTGTATGTCTGTTTCAAACAGTATTTTTGTTCGAAAATACCTGTTATACATAGAAGATAAGTCCACTGTTCGTACTGGTTATATTCCAGATATATGTAACATTTTGACTAAATACGACCTTCAATATATTATAAACGACTACTTTACCTATCATATAATTCCATCAAAATACGCCTGGAAAAAGAAAGTCATTGATACAATAACTGCTAGTGAATCTGCTCTATGGAGGGGACGCTTGGAAGCCGACTCCGAGTTTGATTATTTTAAACACCTACAGACTGACATTAGAACAACTATCGTCTACAGCATTGGTAAAGGTGTTACAAACAAAATTAAAAACGAAATTATTGCAGGTATCTGGGCGAGGTCCATACACATTGAAAATGAACTATGTGATATATGTGGCAGTATCTATGGCGATTACCTATCACATGTAATATCGCATTGTTCAATTAGCGCTATAAGGCGAGACGAATACCATGCAGCTTTGTCATCGAATTTTGATATTGATTTTACAACAAGTTTAAGACTACTGAGTGAAAAAACATATACTATTAAATTGTTAGGCGGGATGTCAGATAATGACCCAAACTACAGTATCGAAAGTAACTCAACGTTCTTAGAAATTTCGTATGACTACATTATAGACTGCTTAATCATAGTCGCTAAATAATTACACATATTATTTACTTTGAAGAGTCATGTTGACTACACGGAGGGGGAATTCGTTACTATACAATTGAAAGTGATATAGATATATAACGTCTGTGCATTACACTTATATGTATGCTATTTATGTTATTCATAATTTATAATAATTGTTTTATATGTAATGTGTTGTAAATGTAATTGTTAATGTAATGTCAATATATATGTGAATCTCCCGAGAGGAGGAAATAAAGATGTTCAGTTCAGATTTATACTTGAATAATAAATTAATTCCATGTACAGATAAATATGGGTACAAAGCTTATTTTGAAAATTTACTAGGGACATCAGCTCAAAATAAAATTAGCATACTAAATGATTTAGAATTGTTTAGATTAGACAGAGCAGGCGATGTTACAAAAAATACAAAAGTTAATGGAGGTGGGGGTTGGTTAGATAGAAAACTAAAACTTACTAAGAAAAATTTAGAAATGTGTGGGAAAATACATCTTGATTTATTTTTACAAGAAAAATATCTACCTAATGGAATAGATATAAGACTTAAACTAAATAGATCTACTACAGATTTTTGTTTGATGGGGTCAGATGCTAAGGGTAAAATAGATATCCTAGAAGCTGCTTATAATGTTAGAACTGTTACACTAGCTCCTACTGTAGCTAATAATTTATATCAAAATATTCACAAAAGTAATATGAAAATACCAATTAGAAGAGCTGTAATAAAAACATTTACAATTACAGCAGGTTTACAATCTAAAATTGATGATTATACCTTTTTAGGTCAAATGCCTAAACGAATTTTTATAGGAATGGTTAAAAATTCTGATATGAATGGAAATCCAACCACAAACCCATTTAATTTTCAACATTTTAAAATATCTAAAATAGATATTAGTTTAGATGGTAAAAGTATTCATAATAAAACACTAGAACCTGATTTTACTAGTGCTACAAATAAAAAAACTTTACAATCATATTTCACACTATTGAATGCTATGGGAGCTAATATGCATGATGATTCATTTGGATTTCCACTAAAAGAATATGAAAATGGACATACATTGTGGGGATTTGATTTAACAGCCGATCAAGGAAGTGAAGAAGGACATCTACACCCTATAAAAACAGGCAACCTACGAATTGAATTGGGTTTTAGTGAAGCACTAGCAGACCCTATAAACGTTATTATATATGCTGAATATGATAATCAAATAGAAATTAACAGTATCAGAGAAGTGATTACAGATTATTAACAATGGATACATATTCACTACAATATTTATTGGACAAATCTACTATATTAAAACATTTAAATGGAATTGTGTGCGCAAAAGATGAACTAGCTATGGAACAATATACAAAAAAAACATATATTGTGAACACAGATGATTCAAATCAACCAGGAAAACATTGGGTGTTAATATATTTCATGGAGGATATTGGATTTTATTTCGATTCTTATGGAAATACACAACATATAAAAGAAGAAATTGTGAACTTTATGAACAAAAATTGTAAAAAATGGACAAAAAATTGTATTAGAATTCAAAGCACATATAGTGTTATGTGTGGTGTATTTTGTTTATTTGCACTTGATATGTTAGTTAGAGGTATTGATTTAAAACAATTACTAAAAAATATGTTCTATACAAATAATGAATATTTGTATAAAAATGACATTATTATTAAAACTTGGTTTGATAAACATTATGGAAAATTATATAAACATGGTATATTGATGAAGGAACTAGGCAATGTTTATGTTAATTATAACCAATGTTGTAAATGTGAAAAAACTTTAAATTAACATGTATTCAAATTAATATAACATGTATGTTACTAATGTTTTAGTTATTAGTTAATTAGTTATTAGTAAATAAAAAATTTATATTGAAATTTATTATGTGTTATGTTATTTTTAGTAGTCACTAGGGGTGGCACTATGGGGACATGTCAAACATGTGCATGTGTATAAATGCCCCATAGTGCCATACAAAAATGCCCCATACTGCCACCCACCTCGGTAAAATGCCCCATAGTGCCATAGACATGCCCCATAGTGCCACCCTATACTACTCATGTGAGATGGTACAGTGGTCGCCAGATCGGACAGGTGGGTTTTTTCCCACACGAATGACCACATTTACGCTTTCATCCGCGCCAACGAGAGTGATTAATATAAGTTGTTAGAACTTGCTTCGCAATCGTTGTAAAATAATTAAAGTTTAAACTTAAACTAAATCATTTCTATATATAAAATATATAATGCATACACTGACTAAACCATATAGCACTAACTTGCACATAAGAATGTCTGATTTTAAAAATAAATTATAAATCTCAATTTTCTGGACGAATGGGAATTAATGTGAAATAATTACTGCATTGTATTCGTATTATAGGTATTGAAAGTGTCCATTTGTTTTCAGGGAACTAGCTCCAAGCTTCCCAGCATAGAAATACAGGCTTGAGCTGGAATCCAGAAATGGCCAGGTCAATCTATTGTCGTAATTGAAATTCTACAACAATAGTTGGTTACCATATGAGTCCCGGATGATCCAGCAGAGATGTGGTATATACTATTATGTTGAATAGGATTTCATGTTATACTCAACATGTTTGCATTTAATTACTAAATTATACACTTTATTCTTTATATACATTCACTTAATACATTATCCGAGTGTGTATTATGCAGAGTTAGTTTTCAATCGTCCTTCTATTACATATTTATATTTATATGTAATCGTTTTTCTTGTTCAGATTGAGGATGGTATGCATGATTCAAGTCATATACATGTTTTCAAAATGATTAATATTTCTAAAACGCTGCAAGCACGCAATAGTACTCACGAACACTCATGATTACTCAAGTGTTACTTAAGACAGAAATACAATCATATCTGTTTTAGAGAAAAGATTATCTCGAATTTGACCGACAGTCGTTCGTCTTTGCTAGCAGACACATCGCCATGAGGGAGATAATTTAAGCTCCTTGCCTAAGGGCACAATCGTAACGGCCCCAGCTGGGTGCGAACTCGGGGCAGTTAGCACCTGAAGCGAACGCGCTACCACTGCGCTACATATCACGACTCACACAATATATATAACGTATCTGAATTAGTCTCGTCATGTTTGTATAAGTAACACTTTACAAAGAGATAGCCTTTCCAATCAACATACAATGTCCATTCCAATCTATAGTGCTTGCCATATATGTGTTTTATTGCATTACTGAAAGAAAGTAATTACCTTCTTCTATTGACTAATTCTCATGTCGTCCTGATTTCTTCGCGTAATGGAGCAATTCCACATCAAAATCTACACAATGGTGATCTGTGACATGTGGATAACGTCATATTACAGTATACACCGTCTTCAAACAACAACAAATGTGTCCCCTAAGGGCAGAAATGTTTCCGGCTCTCTATAGAGCAAACGTCTCTGTTTGCTGATTGCTCGACATGGAAATATACAGTAACCAGTAGCTTCGCAACAAACTCTGCAACCAATATTGAATGTTCACTTAATGTTATCGAAATACAAAACGACATAAGCATATTAGATATATATCGTGTATTTATCGTCGCTACCGGTTGTCCATATGAGCGACGCCTCCTGAAGATATTAGTAATTTTAGATTTTTGGAGGATAGTGCAATGATACAGACAGAGACCCATTCCAGAGTATCATCTGGTTCTTTTACGTGCACGGTGTAAAGCACCGACACGAGACCTTGGTATAAAGTCCCATCTGAGAGCATACAAAGAGGCAATCAATATTGAAAGTATACAAAGAGGCAATCACTATTGAAAGTATACAAAGAGGCAATCAATATTGAAAGCATACAAAGAGGCAATCAATATTGAAAGCATACAAAGAGGCATTCAATATTGAAAGTATACAAAGAGGCAATCAATATTGAAGGTATACAAAAAGGCAATCAATATTGAAAGTATACAAAGAGGCAATCACTATTGAAAGTATACAAAGAGGCATTCAATATTGAAAGCATACAAAGAGGCAATCAATATTGAAAGCATACAAAGAGGCAATCAATATTGAAAGCATACAAAGAGGCAATCAATATTGAAAGTATACAAAGAGGCAATCAATATTGAAAGCATACAAAGAGGCAATCAATATTGAAAGTATACAAAGAGGCAATCAATATTGAAAGCATACAAAGAGGCAATCAATATTGAAAGCATACAAAGAGGAAATCTATATTGAAAGCATACAAAGAGGAAATCTATGTATACTATGCAATGGTTTGAAAACAAAGTGCATACTTTCTGATCATCGGATAAAGTGTCAAAGTTTGGCAGAATAATTCTTATTGAAAAAAATACATTTCTTGCCGTAAATGAATGTAAAGTGGACAATGCATGCTTTTCGTCTTACACTACATTTACACAATTATGGCATGTTCTATTTTTAATTCTACATTTTCATAGCTTATTTCTAGCCATATGGGAGCTACTCCACACCTAAATGTTACCATAGGACTGCGGAAATGAAACGGTATTGCCTGTTTAATACAACTTTTTGTTGTATAACGTACCTTTTACATACGATGCAGGTCAGACACCGCTATCGGAATTTCCATAGACTACCATTATAACACACAGTGCCATTATATATTCCCCAAAAATAGTTTGGCACAGTTTGGGACAACGGACAGTAGTTTTCAACAGACTAGCCTTTGAACCACAAGAAAATGTCAAATTTCAATGGGGTTGACCGATAACTTTTTTAAATTTCATTTCCCACTAAAGGCACCCACCCTTTGGTTGTGAATGTTGCACTGACACCTGCGTTTATAATATACTGTTTATTTGTCATCAAATATTTTAAAATATTCCAAAATGCAGCTCATATATTGTATTTTAATATTTAGAAGTCATTTTCACTATTGCTGACCTACTCAGCCAATCAGTTCATGTATCAACAACTATTCAGGGCTCCCCTACACTTTCTCAACAAATTCCAGACCACTATATCAATAACACCGTCTGACCTGCAGATACACGCTCCTCCATTTACCTTCCACCTACCTTGTTTTAATCACGTTGTTATGTATATACGACACACCGACCGTATTGGTTATTAGTTATTGGTATTAGACCGTATACAGACGGATATGTAGTCCAGTGGTAACACGCTAGACTGGTAATCCAGGGTCTCTTTCAGATGGGACGTTAAACCGAGGTCTCTTGTCGGTGCTTTACACCGTGTAGGTAAAAGAACCAGAGGAGACTCTGTCTATCTATCTTCCTGATAGTCAAACACCTACTGGGGACCTAGACTTTTGCGCGTCATCGACACGACTGTTAGTGGAGTAAAAGATAAAAGAACAGGATTTATATACAGAATGTTAAAATCAGATAAAAACAGGGCAGACTTTCTATGGGGAGACATGTTCAACCTGGCTAACCGCCAGGCAGAACTCGGGAGGGGGGTAGTACTACTGCAGAAGCGGGAAGGGAGTTCCAGTGTATTATGGTTCTGGGGTAAAAGGAATACTTATAGTAGTCTGAGGTGGATTGTATAGTACGATAGGCCATTTGGTGTGATGATCTACTTGGGCATGGATTTAGGGTTACATACTCGGGAACAGGAATGGCAACTAGGGAATTTGTAATTTTATAGAACATGATTAGTCTTTGGTCAATTCGACGGAGGTCAAGGCGTCTCCAATGTAGGGATGATATCATAGATGTTACACTAGATGTTCTAGCATAATCCCGTTTTACCCAGCGAGCTGATCTTCTTTGTACACTCTCAATCTGGTGTATGACTCTGGGGTGAGTCTCTGTCTGTATCATTGCACTATCCTACCCTTCAACAATCTAAAATGACTAATCTCTTCAGGAGGCGTCGCTCATATGGGCACCTGGTAGCGACGATAAATACACGTAAAAGACGTATTAGTTTTCATATTGCGAATCATATTCATAGTATGATCATTATAGCAATATCTTCTTAAACAAATATAAAAGCGGTACTACACGTATAAACATCAGGGTAATATATCGTGTATACATTACTACACCAAACTAATCAAGTCTTGTGTTTATATATTCATCGTATACCAATAGTTTGAGCAACCTGGCTAATAGTGTGTTACATTATAATACATGTCCTGGACATATATATATAAGTCCTCTTATTGCAAAGAGATATGTATGTCTCATAATGCAAGGTTTTAAGTATATTGGTGTTTTATTTACAACTTTATTGACAACCAAAATACACCAGAGGCCCCGTGGTTATAACACTTTTCTCGGTTCTCAAACTCTACCTCAAGGAATTTGAGTGGTTGAGTCTGAGTTTTACACCCAGCAGAACCAATCAGAAGCTTAAGTCTGAGTTTGCGATTGGAGAAACGTTTTATAACCTCGGTGCCTGAACACAAACTTTGCCGTTTTATACCTAAACTGTTATAGTTACTATAGACTTGATATTTTTGCGTTGGGTTTGTGTAGCTAATATTACGCTAAGATTAGTTTACGTGTTTTTAAAATATAGCTTGCTTAATATATACCTGACTGGAACTGGAGAGGCGTACAGAGCACACGTTTAACTTAATATCCAACTACATAAAATGTGAATATTGCCCAAATCTACTGTGTACATCACCATATTGCTTACAAGCTGCATATTGACATATGTTCTGTTAAATAATCATACAGAAGGAGATATATCGATATATTGTTCCGAGTCATCGTATAGAACAAAATCATTCAAGGAATCGCACCCCGGAATAACAGGAAGCTATACAGTTCTCACTTGTTTCCCCAGAAAAAGTATCCAATATCCATGAACATTCTATCAAAAACTAGCAAATCAGTATCCCGACTACCACATAAATTAAGCAATTTGGAGCCATTACGAATGTGTTGCTTTAAATTATCTATAACCGACAGTATCACGCGTAGCATATACTCCAATAATAAACGCATGTTAATTCAGGAGCGTAGCTCATCGTTATACATGAACTCTTACTTTCACTTCTTACGATTATGCCCTTAGGCAAGGTATTTAAATGCCACATGCCTCTTTTCTCTCCCACGTGGCGATGGGTTCCATCAGGAATGAGGTCTCGAGAGTGATTAATATAAGTTGTAAGAACTTGTTTCGCAATCGAGCTAAAATTAATTTGTCTACACTAAGCAATCAAAGTGTTATTGAATCTGAATACCATTTTATATTGTATTGTGAAAAATATAATTATATAGTTATAAGGTTGAAATATTTAGGCTACATAGCATGAATATCGATGCATACAATTATATCTATCATGCAAGAATAAGAACTAATTAGTTTAAACTTTATTTATTTTCCAACAAACTTTAACAACCTTTATTAATCACTATCGTTGGCGCGGATGAAAGCGTATACTTATGTGGGCATTCGTGAGGGAGGAAACCGGAGTACCCGGGGAAAACCCACCTATCCGATCGTGTGACCACCGTACCATCTCACATACTTCCCGGTCCGAGGATCAATTGGCGAGAATTGCATTGGTGACAAGCGAGCGTGCTAACCACTGCTCTAATCGGACAGCCTTAATCAAGAACTACTTTATTAATGTTTGTAAATATATTCTTGTAGCAATGTCATTACGTAGTAATACCCTGTCAATGTCTGTTTCTATACTGCATTGCATGTGTTCATATATTTATGAATTGATATGCTTGTACATGTATGTAAGCTATTTGTGATATCTTTGCCATATTTCAATCGTTGTTATTAATATCCAAATGCAATTATAGTCATGTACAGTAAATCAAAAGTAATAATAGTTCACCCTATGTTACTCTTTGTTTTACTTAATTGGATGATGGCAGTTAGTTGTCATTTCTATCAGTATCAGCTATTGACTCAAAATAAAACATACTATTATATTATATCAGACATTTTCACAGTGTTATACCGCATTAGTTAGGCCAAAACAAAAGTGCACGCGCCTGGCTGTTCCCTCAAAACCCATTATGGTAGGTATAGTACGGTCGGATGTTCATGTTTTTATTTCGTGTTTTTATATTAGGGTAGGTCGGGTGTTACTCCTGTTGTTCTGTTATAGTTCGGGTTTTACGCCTTCATCAGCACCATGTTGGGCTATATCGCCGGCGGGTAGTTTACCTAACAACACCTTTTCTGTTTTCTTGTTGTTCTGGCGTGTTGCATCGTGTATACTCATTTCGTGAACAGCTACTAGTATAGTATCAATAGTGCCCAGTATTAACTGCCCTATAGTTTGTGTCCGGTTTCATGTGCTGCAGTGTGCCGGTTGCTAGAAGTATCTTCGTGCATTCTATTAATGTATTTATTATTTCCCTCTCCTCTAAGAATGTTGAACATTTATGCTTCTTTCTGACAGCTGCATGTACCTCTTGTTTCATTGCTTTCGTGGTGCATATGTTTGGTCTTACTATCTGAAGCAATTACGTGACCAATACCAATTGATTACCAATACCAATACACCTCCATATTGTGGGTCAAAACAATAACCCACATGATCGTGGCGTCGTCTAAAATATATGTATTGAATTATATTCTAAGCTGTCTGATTAACGCAATGGTTAGCACGCACGCTTCTCACTAGTGCAACGTGGGCTCGATCCTCGGACAGTGAAGTATGTGAGATGGTACAATGGTATGGTTGCCAGATCGGACAGGTTGGTTTTCTCCGGTTACTCCGGTTTCCTCCCATACGAATTGTCACATTTACGCTTTCATCCGCACGAACGAGTTTGATTAATATAAGGTGTTAAAACTTGCTTCGCAATCGTTGTAGAATAAATAAAGTTTCAGCTAATTATTCTAGGCAAACTACTCCAGTCTAGTACTGTACTAGTATTCCAGCCGATACCAATAGTGTTGTAACACATAGTTTCTAGTTCTGTGCGTTACGTTAGTATACCTCAGAACGTATGTATTAATAATGCTTGGCACAAAACTGTGTTGGTGCATATAAAGATGATCACATGACTGTGAGTGCGTGCTTGGTCATGTGATATGGTTCGATTGATCGTCAGTTCTACGTGTGGCTTAGATCGTTTCGCAGGCAATTTTGCTATTAAAATTCGAATTGTTTCGGGAATGAGATCTATGAACGGGTTTCCATATTGATTTAATGCTAAAACCGAATTGAATTCAGATTCGTTATGCGTACCATAACGTAAAACAGAGTACGAATATGTTATCGTTTGGAAAATATTAGTTGCATCTACAATCAAAGATTGTTGTAAGTAAAATATGAGATTTCCCTGAGGTACATTGGATATAGTTTTCCATTGTTAGTAAAATATGAGATTGCCCTGAGGTACATTGGATATAGTTTTCCATTGTTAGTAAAATATATGAAACATCCCTGGGGTACATTGGATATAGTTTTCCATTGTTAGTAAAATATATGAAACATCCCTGGGGTACATTGGATACAGTTTCCATTGTTAGTAAAATATATGAAACATCCCTGAGGTACATTGGATATAGTTTCCATTGTTAGTAAAATATATGAAACATCCCTGAGGTACATTGGATACAGTTTTCCATTGTTAATAAAATATACGAAACATCCCTGAGGTACATTGGATACAGTTTTCCAGATTGTTTTTACATTATCATTAATGATTGGTTTACCTCTGGTTATTTACCCTGGCCCCATGTATCTCGGTCTGCGCCGAGGCTATGTTTCATGTATTCAACTATATGTACGTAGTACAGCCAAAGATATTTGAAAACATTTGTTTTGTTCTGTAATTAACCTCGTTATTACATTGAATAAACGATCGCAAGTATTGCCCATTGCAAACAGTTTGAGTTTTGTATATTGTTTAGTTAAGACTTATAGAGACACACTACGTGTACACGATTATTTCAGACCGCACTTTTCTATAATACCGTAGTAGGCTTTATTCTACAGTTGGAAAAAGGACAGGGTGGGTAAGAAAAGGGGCAGGGTGCAATTTGAACCACGATGAGGTCCGGGGGTATTTTGGAATTAGCACCTATACAATTTTGCTAAATTACGGTGATTGTTCAAAGAGATCAGAACATAAGGGCAGTACATATTGGTGAGTGTGCGTTTTACGTTTATTTATCGTCGCTACCGGTTACCCATATGAGCGACGCCTCCTGAAGAGATTAGTAATTTTAGATTTTGGAAGATAGTGCATGATACAGACAGAGACCCATTCCAGAGTCTCCTCTGGTTCTTTTACGTGCACGGTGTACAGCACCGACACGAGACTCGGTTTAACGTCCCATCTGAAAGACTGTTAATTTTATTAGGGTCAGACTGGGGATCGAACCTGCGATCCCTGGATTACCAGTCCAGTGTTTTACCACTGGGCTACAGATCCGTCTGTACATATACATATTGGTGAAAAGTGTGGACGAATTTATATATGTCTGGCCGCCCGAAGACACCTGTTGAGGTGTAGCATATAACATTATATAAAAATAACAATTTAATAGCAGTTTTTCAAAGAAAAGAGGGCGGGGCTAATGTGCAAACGGGCGGGATTAAAAAGACATTCCGCTCTAGACAAATATAGTACGTAGACTCATCTACGCAATAGCTACTAAATGGATAAGACAAGTAGCCTGGGAAGATACAACGTGGGGTACATGCCATATTATATTTGGTCTTCCTCCGCCTATACTAGTTGGAGAGTCATTGAGCAATCCTCCCAAAAATATCACATGAGGGAATAGCGGATATATCTCTATATTTCCAACATATGACTATATAAATGTAATAAGACATTTAGATGTTATAATGTTCCCGAAATTTGGTTAATACTTGGTTTAATCAAATTAAGATTGAACCTTTTACCTACGACCAAATAACAATTTCTATGCGTATGAATATCCTTGGAACTATTTTCAGACTCCCAAACTATTTAAGCGAAGGCACCATGCGTGTGCAATCTTTTCTCGATTCCACATACATTGAATGAGGTAGCCATTTTAATTGTTTTATAAATTTTAATTTAATGCCCTTTATCTACCTTTAAATGCATTCAAAAGATCAAGACATGTATTTATATTGCTTAATTAATGTAAATAGTATTTAAATAAAAAATATTTAATGTTATAACGAGAGAAAAATGATTGAAATGGTAATCCACGTGCAACACACGTGGTACTGGAAACTTATAATTCCATTTAGGTTTATGGGATTTATGGTAAGTTCATAAAATAACAAAATATAAAATGAATTAGTTGTAATTTGCATAGGAATAAGTTTACAGTGACAGGATTTACGTGTTATGATGATGATGGCCAGGAAGCCACTTGTGGGTGCTGTGATGATGATGTTGATTGATTGACTGAGGAATGATGATGATGATTATTTAACTATCTATTCTGTATACACGAGTGCCATTTGATAACGTAATTATTGCAATCAATTGAATTGTTGTTTATTTAAAATGATGATGATGATGATTGATTGATTGATTGATTGATTGATTGATTGATTGATTGATTGATTGATTGATTGATTGATTGATTGATTGATTGATTGATTGATTGATTGATTGATTGATTGAGGATGATGATGATGAATATTTAACTATCTATTCTGTATACACGAGTGCCATTTGATAACGTAATTATTGCAAGAAATTGAATTGTTATTTATTTACATTTTAATCTCGTAACGTTAACGATTAAATGTCGATCGATAAAATGCGATTGTCACGTCATATAGTGTAAGTTTACGTCATCAATCAAAGGGAACGAACCATTGCATAATTCGTTTAATGTTTTTTCACGAATTTACTAACGTTGTACAATATTAGTAAATAATTTTGCATATTGATCCATCAAAACACAAACATTATGCCAAAAACGAAATCGATGTCCCTGGCTGAACTAGTAAACAGCAAAAGGACCAGGAGCGAGACGACAGGTCATGATGTAAACAATACGGGAACCACAGGGACTAGAGTCGTGGGAAATCAAGTGCAAGTCGAACAGCAGCTAAGCCCTGGAGAGGAGCAGCAGCACCTTAACCCTGGAGTGGAGCAGCAACACATTAACCCTGGAGTGGAGCAGATTAACTTTGGAGAGATGGAAACAGGACAAGGTGATTTTATTAATCAGAATCATGATATAATCCAAACCAGTTCAAATGCTAACCATATGTTGGCTGCACTTATAAAAGACAAAATAAAAGAAAAAATATGGAGCAATGAATTTATTGAGTTAAATGAGCTCCTGCATAGTAACCCTGTGAGGCAAGAAGGCCAAAAGGTAGAGCCTACACTTCATTAATGGAGAGTTAGTAGTTAAGTCTGATAAACAATTGGAAAATAATAGAAAACATTGAAACTTGGACTGACGCATTCCTTATCTACATATTCATCAATACACAGAAATATCCAAACGAAATTCAAATTCTCCTGCAATACCTTTCTAACATAAGGCTTGCAGCTTCACGCAACAGTGGTTGGTTAGTTTATGATAAGCAGTTTCGCTTTAAAAAAAATAAGCTATGTTTCTCAATACGGCATGGAACACAATTGATCCAGAGCTATGGGTGTTATCAAAGGAACCGTTAGAGTTCAAAGATAATTTTATATCTAGTACATTCCCTAGGGTGATTAGAAAATGCTACCCGTATAACAATACTGGTCGATGCACAAATACAAGAGGCCTATTTAGTCATACATGCACGAGGTGCAACGGTCTACACCCAGTGTCGACATGCCGACTGGCATATCAATTTAATAGGTTTACCAATCAGATGGCAATGCATGGTTATAATGCACGCCCAGTAAGGTCACCTGGCTCCGATACTCGCCAAGATAAGCCAATGGAATCCAAGCCCCTAGAAGGTTTATGGGACCTAGGTACAACGCCCATTAATGTCAATGCTCTAAAATATGAACTGTTGCAATACGAAAATAGTCAGGATGCGGAATTTCCGTTTAGATGATTTTAAAATACAATACTGATACTCTGGGCCAAGAATGTCCATATACTCGGCAAATTTAAGCTCCGCCAAAAAAGATCGAACTCGTTTAAGTATAATGTTACATGAACAGGCTGGGCTCGCCAGATTAATAGGCCCATTTACTTCCTCACCTACCCGTAATCTTAGGATAAATCCTGTGGAGAAACAAAATGGTGGTTTTCGTTTAATTACAAACTTATCATTCCCAGCCGGTAACAGTGTGAATGAATTCATAAATCCTGACTTCAAACATGTTAAATATTCATCTTTTGACAATGCGGTTAATATGGTACAAACAATTGGTACATGGGCGTTTATGGCAAAGGCAGACATTTCATCGGCCTTTAATCTATGCCCAATCTGGACAGGGGATTTTGACCTGCTTGGTATAAAGTCGGATGAGTGTTATTGGGTACAAAAAACTCTTCCCCAAGGTCTAGGATCTTCGTATCATATATTTGAAAAGGTATCAACCTTTATCCAATGGTTAGTTCAAAAGAAATCAAACTCAACAAATATAGATCACTTGCTTGACGACTTCATTATGAGTACTAACTCATTTGAGAGCTGTAAGATTCGTATGGACACTTTTGAAATGTATGTTTAAATGTGAAGAAAAATGGGTTGGCCCAGTCAAAATAATTACATACTTGGGTTTAGAGATTGATGCAATTGAACAAGTTATATGTATACCACAGGAAAAAATAGATAAAGCTAGAATTGCTTTAAAGACTTTAATTATGAGCAAGAAAATTACATTAAAAGAGTTACAGGCTGTTGCTGGTCTACTAAACTGTCTGCCTAAAGCCATACCGTCTGCTCGAGCATTCATACGTAGATTCTATGATGTGAATGAATGTTGTCTGCTAACCACCATTCCATAAGGGTAAATAAGGGCATGGTTGAAGACGCACACGTTTGGTTGGAATACTTACAGAATTTTAACGGAACATGTATGTTTAACGAATCTAACTGGATAGAGGACAATGTCCTAGAATTATACACAGACGCTGTGGGTAGAAAACGTCTGGGATGTGATTGTTATTTTAATGGCTCGTGGGCAGTATTGCAATGGCCACAGCACTGGCGCGAAGAAATCGTTGCTGACATCACGTATTTAGAACTTTTCCCGATTCTATTAGCATTTCATATCTGGGGAGAAAGTCTAGTCAATAAAAAGATCATTCTGAGGTCAGACAATAATGCTTTAATAGAAATATTAAACAAAAAATCATCAAAAAATAAAAATGTAATTGTACTCCTGCGGGATTTAGCTTTTATAACGTTACAAAGAAATATCCAAATTAAAGCTAAGCACATGTGTGGGAAAAGAAACGAAATATGTGATGCTATCAGTCGATTTCAGTGGATGCGGCTCGACATACTTCTTCCGGTACACGTGTCCAGGCTACCACACCCAGTACCAGAGTCATTCAAGAAGACAACCAATCTGAAATAAATAGACTGATAGTCTCATTAGCAGATAATACTCATAAGACTTACAAATCTGCAATTTCCAGTTTTGAATTCTTTTGTAAACAAATTGGATGTATGGATATCTGGCCCCCTACGGTTGATGTATTAAAACAATATATAGCTTTCTTGTCATTGAGGCAACATTCCTATTCTTTGGTCAGCACCCTTGATAACAGCTTTACAATCTGTCTGTAGCCTTTTGTCTTGCTTTCATTGGGCTTTTACGATTAAGTGAATTCATTCTTCCACATAATAAGTCAAAAAGACCAATCATAACATTCGATGACGTAACAATACATAAAAAGCACTTGAGAATATATATTCGATCATCGAAGACTGATCAAAAATGCAATGGCTGCTCTGTGGATATAGCAATAGATCCACAAAACCAGTCTTGTGTAGAGCACACGAAATCGTACATGTTCTACCGACCAAACGACAAGGGGCCCTTGTTCTGTCACTTTGACGGATCCCCACTAATTAGTTTCCAGTTCAGCGCAGTCCTGAAAAAGGCCCAAACATTTGCATGATTGGACGGTAAGAAAGTCAAATCACATAGGCTTGGTGGGAGCATCAAAATGTTCAGAGATGGCTGTTCCATTAATGACATCAAAACTAGGGGCCGGTGGAATTCAAACAGTTATAAGTCATACTTAAGATAACTACTGATGCCGTTCACGGATGTGGTATTGTCTACAATTTTAAGAACAAGCACAACTCCAAGAACTAAGTAAAGAACTAAGTACAGTAGTATTATACGATATATGAATTAAAACACTCGGATTTATTGTGATGATATGATTTGTGTATTCAGATTGATAATACAAATGGTGTTTTGAATACAGGAGAATAGATGATAATACAAATGGTTGTTGTGAATACAGGAGAATAGATGATAATACAAATGGTTGTTTTGAATACAGGAGAAAAGATGATAATACAAATGCTTGTTTTGAATACAGAGGAATAGATGATAATACAAATGCTTGTTTTGAATACAGAGGAATAGATGATAATACAAATGCTTGTTTTGAATACAGAGGAATAGATGATAATACAAATGCTTGTTTTGAATACAGAGGAATAGATGATAATACAAATGGTTGTTGTGAATACAGGATAATAGATGATAATACAAATGGTTGTTGTGAATACAGGAGAATAGATGATAATACAAATGGTTGTTGTGAATACAGGAGAATAGATGATAATACAAATGGTTGTTTTGAATACAGGAGAAACGATAGCATTGATAGTACATTATGATAAAGAAAGAGAGATGAAAAGAAAGATGTGTTGGATTTGCCATATTGCCTTCGGGCCCGGTGATCTGTTGATTGAAGTTATATAATAGGTAATATCAATCCCAGCGTTGTTGACACCGCCCACGGGTCATTTACGCAGTTTTCAAAAATTTACCCCAAATGATATCATTTTGGCTCTTAAATACCCCTTTAATAAAGATTAGTAGCGTCTAATAAATATCGCAGTTCTAATTAACGTGTAAATGTAAAAGAAATATGTATTTTGGTTGACATGTTTATAAAACGATAATTATGATATAGGACTGGAGCGGCACGCCTAGATTCTGTATATACGTTACATTCTCGTTTCCAATAGTTGTGTTTTATACCTTGTTAATGGTTATACTTAAAGCAATCGGACATTTTCAGGTCAACGGCCAATTTCCGTCTGGATAATTGGGTCGTCCTTAATTCGAGGGGCATCAGATAGGGCCCAGCTCAGACAGGATGGGAAAAATCATGGGCCTTTCCACATACGGTATATAAATTGAATGGTTCTATGAAGGAGGAATGATAATACAAGATGTTAAGCACAGTATTGATCAGTTAAAAATGTTGCATGACAATCCTGATTATGTAATACTGCACTGTGGTGGAAACAATATAGGCCGACAACCGGGGAACGAACATAGGCGGAATATTAAGGAATTACTGTATGAAGGCCCAGATTGTTTACCGGCGTTATTACCAAATACAATATTCATTTGGTCCCAGATTATTCCCAGACGAACTTGGAGATATATACCTTTAAATCTCCTCGCAAATACAATTAGAAAACGAATAAATAGCTGTGTTGGGGCTTACATAATAAGAAAGGCGGAGCATACATCAAGTATCCTAATTTAAACGAGGAACACAATTTCTTTGCTCCAGATGATACTCATTTAAAGGCCTGCAGTTTGACCCCGTCCAATTGTAAAGATTTATACTTTACTACCTGTTCCATGTGATTAGTGGCTTGTATCAACAATGTAGCAGTACATTCAGTATAATTTGGCGTATGTAGGTATTTTCTAACGGTTAATATGCACGATCACTCTGTGAGCTGAGAATTAGTCAAAATGAGGCCCTGACAATTTAAGTAAACGTATATTATTGATTGTAAAGAAAATTGATAGTTATGAGTATTCAAACTACATAATCCAGATCAGCCCAGGGACATAGATTACATGTTATGTAGGTGCCTCATCAGCCGTAGCGTAATCACTGAGACTGATAATTTGTATGCATGTATATAATATATGTGTATGGGCCGGAGGCCTTGAATTACGAATAAACTGTTAAACTGATCAGGATCTATGTTGTTTGTAAGGTCGGAGTTTCGTCACTTTCATATTCTGTTCTGTCACTTTCATGTATCATCTGGTTTAAAAAGGCCGCCAGATTAAGTGTGAAAATAATGCCTGTTTATACCTTGCCCAAATGTTGGATTTGAACTGGAGCGTACAACGGAGTCTTGTATTATTCTTGACTTGCACTGTCTCATTCCATTGACATATTGCCAAATTTGAGCGTATAGTGTAGTGAAGAGCAGAGTAGGTTCCGATACGTTTGTCATGGAAAACATTCAAGCTGTTGTTGAATGATTCCACGCTACTAGTGTCCACTGTGCTTGTGTTCCCCTTGCATAATAAATGAACAGAACAAACAACTTTGGTGGCCTGCTAATAATCGTCCACCGCATAATCTAAATTCACATGAGAGAAAGCTTCTATACAGGAGGTTTTGGGCAATGCTATATAATTGTGGCGCATGGAAAGATGTCAGATATATAGAGAGAAAAGTAGCGGCTAGAAGAGGAGACTGTATTTGGCATAAGAGGGAACTGATGCCTGAATGTGTGGTACAGCAATGCAGGAACTGGCTGCCTAACCCGCGCAACCAGCCTTATTTGGGCCATAAGTGGAGTTGAATTGTTTATACCAGTTGTAAGTACTATAAAAATACAGAACTTCAATTTCAGCAATTTATAACTTCTGATATGTACGTGGGTCATAATAGATATAAGTGGTGCTCATGTATTAGATGTATACCATGCAGGGCCTCGCATGCGGCAAATACGAAAGGCCTGCAGGTTGACCTATATTTGACCTTAAACACACGAGGAATAGCGGTACACATCTGACGGTCGACGCACTAAACACACGAGGAATAGCGGTACAAATCTGACGGTCGACGCACATCGTATTTGCCGCATGCGAGGCCCTGCATGGTATACATCTAATACATGAGCACCACTTATATCTATTATGACCCACGTACATATCAGAGGTTATAAATTGCTGAAATTGAAGTTCTGTATTTTTATAGTACTTACAACTGGTATAAACAATTCAACTCCACTTATGGCCCAAATAAGGCTGGTTGCGCGGGTTAGGCAGCCAGTTCCTGCATTGCTGTACCACACATTCAGGCATCAGTTCCCTCTTATGCCAAGTACAGTCTCCTCTTCTAGCCGCTACTTTTCTCTCTATATATCTGACATCTTTCCATGCGCCACAATTATATAGCATTGCCCAAAACCTCCTGTATAGAAGCTTTCTCTCATGTGAATTTAGATTATGCGGTGGACGATTATTAGCAGGCCACCAAAGTTGTTTGTTCTGTTCATTTATTATGCAAGGGGAACACAAGCACAGTGGACACTAGTAGCGTGGAATCATTCAACAACAGCTTGAATGTTTTCCATGACAAACGTATCGGAACCTACTCTGCTCTTCACTACACTATACGCTCAAATTTGGCAATATGTCAATGGAATGAGACAGTGCAAGTCAAGAATAATACAAGACTCCGTTGTACGCTCCAGTTCAAATCCAACATTTGGGCAAGGTATAAACAGGCATTATTTTCACACTTAATCTGGCGGCCTTTTTAAACCAGATGATACATGAAAGTGACAGAACAGAATATGAAAGTGACGAAACTCCGACCTTACAAACAACATAGATCCTGATCAGTTTAACAGTTTATTCGTAATTCAAGGCCTCCGGCCCATACACATATATTATATACATGCATACAAATTATCAGTCTCAGTGATTACGCTACGGCTGATGAGGCACCTACATAACATGTAATCTATGTCCCTGGGCTGATCTGGATTATGTAGTTTGAATACTCATAACTATCAATTTTCTTTACAATCAATAATATACGTTTACTTAAATTGTCAGGGCCTCATTTTGACTAATTCTCAGCTCACAGAGTGATCGTGCATATTAACCGTTAGAAAATACCTACATACGCCAAATTATACTGAATGTACTGCTACATTGTTGATACAAGCCACTAATCACATGGAACAGGTAGTAAAGTATAAATCTTTACAATTGGACGGGGTCAAACTGCAGGCCTTTAAGTCGATTGGGATAAAATATTATGTTAAATAATCTCTCTGCGGCAATTTATTCTATCATCTTGAATGGATGTTATGTTTACCCAAATGACGTGTAATCTTAGTTTTAGTAACAATGTATACTGTCAGTGAAGATGTGTCTGACTTGAGTGGCATTTTCTTTATAAACAATTAGATTAGATATAGACATGTATAATGCTAGTTTACTCTGTTACAATAAATACGGTCACTAATTAATATTGGGAAATATATCATATATACATATATAGTGTTAAAATGTAGTTTTAAAAAACGATTTCAGACCATATTAAGGAATGTATGGATACATATTCGCTATTCAGTACCAAAATAATAAATTGATTATTGGCCCTGGCTGGTATTTATGCCATACCGCTTTGGCGGAAGGGTCTCTGGAGACTGCTTCTCCAGGGCCCCTTTTTGGCGTATTATAGCATAAATATATATATTGCTGCCGGTAACGGAGCAAATGATCACTTATATTATTAATATTCACATTCGTTTAAATGATATAATATTAATATATCACCAGCCATGGCCAATATTTGCCACTACAATAAAACTAAAATATAATTAATTAAACGTTTATATTTGTTGGGTTATTTGTCTCTAGGTAATTAGAATTACAAAACAAATGTTTAAAAAGAAAGGATCGTTTACAAGGGCCGTACATCATAGACAAAGCTACCTTATTCGTTTGCCTAGGACAACTATTTAGAGTAAATATGTTCATAGATAGATAGATAGATAGATATTTATTTTTCCTCCAATTTTTGAAGATTACAACATATTTACAAATAGATCAACATAAACATGCATAATTATATATAAACATACAAATTACATTATTTTCATATGTTAGAGGAGCTGTAAGAACAGCTGAATTCGCTCACCTAAGCATGTGATCATAATCGTCAACTGAACAGAAAAGTATTGTATCAAAAGTGGGAAATTAAGTAATAACAAGAGTTAATGTTTCATTGTCACAGCACAGCACAACGCAGTTATAATTGATATCCCTGTTCATTACTTATACATCAAACATGTGCAACAGCGTCTTCAGCAGCTTAAAGTTTTCAAATATGCAATTCTCAGTAACATTAAATGCAGCGTTTATCAAACTATTACATTGCTCATATGGTGATTGCTTAATGAAATCAACATAGTATTGTTTATCACAAATATCAAACCAGATCACGACCAACGTCTTGTAAAGTTCATAGTTACTAGGACAGTGACATATTGTGTGTTCAATAATGTTTTCGCAAAAGAAAGAACACTTGCGACAATTTCTCGGAAAAGACCTAGATACCATGATACTCATAACAATCACAGCTTTTTTACAAAATGGTATGAGCTCTTGCCTTTTCCTACCTACCGACCAGAGATAACAAGGGTTGTTTAAGCTAAAGTGACCACTTAACACTTGCATTTCACTTAATGAGCACAGGCGGTTTAGTCTTTGACCATTGTTAACAACAGTGACGTTTTGGTACACTATTCTCTTCCAAGTTAGCTTTACGGGAAATGATCCCGTTTCAATATAGGCTTGAAGGAAACATTCTAAACCGTATCTACGTAACGCTCGGTAGATGTCTGCAATGAATCCGGAATATTGTGATTCTCCGTTCATATACCGAACCAGTCTGTTTGTGAACACTTGTTTTGCCAAATAACGACTCGGTAATCTGCACAGTTGACCAAAGAACTGCAATTTGCGTGTGTCAATAATCCCTTCAATGCTGTCTAAATTAAATGCACACAATGACAAATCAGTACTTGTTGACACATTTAAATTTTGTGCGAATTTTATGACAAACCGACGGGCCATTTCCAGCATTGACATATCTGACCTTGCGATAACAGACCATAACTCACACCCATATAGTGCCTTTGGCAACACTACTGATGAGTACATAATTCGCGTTGAGATTGGATTTAAAGAGTTAGGATGTAGTCCACTGTTAAGGATGCTCAAAAATGTTCCCCGTAACTTATTACATGCTTCATGTATCATCTTGCCGGTGGAAATGTGTTTGTCACAAACTATGCCTAAATGTGTGTAGTCCTGTGCCTCTGCAATTACTTGGTTACCCAGTTTCCAGTTTCTAACTGATCGACTTGCCTCCGACTCGTTGAAGACAATAACAGCACATTTATCACAGTTATATTCATATCTCCATCTGCACGAATAGTGGGTATTCGGCGTAATTTGGATAGTGGATATTCGGCGTAATTTGGATAGTGGGTATTCGGCGTAATTTGGATAGTGGGTATTCGGCGTAATTTGGATAGTGGGTATTCGGCGTAATTTGAATAGTGGATATTCGGCGTAATTTGGATAGTGGGTATTCGGCGTAATATGGATAGATTGTATTCGGTGAAATTTGGATAGTGGATATTCGGCGTAATTTGGATGGTGGATATTCGGCGTGATTTGGATAGTGGGTATTCAGCGTAATTTGGATAGTGGGTATTCGGCGTAATTTGGATAGTGGGTATTCGGCGTAATTTGGATAGTGAGTATTCGGCGTAATTTGGATAGTGGGTATTCGGCGTAATTTGGATAGTGGATATTCGGCGTAATTTGGATAGTGGGTATTCGGCGTAATTTGGATAGTGGGTATTCGGCGTAATTTGAATAGTGGATATTCGGCGTAATTTGGATAGTGGGTATTCGGCGTAATATGGATAGATTGTATTCCATGAAATTTGGATAGTGGATATTCGGCGTAATTTGGATGGTGGATATTCGGCGTAATTTGGATAGTGGGTATTCAGCGTAATTTGGATAGTGGGTATTCGGCGTAATTTGGATAGTGGATATTCGGCGTAATTTGGATAGTGGGTATTCGGCGTAATTTGGATAGTGGGTATTCAGCGTAAGCTTCCTAAAATTGGCATAAATGGCAACCGTTCAAGTTATTTTCAAAACATCTGTCAATTATTACAGTTCTCTCTATTTTAAAGCGACACTATATCAGAGAAAACGCACATTTATACAGAATGTAATTTTCTATTGTATGGTATAATTTTGTTCCAAATATTTGTCTCAAAAATTGAGTATTTCAACTAATAAACAAGCGTCGTATACGCGGTTTGTCTACATAACAACATAATATAAACAGTGTCGACATATCTCACATTTGTGCCTATGCATATTTATTTGTAGACTAATCTTAGTTAAATTTATTATATCTAAGCGACAGTATCAAACGTTTAGTATTGACTACAATGACAAAGAAATGTCAATACAGGAGCGTGGATGATCGGTATATGTTTTATTGTTTTTATACAAATTTATTTTAGCTCGATTGCGAAACAAGTTATTTCAACTTATATAAATCACTCTCGAGACCTCATTCCTGATGGAATCCATCGCCACGAGGGAGAGAGAAGAGACAACGTGGAATTTAAATGCCTTGCCTAAGGGCACAATCGTAATGGCTCCAGTGGGGCTCGAACTCCGGACCTTTCGCACCTGAAGCGAACGCGCATCCACTGCGCTATCACGACTATATCGGTATATGAAATCATACATTCACTTTTGAAAGTTTGTAGACCACAAAAACACTGTTTATTGATTCAATGTGTGTGCCCGAATGTAGTCAGACGAATTTGTAGTAGCAATGCATGTATACGTGAAAAAATGCATGTTTTCGCTTTTTGCGATGTAATGTCGCTTTAAGAGTCCGTGAGAGGAAACCCTGCTCCTGGTTTGATTTGTTATTTATCTCAATTATTTGGCACCACAGCGAACAATAAATAATCACGAGTTTGTAGTTGAACAACCTGACACAGATATAAGCACATCTATAAAGCATGTAGAATACGATAACAATGTAGAATTTCAAAAAATATGCTTATCATGTTTATTAAATATTGCGCATCATGAACGCTATCAATCAGCGGGAATGCAACCAAACTTACAGATTTTTGGGACTTTCAGCCAAAAAGCTTAAATTATATTACTATAAGGACGAATTCATTGCGAGAATATAACACACACATCGTTTGGCATATTATATTTAGCATCTGAAAATGCAAGAAATAGATGATAATTCTGTTTAATAGACTAGTGTAATATTATACATGTATTAATAGTTCATCTCGGTGAGTGTGAGATGACATATTTATATTGTTATACTGAACAATCGGCTGTTCTGGCCTTATGTTGTTTGGCAATCCTTATGTTGTTTGGCAATCCTGTCCGCAGATGAGATTTGACACCAACCTTGACCTTAATGTGTAATATTTAATAAAAACAACCTACTGCACACTCTACCACTTAAGAACGATACAGCTAAACGGTGTACAAACTATGTTGACTGATAATTATTAAATAATTATCGATTGTTTTACTTGTTTCTGTTTTACCGAATAATTTTTCAATAAAACTTCGAGATTATACGAAAACAAGATGGCGGCATAACAAATAAAATCATATTGAAAATTTATGTTCCGTTAATGTCAAACCCCTCTCTGGGACCTAGACATGTTTTCCTGGGCAGGCTTAGCCGCCCTAAGCGATTAACCAGTACTAAGCAATGTGTGTGAGGTGCCTTGCTCAATGACACTACATACGTGGCCTGTCCGAGTATCGAACCCGGGACTGTTCGATTCCAAATCCGACGCTCTACCACTGGACCACGGACGCCACATTTTGCATGGATATAATCACAATAATTTGACAGTTTATCCATAAGGCACCACATTCCATGCATATATCATACCGTTACCCCATATACACACTCTATGATACTCCCGGCTACCCGGCGACTGGTGGGGCGAGCTAATGTTTTTGTCTCCCACTGAAGATATACATCACCTACTCTGAAAGTTTGACTCCAACAAAAAGCTTCTTGTATCTGGTATTCTTCAATGAAGTTAATATACTATTTTAAACATAAAAGTGATATATTTTCAAGCTCCTGTGATACACATGTAATGCATTCGTGTACTTCCACGAGTGTACAGTACTTGTTATGTAATGCTTAAACTTGGTAGGTTTTGTAGAACTTGACTTCAATAGACCAGTTTGGAGAAAACATAATACACACGTTTAGAGTCACATGATTGGTCAACAAGTTCGCTGATATAAGTTTGTGCATACAATACCAACATAATCAGATATTCAATCGTTAATACATATATACATTATATTATTAAACTGATATACCATTGATTAAATGTGTTGTGTATGCATACCGAATATTACAATACATATTGAGAGAGGAACTACAGATTAATATGACCATTTACTGACACCACCATCGGTAGGAATTAACAAATGTTAAGTGTCAAAGCCAAAACTAATGTAAAAATGTTATCAAAACTTAAACATACAAATCTGAGTTGATGATTATGCTTCCGGTTCATTACCCTTGCCTCCGGCCAACCATGTGGGCGAGCATTCTCAGAAGATTATATTCACCGTCGATTGTTCGTGATTTGTTGCATGTTGTGTTGTAGGATATTTGTCTTGAAGTTTCCGATGATGGTACAGTAACAGGTGACAACTTCTTCCACTGTTGTCAATCGTGTGGGATGAAAACAGATTGCCTGGAGAAACCCCGCCTGTCCGATCTGGCGACCACAGTACCATCTCGCATACTTCCCGGTCCGAGGATCGACCTCGGATTACGTTGATGAGAGTGCACTGTGCCAATCGGACCGTTTTGTTAGTGTGAATATATGTCTTAATGCAATATTAGTAGCTATCAATGATTAATCTGTTGATGAAATGCTACCAGAGTATGGATTAGGTGCGACGATCTTTCGTAAGCTCATAAGCCTCCAGTGTAGAAACATTGGAATTACTGAGTATGTTCTAAGGGCAAGTCTTTTTATGGTAAATCCTGCCTTCATGATTTTGTAATTGATATCGTTTCAACAACAGCTGATTTGGAGAAAATTGCTTGAACCTTGAGAATACTGATGTTGCATTTATTGACCTGTTTAGCTGCAAACATTGTAGCTGTCCTTTGCTTTGCTCTGTTGTTAGATACGGGCTTTACACTGTATCAAACTACATTTTGTGTGCACAATTTTGTTACGCTAAATGGTTTGTAATAATATATAAAAAAGAAGAAAGAAAACCAGTTTACTTAAAGGTTGGAAACCATGATAAGTTTTATTGGAATCAATACGAACTAATTTAAAGACATATATATTCAAACATTCCATGCGGCCCAAAAACATAATATGATTTCCTTCTCTCGCAAAGACATGTGCTATGCATATAACTAGGTGTAGAAAACCAGGTCAGATTCCCAACTGATCTCCTCACGGCGTGCTCATCACGATCGGGGCATATCTCGCAGCAGCAACGTAGGGTACTGGGAACTTCTGGTTGTCGAACTAGCGGCGTTAGCCACACGCTCCAACGTGTATGGACACGCTGCAGTACGCAATATTACTCGAGTAAGCAACAGAAAATAGCTTAATGATGTCAGTATAACTCCCGTCTACTGAAAGAGTTACAACAATTACATATTCCTTGAACGCGTATGCTTCTTTCTAATATAAATTTCGTCTGAAAATCGATCGAAAGTTTGTACACTGATGCTAGCCTGCATGCGTTGATATATTTTGCCTTGTCAGTCATATAAATATATACTGAGTCAAAAAAGAAACGATACCTGGTGTTTATGTGTCTATAATTTCAACATTTATTAAGAAATTTCTTGGAAAATTCATAAGATGATAGTCCAACATGTTTGAAAGAGGAGCACATAAAGCATAATGAGCCTCCGAAACTGTCTGCTGCGAGATGAGGTAATTCGTCGGACAGGGGTCTAATGGAGTTTTCACACAGACGTCAATACCAAGTATGGGCACCATTTGCGTCTCTCACTGCAATGCACCGCCGTCGCATCGAACGGAAGAGTGTCTGAATCTCTTGCTGGTCAATATTTGTCCACTCCTGACGCAAAACATCCCTCAGTTGGTTTAACGTTACCGGCTGACGTCGTCTGACGCGGCGGTCTAACGTATCCCACAAATGTTCTATGGGTGACAAGTCTGGTGACAAAGCAGGCCACGGCAGGGTTTCAATATTGTTCTGCTCCAATAATGTGGTGGAAATCCGAGCAGTATGACACCTGGCGTTGTCCTGTTGGAACAGTGTGACGTTTCTGTTGGCGTTAAAGAACGGCACAACAACTGGCGCAAGGATCTCATCACAGTACCGCTGGGCGTTTAGGTTCCCGTCCACCACTAACAGTTCAGTGCGACTGCCGAAGGTGATACCGCCCCACGCCATAACGCTTCCGCCCCCGAACAGATCGACCTGACGTACACATGCGTCGGCGTAACGTTCACCGCGTCTGCGATATACCCGCTCTCTGCCATCCGCTCGACGCAAACAGAACCGCGATTCATCGCTAAACATCACCGAATTCCACTGTAACCGAGTCCAGCGAGCACGTTCCGTCGTCCATTCCCGCCGTACGTCACGGTGACGTCGTGTCAGGATGGGTCCAACGTATGGCCGATAGGCACGAATGCCACGTTCACCGAGCCGGTTCCTGACTGTTTGTACACTGATGCGATTGTTGGTCATCCCAGGAGTAACGGCAGCTGTGTGCGTAGCAGGTAGGAACCGGTCATGTAAATGTGACGTCCGAATGGGACGGTCCTGTTCACGCGTCGTCACACGCGGTCGACCATATATTGGACGGTCGTCCACCGATCCATGTGTTCGATAACGTCGAAGTAGACGTGGTATCGTGATCCGCGTAACCCCGAGTCGATTTGCGACGTCACGCTGACGTAAACCGCCGTCAATCATGCCAATGGCACGCATTCTCTGATTGCGGTTTAGCCTAGGCATTTTGTTAGAGGTAACAATGGGTATGTAAGGTGTTTTTCCTCGATGATAATGCAATACCAGTACAATAAACCGGTTTTCCGATTTGTACATGTGTAGGAAGTTGTCTTTGTTGAGGAGCACGTGCAAATCGGAAATTCGGCGTTCCAGGATTATCGGGTGTTTATTTACCTGTGTTTATGGTTGGCTGACGTTGCAATAAGATACCCGGTACTGATACGTAATAATATATTAAACCTTTCTATGGTTTTATCCGTTTTACGTCATTTTTAGTTTGGTATCGTTTCTTTTTTGACTCAGTATATTTTAATACCGAGATCATTAATTGGGCCGTATGGAGTTTCTGATAATACCAGAAGTAAATTAGTGCAAAAATCGACAGACTGGAAATCAGGCTACACTGAGGCAATTCTGTTTTTAGATAAAACTCAATTATATCTCGAATTTTGCCACACCATCGTTCGACTTTGTCTGCAGCCACTCGCATTATTTTCACTTGCACGTAATTTAAATAGCGCACGATATGCACATGACGGAAATTGGTATTACCGATCGTTTCCGAGCGTTCCCGAATGACTTGTCATTGGTGGGGTAGTGTGTGTGTGTTTTACGTTTATTTATCGTCGCTACCGGTTGCCCATATGAGCGACGCCTCCTGAAGAGATTAGTTATTTTTTAGATTTTGGAGGATAGTGCATGATACAGACAGAGACCCATTCCAGAATCTCCTCTGGTTCTTTTACGTGCACGGTGTAAAGCACCGACACGAGACCTCGGTTTAACGTCCCATCTGAAAGACTGTTAATTTTATTAGGGTCAGACGGGGGATCGAACCTGCGATCCCTGGATTACCAGTCCAGCGTGTTACCACTGGACTACATATCCGTCTGTTGGTGGGGTAGGGTTCAAAAGTGGACTTTTATATCCAGTACCACCCTCACCGGAGCGAAGCAATGAATGTATGGGCGCCGTTTTGCTATTAATTCGTTATTTATGGCTATCCATAATTCGATTCATGGATATCCATAATTCCAGGCGCGCCGTTTTGCTTTTCATTCAGCATTTATGGATATCCATAAATAGATTATTGGATATCCATAATTCGATGTTTGGATATCCATAAATAGATTATTGGATATCCATAATTCGATGTTTGGATATCCATAGATAGAGTATTGGATATCCATAAGAGAGAGAGAACAGTTACGATCAGTACATTAAAATACACGTCCGTGTCAATTCCAAATGTCACCTTGTTAGCGCCAGTAAAATTGTAATAAGTTTTAAAATATGCTTAAATATTTCCAAAAAACTTTTTCTAAAACAGTCACACAGAGAATAGCCAAACTAATAATACTCGTAAAGCACAGTGAGCTTCATTAAGTTGTGTCTAATAAAAGAAAATATTCATCAAATTGCCAGAGATACAGACTAAGTGATTGAAATTGTTATTTGATTGAGTTCAGGGCTGACATTGTCTCTAGATCATTCTCAGTTGACAACAGGCTGTCAACGTGTACATTGGTATATACTGTGTGCTAATTAATGTACTGTGAATGGACATTTGAAATTTCGGATTTCAATTTTCTACTTTTTACTTATCTATCTGCGAAAAATATCAAACTCCCAAAGGTAGTCATTTTTCTTATGATACGTTTTGTTTACCAAATGTACAGTAGTAGTAATTGTTGTTGTTGTTGTTGTTGTGGTTGTTGAGTAACGGTTTATGGTGCACCGGAACTAAACAGGACATATACTATATGTTTCTGATTTCATTTAGTTGAATACGAAACTATGAGATACGGAATTAATATTTACAATAGCTATGCTGTATATCCAATGCGTACTTAGTAATTTAGTTATCAATTAATTAATTGAAATACAATCACAGTATCATCCCGCAACATCTGGTAGGGAACAACAGTAAAAACAAAGGATTCCAACTGACAGACCCTGTATATATTTCTGGATAAATCGGACTTTTGGTTGTATATAAGTAAATAGGCAGAAGTGCAACCGTGGTCCAATGGTCGAATGTAGTCCCAATAACTAATATAGTTAGTTTTTAGTTTTGGTAAAAATGCATTTTCATGATAGGCAGTGTATAGTTTTTGTGTTTTTTGAGCAATTATGTGACTTGAGAAGACTTTAGACTAGTTGATGTGTAGAAAAGATGTGATATAAGAATTCAGGCCATGCACACTGAAGGTTGGTATACTGCATTATGTGGCGGAGGAATACAGTGTGTAAACACAGTGACGTTATTCACAGGCGAGCACTGGTTATTTGAAACTTAAAATTTGAAATATTCTTGGTGTGTTTCAGGCTGATTTGAATACCTCTTCACATTGGATGTGGTATCAGAAGAAATTAAAAGATTGGAACTATAAATGAACAGACTGTATGATTTTACTATGTATTTAATAGGCAATTTATTTGTTGTTTTACAACCTTTAACTGCCAAGGGGAGGTAATAGAGAAGCCAGCGATGTATCTCATTGCTTGGCTTGAGATTTGCACAATTATTTGAAGGGGAGAAAGGTGGAGAACTTTGACTAGTGTTGATACAGCTTCTTGCCCAACCGTCTGTGCTGTAACTCCTTATATAAGTACATGTATATGATATGCGGCTGTCTGATTAGCGTAGTGGTTAGCGCGCTCGCTTCTCACCAATGCAACCCGGGTTCGATCCTCGGACCAGGAAGTATGTGAGATGGTACGGTGCCAGATCGGACAGGTGGGTTTTCTCCGGGTACTCCGGTTTCCTCCCACACTAAAGACCACACATACCCTTCATCCGCGCCAACGAGAGTGATTAAAATAAGTTGTTAAAACTTGCTTCGCAATCGTTGTAAAATAAAAGTTAAGTGATTAACGTAGCAAGCTATTATTATCTCTTTTGCCAACATGATAATACTGCTTTCAAAGTTAATTCAGTGATATACGATTTGATTATACACGCAACTTGCCCCATCAAGCATTATTTCAGACACGAGCGGGAACCAAGGCAACGTGCCCCATCAAGCATTATTTCCTCCCACATGAATGACCACATATACGCTTTCATCTGCACAAACGAAAGTGATTAATATAAGTTGTTGGAACTTGCTTCGCAATCGTTGTAAAATAAATAAAGTTTAAACATTTTGAATATGTGTGTACACTATGTTCCTTTGGCTCATACGACGGGTCGGCTATAGTCCAATGGTTAACATGTACGTATCGCAGGTTCGATGCTCCGAGTAACACTAGTATTAACAGTATTTCATATGTGACTTTAAACCGAGGTCTCGTGTCGGTGCTTTACACGGTACACGTAAATGAACCAGGGGAGATTCTGGAATGGGTCTGTCTCGTTGCACTATCCTTTCAAAATCTAAATTGACTTATTTATTCAGGATGTGTCGATTAACGCAAAACGACATACAATCTATCTACATGAGTGATATACAATTAATGCAATAATACAACCACAAACAGGTTTATAAACAGCTTAGGAATAAGTGTGTGTCCACATGGTATCATTACGTACAGGATCATCTCGGTTCCTGTTCTGTATACCATGAGAAAATAAATCAATTGAAATTGTTTACTCCAAACAATAATTGCCATTGTTCTTTAGTGCAATTTTAATCACCAAAGAAACAACGGGACACTTAAACTAAGCGCTATAATGCCTACTTTCCAAGATTTTGTGAAAATAAACTGTTAAAATATTGGCAGACTGACACATTGGTGTTAGTGTTAGTCCATTGGATCAGAAACCAGACATGGCGCCACATTTGCGTACAGACTAACACGTGCACTGATTTATATGTAAATATATGACCTTTTGCAAAACGAAATGAAAATCTGTATGCAGCAAATAATGTAATGTAATATTCCAGGTACTTTCAGCTAACTCCCTAGAAATGTATGTTGTATTACTTAATGTGTTAAATAGATAGCACACCATCCGAATCTTACACTTTACGGAGCGTGTATGCTAAATGGTTAATTTACAAATTGAATTACACATTAGGAAACCATTTGTTGGTCTTTCTATTTCGTTTCGTTTAATATCAACGTCATATTGGTTTCATTTTGAAATGTCTATTATTAGTTAGAGAGAACATTTAAATAACGAATGAACAGATAAGCAATATAAATAACCTGGAATATTATAATATTATAGTAACTGCTACAATATAGCAATATTTTAAATGTGAGTAATTACTGTAAATTTATGCATACTATATGTAAAATATGATCATGAATACATATAACCTTCTCCAAATTTCAACAAATATAAATTTCTTTATGTTTGCTATCTATGTACATTGTACAAGTATTTATATAATGTATGCTATTATAACTGTTTGCCATAAAGTATGCATGTATATGTCCTCATGAGCTTTTGAGTCTATTGGAATTCAGAAATAAAAATATCAAAAAATATGACCTCACACATTGACCTTTGGGGTATGATCTGTTTGGAATTACGGAGAGAACATCTTTTCTACGAGTACCGAACACAGTGGTGTCTATACACTAGAAACAAATTAGTGATTGATTTAATTTTGGAATATAATGTTTTGGGGCATAATGAGAGACATCGGTGAGTTACTGCCCCTGAATACTCCCTAAACGTAGATAGGTCATATTAAGTGTTTTCCTCTGTTTTTATCGTTGTTTCCTTTGCACAACATGCTAGTAATGTTATTCCACTATCGCTTCTTATAAGTATTAAATGACTATATCTCAACAAGTCTGCTACAATATATGCAATTGGTACTTATTTGTAAAATATTGTTATCACTTAATTAACACGTATTTGATAAACTCACATTTATTATTCCGCAACACCTGGTTAGGGCACAACAGTAAAAACAAAGGATTCTAACTAAAAGGACCTATTCACATTTTGGAATAAATCAACTTTATCTGCCAAGGGAGGTAATAGACAATTATAGATGTCTCTCATTGACGAGCAGTATATTGAGCCATTAAGCGCCAGGACCAATGATTGGTACACACATGTTGCGGCATTTCTTGTCATATGTGCTCAGAATATAACCAACTAACTGTGGCGTCGTACACACACAGCTCTGCACTGAAATATGTCCACTGTGAATACAGTTCATTGCCGAAGATTGCCGAAGACCTTTACGGAGCATGGCCATTGCCATCATATACATTTTACTGCATTATTACCTCGCTTGTGAATCCAAGTCGATGCATGCTCCGTAATGGCTTTTGAGCTACATGTATGTGAAGCAAATGTATCCACCATTTAAAGAATCACGTGACCTTGTGTTCTGTTTTTTTGTTTGCTTTGGGGTTTAAATATGCACCAAACGGATAGGATCATACGGCGACTCTCCAGAAGAAAATCCCGGGTGCCCCTCCGTGCAGTATTGCAGGCACGGACCGGCACATGGGTAGAACTACTGACCTACCACAAGCCAGCTGGATAATTTCCCCATATGTAAGAATGTCGACACCTCGAGTGAGATTCGAACCTACAGCAGTGAGGACAAGTGACTTAGGGTCAACGGCATAACAAATCGGCAACGGAGACCATCCCCGCCAATCCCACCCTCCCCTAGATGATCTACTGTATGAGCATTAGCATTGCATGTACACTAAGTGGAGTGGAGTAATAGCAGTACTGCTATCTGTGGAAGTCGTGATAGCGCAGTTATAGCGCGTTCGCTTCAGGTGCGATCGGCCCGGAGTTCGAGCCCTGCTGGAGCCGTTACGATTGTGCCCTTAAGCAATGCATTTTAAATTCCACGTTACCTCTTCTCTCTCCCTCGTGGCGATGAATTCCATAAGGAATGAGGTATCGAGAGTGATTAATATAAGTTGTAAGAATTTGTTTCGCAATCTATATATCTATAAAATAAATGTGTATATTCAACTAGTACATGTACTCCTATCTTGCTTCAAGATCACGGTAATAAAGAACAATGATCGTAATCAATCAAATTAATCTGTATTATCTATATCAATATCGGAAGCATGATGCAACTGTCACGTGACCGGTCCAATATAAACACACAAATCATTGAAAGAATATTTCCATCGAAACTGATACAGTGTATGAGCAATTCAGCTAGCTATCCGAATTTTAAAAAAACAATGTTAATATTTCAGAGACGAGCATGTCAATACATTCGGAGCAACGATTATATTTGTACACATCTGCAATCGAATACAATGACTTGACCAACGAATTAGTTTTCAAAAAGCTGTAAGCACCTAATTAGTTTAATGAACATTTTCAATTAAGACATTGCAGTTACTTCAGATATGATATTGCTAAATGCTTCAAATATTGAGCTCTATATTCCAAGACCAATATGTGATATGTACACGTATCTTAGAATGCTCTTGTCCAAAGATATGCACTAGTCTATCATTCTGGTCTTTAAATAGTTTCAATATAAAATGCAAGGTATGGATACAGACACTTTTTAATCAGTAGACTGCTATACGGTGATTCTAATTCAATATTCTTATATCGTTTTTTATTTGGATCAAAATACCTGATTGATATAAGTATGCTGTTCTGTGTGCTACAGTGTACAGCATTGTACATGCATAATTATTAGCCTGGGTGCCAGTCTGTCGATTTTTCACATTTTAACTTCTGGCAAAATGACAGCCTGGGGAAACTGGATTTCCGATCGTAGCGCCATCTACTTACACCCTCATTTATGAGGGTGTAGATTTGAAGAACGACAACTCTTCTCTACAAGATAATATCACTAAATATAGAAACGGAATTATATCGGAAATCGCCGAACAGGCACGCTTATACACGATCATTTCCGAATACACACGAATGCTCCCGTAGACTCATTTATATTGCAAACATATTATGTCCAATTAGTAATTTCCTTGTTTGCATTTAAATATATTTCATTGCCGGACGTCAATCAATGGATATGTCAGGCAGCTGTGTCACATTGACACAGTTCTAAGACGATAAGTACAATATGTCAAAACAAAAGATTACTTTGATGTCTTGTATTTTTTCTCTCGAGTACTACAATACTATAGCGTCAATCAGTATGTACGATGTATGCTTAGAATATGATGTCATGTAGTGTGTCGTGTCGTTTGTCACAGGGCGGATGCGTCTGTCATTTTGGCCAGGTCTTATAATTATGTTGCTATTTGTTAATATAAACCAATACAATGTTGATAGTTCCAATTAAATAGTAGTTAACACCAAACATTGAAATGGAAAAAAAGAACTAATTTCTCATATGAGAAATATTTTTTAAAAAATGTTGAAGAAGTCCTGGTTTGATATTTGCATTAGAGCTAGTAACATGCATTTTCTAATCTAATGATCTACGCATACTACTTTATCATAAAAGCAAAGCATACACTGTCAGCAATTATTAATGACCATGTTTAACTAGAAGTCAGCCGAATATGATACCTTTAATTAAGTTCATTTAACGTCGCTACCGGTCACACATTTGTGCGACTGGCAGATTACCTAACAACAGCTTCCATGGGCAGGCTCCTGCGGATAGCCAGTACTTGGTGCACCAACCTCCGTAAGAAACTGCTAACATTTTCATATAAAGAGACACGGTCAGAGCTCGAACCCGTGACCATCAGTGATGATAGGTTACAGTGGTATACAAGTCAGCGACCGTAACAACTCAACAACGGAGGCGAACATATCATGTTTACCATTCTGTACTGTTATATAAACGCAACACTGCTGGCATACTATGCTCCTAATACAAGACTCCTGTCTAATTTCTATGAAGCTTACAACGTTTGACAGATAAAGTTGCACATAACAACGGAAGCAGTGCTTGAAAATAACCATGGCAATCGCTTCTGATTGGTCAGATCAGCTATACAAACGGATCCTGTATTATTGTTGTGCCCTTTCGATATTTTGTTCTCAGTACTAATTGAGGTTCGCATCTTTGTCACATATCAGATAGCCATTTTCGATTGTCCTGTAGATAAGACATTAAGCACATGGTATGATAGTTCTAATAGCATCTTCGATGCGATTCTTTCTAAGGACAGCAGCTTGCCAATTAACGATTGCGATCGTGATGCTAATAGTTCAACGTGAATGAGTGCGTTGGTCATGCTAATAGTTCAAGGTGCACGATTGTCGTGCTAATAGTTCAATGTATAGGATTGCGTGGATCGTGCTAATAGTTCAATGTACAGGATTGCGTGGATCGTGCTAATAGTTCAACGTGAATTATTGCGTTGGTCGTGCTAATAGTTCAATGTATAGGATTGCGTGGATCGTGCTAATAGTTCAATGTACAGGATTGCGTGGATCGTGCTAATAGTTCAACGTGAATTATTGCGTTGGTCGTGCTAATAGTTCAATGTATAGGATTGCGTTGGTCGTGCTATTAGTTCAATGTGCAGGATTGCGTTGGTCGTGCTATTAGTTCAATGTACAGGATTGCGTTGGTCGTGCTATTAGTTCAAGGTGCAGGATTGCGTTGGTCGTGCTATTAGTTCAATGTGCAGGATTGCGTTGGTCGTGCTATTAGTTCAAGGTGCAGGATTGCGTTGGTCGTGCTATTAGTTCAAGGTGTAGGATTGCGTTGGTCGTGCTATTAGTTATAAAGGTGCAGGATTGCGTTGGTCGTGCTATTAGTTCAAGGTGCAGGATTGCGTTGGTCGTGCTATTAGTTCAAGGTGCATGATTGCGTTGGTCGTGCTATTAGTTCAAGGTGCATGCTTGCGTTGGTCGTGCTATTAATTCAAGTTTGATCAAATACCTAAAGATTGCAATAATGATGGTGTACCCGCCTAATGACCTCTTAACGGGGAGTAATTCGGCACTATTATGACGTCATAGTAAGCTAGAACTACTCTCCCATTTATCTTCTAGTCGATTCTAAAAAAAGGTGCTTTCATGTCGCTTTGGATATATTCGTTGTTTTTCATAACCCTCCATCCACCCACCCCTTAAATTTAGGAGAATTTTGATTATATACATGAACATAAATGTGTGGTGCTGTTACTGCTTCTGTGTATGTTATTAATTTCAGTGAGGATGAATTGACTATCATATATTAGACTTCTCGTGGACGAGTATAGATATACCACGAACATGTTCACAAACAAATCAAGTTATGAACATTGATATCGGCAAATACTATCATTGGTTAATGTTTGCGACCGTTCCCGGAGACGGCATTAGTGAACATGATAATGGTTCTTAATTGTGAGAATTATATAATTGACAGAAATTATAATTTCATTAATATTTATGGTACACATTTCGTATCGGCCACGGCCATTTATCGACAACCTATTAATTCTCACCTTAAACTACTCTAATTGTATTAGTTAAATTCTTCAACCCATACACGCTAATTTGTTTAGTTGCATATTAAATAAAGTATGCAGCATTGATAAAAGATGTTGTTTGACGGATCTGTAATCCAGTGGTAATACGCTGGACTGGTAATCCAGGGATCGCAGGTTCGATCCCTCGCCTGACCCTGATAAAATTAACAGTCTTTCAGATGGGACTTTAAACCGAGGTCTCGTGTCGGTGCTTTACACCGTGCACGTAAAGGAACCAGAGGAGACTCTGGAATGGGTTTCTGTCTGTATCATTGCACTAGCCTCCAAAATTCTAAAATGACTAATCTCTTAAGAATGGGTCGCTCATATGGGCAACCGGTAGCGACGATAAATAAACGTAAAACACACACATTTTTTCATAAATCCAAAACACAACTCTCAATATAAAGCACACCATTCAGAATGAACACTAATTTCCAGACGTTTGCACATGCGCCGTAAGTAATATGTTAATAAGTTAATATGCTCGTGCCTATAGCTGTGTAGCAAGGCTAGTCCGAAAATACATACATATGGTCTGCCTCAGATATGTCTTCACTCTACGTACTCACTGAACGATGTCACCTCACTGTTTGTGGATACTTAATAGTTGTCATCGTTACGCGAGTTTAGAGGAAACGTGTTGTCGTGTAAGAATACGTGTCAATAGGTTTATAGAAGGTACGGGTCGATAGACAGTTGTTTATAACTTGTTATTCAGGCTTGTCCAATAGAACGCCAGTAATTTCGGACTAGGGGTTACTAGGGAAAAGTATTCAGTTCTAGCGAGAATTTCAAGGTTACGCAATCAAATGTTCTATGGATTTATTAAATTCACCTACAGCTAGTAGATGAGGAGGGGTAAGACTCCGAATATCAGCTGCTAATCAAACTGGACAGCTTAATTGCATCAAAGGTTGATATGTTCGAGGAAAGGTTAGCGACTTCACAGAAGACCATAGCAGAAACCGCTCTACTTTGTGATAGCTACGTTTTCAAGAGGAAACGTTGCGAAGACCCAATACAAATGCAACGCACAGGTATCGACAACTATGAAGGACGCCATGTCTGCTCCGGAAAGAGGCCGAGGGACGCCGCAGTGAACAGTATTTTTGAAGTTTGGCGCTCTTGCACACCAGGCAGAAAATCATAAAATTAGCTGAGAATGCAGATCTTGGTTGGACAGTCGCTAAGGAGTATCAGGCCAACCCACTAGCGTCAGATTCGGAGGACGAGAAGACGATGTTAAGAGCCGAGTAGAGCCGTGACAGACCACTGCTACTGCGACGTCCAGCGCACCGGACAACAACATTCCAATTGCTGTGAACAAACCACGGAATGATAAGATGTAGGACTTCATAGAAATTTAGAGCAGCAGTTGAAATGCACAGATATAGACGTATCCACTGAGCAGATATATTCGTTGCGTCTTAACATTCTTCAGAGTAAGAACTCTTCCACCACAAGAAAATACAGTTATGCATTTCGACATTGGGTGAAATATTGTGAATTAAACAGGTACATAATTGTACCTACAAATCTAATTCTAGTTTCCCCTATATTTATCAGAACTTTTGGATTTAAGCAAATCATTATATTCAGTTGCAAATGCTTTCTACGAAATCAAGTGGGCTCGTCATGTCAATAATTACACAGATCCAACTGACAATTCATTTGTGAACAACTTTCTAGAATCTGCACAAAAAGACAGTGAAAAGCCAGCCAGCAAGAAAGAGCACAGTATGCAGATATGTGACGTAAGCAAACATTCCAATGATCTTCTTGTGAGAAATGTGTGTATGATAACTTTATGATTTGCAGCATTTCTTAGGTTTAACGAACTTAGATGCACAGACCTATATTTCGAGAAAGATTATGTTAAGCTGTCAATCCCCCACAGTAAACCCGATCACTATCGTTTTGGTTCAGAAATACTGATAAGCAAGCGTTCTACTTCAGCTTGTCCAATAAACATGTTGATTCGTTACATGAAATTAGCAAATTTAAAGACCGGAAATAATGAATATTTGTTCAGGGCTATAAATATATCAAAAGGTCATTGTATGCTCATTTTTAAAGACAAGAACATTAATTAACACACGAAGCAGAGAATGCATACTGGAGCTTTTTCATTCTCTGGATGAAAAGATGAACATGGGGCTGCATTTTCTAAGCTCGGATGGGGCCACTACTGTGGCTAACAATCACGTGGACGACAGGTGTCTTAAGAGACACGGCAGGTGGACAACTGATTTTGCTAAAGATATGTATATCACAGACTGTTTAACAAAGAGATTGGAAGTTTCCAAAGATTGGGAATGTAACATATTGTACATGACTATTGATTTCCGAATATTACAGAACAAACTTTTTTTAAATCTCGGCAAGCCCAGTAGAATGTTAGAATTCATAGACTTCGCTAAATATCACAAGTTAGTATTGACTACAGTGTCTTAATGTAATATTGTAATTGATATAGTATCCTTTACACTGTCGCTATCTTTGAATTGTTCTAGCCTTGGTGCATCGCTATCGGCAAACAGATACAGTTGTTGGTTGTTGTCTTGAAAGGTCAAGGGTACATGTATAGGTTATGTGCGCGTCCCTATTGTTTAGCAGACTTAAAGCAGCATTACATCGTATGAAATAAAAGAAATCTGAAATATTCAATTTTTACGTATGGGTAGCAATGCTGCTACACATTCTAACAATATACTTTGTATGCTTATGTTCATTTGGTAAACAGTGTTTTTTTGCGATAAAACAAACTCGAAACCGAAAGTAGGACTTTCCGAGTCGATCGGTACCGCACTTGTTTACAACCGGAACGCATCGTCCGCACTTGTTTACATTCGGAATGCATCGTCCCCATTTGTACCACGTTGTCTTTTTTAATTAAATTACTTGATATGTTGATTCATACCTCTGTTAGCTAAGTCTTTTAAGGACATTTCTACATCCCCGAAAGTGGTTCGACATTAGAGGAAGATAGATATATAGTATTTCATGTTCAAAATGTATACGTTGTTTTCTACATCCTCTGTTGTTTCACGCATGCGCGCTGTGCGTGTTTATATTTCGTGTGTTGATAAACAAATGCGCGTATACGACGGTTTAAATTTATTGGAATTTTATCGTTTCTGAGCGACTATTTCGATTTTTGTAAACACACACACATTAGTATTTATATTTTACTCAAAACATCTTTTATTACGATGTAATGCTGCTTTAATACTTTTCATCGTTACGCGAGTTTAGAGGAAAAGTGTTGTCGTGTAAGAATACGTTTCAATAGGTTTATAAGAACGTACGTGTCAATAGGTTTATAAGAACGTACGTGTCAATATGTTTATAAGAACGTACGTGTCGATAGATTTATAAGAACGTACGTGTCAATAGGTTTATAAGAACGTACGTGTCAATATGTTTATAAGAACGTACGTGTCAATATGTTTATAAGAACGTACGTGTCAATAGGTTTATAAGAACGTACGTGTCGATAGGTTTATAAGAACGTACGTATCAATATGTTTATAAGAACGTACGTGTCAATATGTTTATAAGAACGTACGTGTCAATAGGTTTATAAGAACGTACGTGTCGACAGGTTTATAAGAACGTACGTGTCAATAGGTTTATAAGAACGTACGGGCCAATAGACAGTTGTTTATAACTTGTTATTCAGGCTTGACCAATAGAAAGCCAGTGATTTCGGACTAGGGGTCACTAGGAAAAGTATTCAGTTCTAGCGAGCATGTCAAGATGACACAATCAAATTTTTTCTCTCCTAAAATATTAATTGTTAATACGATTTAAATATCCCATTTTTGAAAGGTATATACTAAATAGATTTATATAGTTACAATATATGATGGATAACATCTCTTCACTGGTTGTTCGCGGATGTTTAAGGAAGCTCGGGGTATACTGTTTATATAGATTATAGTATACATGTACTTCCAAACTGCTGTTTAATGCCTTGCAAAACGTAGATTGCTATTTACATATTGAACATATATTTATGTACTTGAATCGCACGCTAAGGAGTGCAAACTTGATTCATGCGAAGTTCCCACGTAAGCGACTGAGGGGACCGTTGGATAGTATGTGGCATAGCTTTTCAGATCAAATTCTGATTTTGACTATTCGTCACGTTCTTTCGATGAAGTGACCAAACCCTGATACATGCACAAAGGGTTTTTTAGCAGTACTCTCTCTCTCTCTATCCCCTCCCCTCCCCGCCCCTCTCCTCTCCTCTCCTCTCCGCTCATCTACTCTTCTCTCTCTCTCTCTAAAATATTAGACACGTCCACATAAGATAATTTAGGTGGGTCGTTTATGCCTACGATATACCTGGACATCGGTCCTGACAACTGGGCTATATAAACTTACCTACCCATGTAAATAATATGGTCGAATGCATATGTTTACAAATATCAAATTATCATTCGACACTAGTATATTATGTAAACTGTTTTAACAACGCATATAGAAATGCTGCCATTTGTTTAATATATATATATATCTTTATTACCTCCACTGACGGGAGAGCTACACAAAAGCACATACAAGTGCAACACATATAGACATTGAAATGACAAACATAAATGAAATATATTGTAGTATATACATAAATGAAATAATTACATATTTATCATCAAGAACTATTCAGAGCTATTACATATGTACGTATATTTCACAAGACGTTCTCCAATGCATCTTTGATAACCAGCAAAACAATACCTTGACGAAACGAAATACAAGAATTAGTTAAGGAATCATGTACGAACAATTGTAATATGTATTGTGAAAACAATATTACAGATTGCATGTGAATTAAGTGTATGAAATACAATATATCAACGTTATTATGTACTTAATTACATAATGTTATTATATGCATTCAACAATGTATTTGCATATGTCCAGATACAGTCATTAGCAGAAACTCAGTTCTAAAGTAGCATTGAATGAAATGCTTTAACACTGGCTAATATTATTCTCTCATTTGCATAATAAGAAACATCGTGTTGCTGAAGACCGGACAGTAAGTCATATATCTGTATGACTGGCTCTTGAGTAATGAACTTCAAATATAATGCAATATGTGCATATGACACAATATCTTGCCATAAATATGTCCGAAGTTTTTCGTTACAACAGCAGAAAAGAATTTTATGGACAAGAATATTTTCAACATGCAGACTGCATTTTTCACATTTCTCACTACGGTTATATGACAATAATTTGCATAACACATATACAGCAGTAACACAGTATCTTTTTGCATTTGGATATTTGCGACTAATTCGCCAGAGTAGACAAGGGCCCTGATTAGGGAATAAACTGTTACATAAATGTGTAGGGAATGAGGCACTTTCAAAATAGATATTCACGTAGTCTAATAGGTTGTACTTGTGGAGAAGACGGAACATATCCGGTAAGAAGCCCAGGCTTTGTCTTTCACTACAGTTATTATATTATATCGGACGAGTCTATTGGTAAAAATCCGTTTTGCAAGATATTGACAGGGAAGTCTAAATAACTGTCCAAGGAATTGCAATTTGCTATAGTCTATTTCAGTTGATATCGGCACATTTGCAATTGACTGCAATGCAACGTTATTGTTCACATAAATTGGCAACTTTTGCATGTGAGCTCGTTCAATCTCTAAAATATTGGCACTAGTCAAATAATTCCATAGTTCACACCCATACAACGCTTTTGGTAAAACAACTGATTTATATATCCTGGAAAGACTTAAGGGATTTAAGTCACCTGAACATATCCCACTGTTAGATATATTTAATAAGGTCCCCCGCAGCTTCACACTCGTGTTATGTAGATTATCGTGCAACATACAGTATTTATTACTTAAAATGCCAATGTGAGTATAACTGGTGTCCTCCTTAATAATATCATTGTCCAGTTTCCATATTCTTGTAGAATTCTCAAATTCTGTACTCGATTCATTGTACACAATTACGGCACACTTTTTCGGGTTATAGTCAAACCTCCATTTCAGAGAATACTCGTAGCAAATATGTAACATTTGGTCCAAGCTGCGTTTAGACATAGAAAAAAGAACCATATCATCAGCTACGGTTGGACTGCAAATATCCATGTTATATATGCAGAACCCCAGATTTGATGCTTCTAATGCTTTTATAAGACCGTTGATAAATAATAAATATAAAATCGGTGAACATTTCCCGCCTTGTCTTGTCCCCTGTTTTACATCGAACCATTCTGATGTAAATGACTTGTTACGAACACAGCTCTGCATGTTACTATATAGACTAACACATGCTTTAAAAGAAAGATTATCTAATCCACAGTCATGTAATTTATATATCAGGCCGTTGTGCCACACCCGGTCAAACGCCTGACGACTGTCTAGGTAACATATATAAGCTTTACTGTGATTCTCTTTGGCAAACAAAATGGATTCTCGTAAAGAAAATGACGTCATCAAGCAGCCTAATTGTTGTTGAAAGCCTCCTTGTTGTGGGCTTAGTTCATTCAGAATATCTTGTTTTGCGCGAGTTAAAAGAACACCTTCAAATAGTTTCAAGATTGTTGATGTCAACGTAATCGCCCTATAGTTTTGCGGGTCATCTTTCCTCTTTCTTCCACCTTTATGCAACGTCACAATTACCCCGCGATTCATATTTGGTGGAATGTAACTATATTTGAGCATTGCGGAGAAAAGTCTGGACAAGACTAAATATAATGTATCACCCCCATAAATCATATGCTCGTAATAGATATTATCAACTCCGCACATTTTGCCCTTCTTGCACAGCTTCATTAGATCCTTCAATAGTTCTGGTGAAACACGGGCATTCTCACTGTTAGCTTCAGTAAAGTACTCTGTGGCCGAATTTCTTACGTTGTAGTCAACACACTCTTTCCACGTAGAGTCATATACATCACTTTCTTCTACAGGTGTGTAAAGCTTTTGGAAATATTGTTTCCATTGATTTGTTATAGCATAAGCATCTCTGTACACTACATCGTCAACTTTGATTTCGCAACCAGCTTTATTGCCCTTTCCTTGGCGCTTACTGTTAACAACACGCCAACATTGACCCTGATCTAGTTCGGCACACCGATCCAACTCATTGTCTTGTTCATTAAGAAATATGTTAACACATTGTCTATGTAAGTGTCTAAAGTCCCGTTTAGCCTGCTTATAGTTGCAATAGGGTGGTGTTACGTGGCCTGCCCGCCAATATCCATATATGGCGTAATTCTTTTAATCTTTTATGTAATAGTGTTAAATTTGCATTCCAGTAGGGCTTCAAGAAATGTTTGAATTTTCGTTTGCGTATACTAATCGCTGATGCCTCCGATATAGCCGCAACTATACTCGCATAGACAGTATCAATGTCATGTGTTGCCAAAATCGGTAAAAACCTAGCACATAGCAAGTTTTCGGAGCCACACAGAGATTCCTCAAAGCAACTTTTCAAAGCAACAATAATATGTACCTAACGACCATTCCCAATACTACAGCAACCCAACTGTGTATGATCACAAACCGATCTGGCTTGATTTAAACGTGCAATGTTACGGTTCTATGCAAATGTAGAGTGTTTGCATACTATACATTGGCCCATTTATTCAGTCACGCGTTACTAAAAAATGTGCATTCAAAGTAAAGTAATAATACCGTTGAAATATTACACTACTGTATAGGTAAGGCAATATCCGATAGCTTACGGGTACTGTGATTTATTGTTTAATACTGCTAACAACCTGACTTACCTATAATGCAATAGTGTAGCGAATGTTTGTTTACAACCGTTATTACTCTACTTTGAAAGCACAGTAACAACCTGACTTATCTATACTGCAATAGTGTAGCGAATGTTTGTTTACAACCGTTATTAATTTACTTTGAAAGCACAGTAACAACCTGACTTACCTATAATGCAATAGTGTAGCGAATGTTTGTTTACAACCGTTATTACTTTACTTTGAAAGCACAGTAGTTTACACTGTTTCTATCAAACCCGATAAGAAAGAAGCGTCGGTACAATTGATTATTGGGAAGACAACCCGGACTGACGTCACTTTGCGATCGATCGGCACGTTGATGGATGTAATTGACTGTTGGGGGAAGTTTCTCGGCAGTTCGAGGTTAGTGCGAGTACAATATTTAGTACACGTTTGTGACAGCGTTATGATGAACCTGGGGCAGTTCATGACCCCTGGTCCAACCCTGGTAGATAAGCATGAGAACATGTGTGCCTGTGATTGAAACAAAAGCTATACATACCATATACTGACTGTTCATATTCCCGTGACCTTTGTAATCAATCCCTATGTTGTGTGACGTCATTTAGCTATGTGCCTTTATATGCTAATTAAAATTTAATGTTGAATGTTCACAGGTGATTATATTAAACATATGACGTACGTGTTGGCTTCGACGTTATCAAAACTATATTTTGTCAGTAAATATATCACATGTTGCTAAACATATTTGGTATCGTATATTTATATGAAATCACGTTCAACCAGCACTATTGAATGGCTTGATTCATAGCAACTATACCGTGAATCCCGTGCGCAATAAATACGCCCTGGTAATGTTCCCACGGTATTTTGCTGAAACCGACGTATTACTGAATGCGATAGCATATTAGTAATATCATTTTCAATGTTTCGATTTCTTCTCCCAGATACGGACATTTATATGAGCAAACATATGCATGTATTCAGGAAAATGAACATGTTTTGTGTAAGCGATCCATATAATCACTTGGAAGTGATTGCTGACTGTTTCTGTAAAATTGTTGTATAATTTTGTTATTGTATATAAGTCATAATTATAGTACAATTGCTGTCAAACCCCGCCCCTTTATTTAATCTAGGAAGTCGTGATAGCGCAGTGGATGCACGTTCGCTTCAGGTGCGAAAGGTCCGGAGTTCGAGCCCCGCTGGAGCCGTTACGATTGTGCCCTTAGGCAAGGCATTTAAATTCCACATTGCCTCTTCTCTCTCCTTCATGGCGATGGATTCCATCAGGAATGAGGTCTCGAGAGTGATTAATATAAGTAGAAAGAACTTGTTTCGCAATCGAGCTAAAATATATTTGTATAAACTAAACCCCGCCCCTTCACTCATAATTCTAAAATGTGTAACGAAAAGGTAATGCTCTATATAAAAGTGCACAGCTTTTTAACAGTGTCAGTGTGTACTTAACTCTACTTAAAACACTGTCGTGACGTCATACCATTATACTTGCAGTCCATTATTATTAATATTGGACTGGTGTTAAAAGGCCAGAGTAATATATTAAATCATAGGCGTACCGGTACGAAATTAACAATTTTAATTAGTAGGATACTGTTATATAAGTGTGTGTTTTAATTACGATATAAGCCTCAACCGGATCCAATATGTAAAATATTGGTACTGTCCCCGGCGCTACGCGTCTCACAGAGTCCAATATTTTACATATTGGATCGATTTCGGCTTATATCCTATACATATATTTAATTCTTGAGTCACAGATCATATTTAGCAACATTAGTATTATATTAAGCACAGATCTGATACAACATATAAAGAATAGGAAAACAAGATGTAGAAGAGCGACTATCAGTATTGAAACGTTCTTCTGGTATGCACTTCCATGTTTTCTAAACCGGTTATCGACGTATTATACATCTCTGGAACAGCGTGTTGCGGCACCCGCCCATGCAGGAACCGAGCTCGCACTCGACCCGCCATCCCAGTAGAATTAGATATTGGTAACTGATAGTTCTACTAATAAATGATATTAATTTGTATATTTGTATTTAAAATTACCGATCAACAGCATTCAACCTATTTTGAAGAGAATTAGGGAGAGAAACTATATAAGCTCTGCTTCCGTTTTGATCCTTTCCTATTCTTTGTTTGTGTGTGCATGTATTGTTTTGTGAATGTATATAGTGGAACAAATATGATTAGACCAACCTATTTTGGAACATCAACTCAGTATGAAACTTTACCAGTCTGTCCCCCTCTAACGAGCTATACCAGTCTGTCCCCCTCTAACGAGCTATACCAGTCTGTCCCCCTCTAACGAGCTTATCATATTTTAATATAGCTGTTGTAAAAATAATTTCAAAATAATATTTTGACTTAACCATATTTTATATAATACATTCGACATTACAATAAGAAATACGAATATGAATCAGATGAGAAATAGTAAGGCACATATATACATTTGTCATAGCAAAAGGGTCGGGTCACACGTTATAACCAACATTAGAAAACGGCCCTTCCCAATCAGCAAACTTTATTTAACAAAGTGTGCTGCCAATTATCTTTTTTGATATTGATTAACTTGAAAACAATAAACCTAAATTTCGAAATTAGATAGGTCGGTAATGTTAATGCAAAGACGAAAATGAGAAATAGAAAGACAAAGGATTCGAAAATAAAAAAACTATTTTCGTAAATCCATCAATAATTTAATGAAAATAAGTTACTAGAATGAAACAATAGGAAAAAAGAAAGGAAAGAAAAAAATGCATCGCTGTCTTAACCCAGTCCGACCCCCCCCCCCCCATAATCCCCGCCGGAAATCCGAATGTAGCTGTTATAATATGAAGATTAATAAATAATGGCTATTTCTTTATTATCGAATTATATTCCTTCGTAATAGCATTGGAAGTAAAATGTTAGAGGCAGTAAAATATACTAGAGGACATAGAAAACATTGGAAGTAAGATGTTATAGGCGGCAAAATATACTAGAGGACATAGAAAACATTGGAAGTAAAATGTTATAGGCGGTAAAATATACTAGAGGACATAGAAAACGCACACTTCGGATAAGTTATGTTATGTTATGTTTCGGGTTTTACGCCTGCATCAGCACCATTTCGGGCTATATCGCCGGGGCAGTTTTACCTAACAACACCTTTCCTGGGCAGGCTCCAACGGTTAACCAGTATTTTACACAACTTTTTCATATAAATGAGACACGGTCTGAGCGGACTCGAACCCGTGACCATCAGTGATGATAGGTTACAGTGGTATACAAGTCAGCGACCTTAACCACTCGACCACGGAGGCGGACTACTTCGGATAAGTGTCTTTTACATGAAAAACAATAACTATATAAATACATAGTTTTAAACATTTTGGAATATTTTTAGTTGTTCAGTTTGTGTTTTGTAATAAAGATGTGATATATCTTTGATGGAATCATTCGTATTTCGTTTTCATGTAATAATAATCATATAATGTAGGTGTGCGTTTTCTATGTCCTCTAGTATATAATGTAGGTGTGCGTTTTCTATGTCCTCTAGTATATAATGTAGGTGTGCGTTTTCTATGTCCTCTAGTATATAATGTAGGTGTGCGTTTTCTATGTCCTCTAGTATATAATGTAGGTGTGCGTTTTCTATGTCCTCTAGTATATAATGTAGGTGTGCGTTTTCTATGTCCTCTAGTATATAATGTAGGTGTGCGTTTTCTATGTCCTCTAGTATATAATGTAGGTGTGCGTTTTCTATGTCCTCTAGTATATAATGTAGGTGTGCGTTTTCTATGTCCTCTAGTATATAATGTAGGTGTGCGTTTTCTATGTCCTCTAGTATATAATGTAGGTGTGCGTTTTCTATGTCCTCTAGTATATAATGTAGGTGTGCGTTTTCTATGTCCTCTAGTATATAATGTAGGTGTGCGTTTTCTATGTCCTCTAGTATATAATGTAGGTGTGCGTTTTCTATGTCCTCTAGTATATAATGTAGGTGTGCGTTTTCTATGTCCTCTAGTATATAATGTAGGTGTGCGTTTTCTATGTCCTCTAGTATAACTTTTAATATACATTAGTTTGTAAGCATATCAGAAATAGAAGTTATTTGTAAAATGGAAGGGCCGTTATTAATGTTTCTAGAATTTGATAATCCGATCTGTTTGCTATTCTTTGTAGATTAAACAATATTATAAAATTTGAATGTTTACGTACAACTACGTGAGTGTTTATTATAGTGACAAGTTCTGTGCGTTACGTTAGTATAGCTCAGCACGTATGTCTTAACAATACTTGGCACACAACGTTAGTATAGCTCAGAACGTATGTCTTAACGATACTTGGCACACAGCGTTAGTATAGCTCAGAACGTATATCTTAACGATACTTGGCACACAGCGTTAGTATAGCTCAGAACGTATATCTTAACGATACTTGGCACATAACGTTAGTATAGCTCAGAACGTATGTCTTAACGATACTTGGCACATGACGTTAGTATAGCTCAGAACGTATGTCTTAACAATACTTGGCACACAACGTTAGTATAGCTCAGAACGTATGTCTTAACGTTACTTGGCACACAACGTTAGTATAGCTCAGAACGTATGTCTTAACGATACTTGGCACATAACGCTAGTATAGCTCAGAACGTATGTCTTAACAATACTTGGCACACAACGTTAGTATAGCTCAGAACGTATGTCTTAACGTTACTTGGCACACAACGTTAGTATAGCTCAGAACGTATGTCTTAACGATACCTGGCACATAACGCTAGTATAGCTCAGAACGTATGTCTTAACGTTACTTGGCACACAACGTTAGTATAGCTCAGAACGTATGGCTTAACGTTACTTGGCACACAACATTAGCATAGCTCAGAACGTATGTCTTAACGATACTTGGCACACAACGTTAGTATAGCTCAGAACGTATGTCTTAACGATACTTGGCACATAACGTTAGTATAGCTCAGAACGTATGTCTTAACGTTACTTGGCACACAACGTTAGTATAGCTCAGAACGTATGTCTTAACGTTACTTGGCACACAACGTTAGTATAGATCAGAACGTATGTCTTAGCGATACGTGGCGCACAACGTTAGTATAGCTCAGAACGTATGTCTTAACGATACTTGGCACATAACGTTAGTATAACTCAGAACGTATGTCTTAACAATACTTGGCACACAATGTTAGTATAGCTCAGAACGTATGTCTTAACGATATTTGGCACACAACGTTAGTATATCACAGAACGTATGTCTTAACAATACGAGGCACACAACGTTAGTATATCTCAGAACGTATGTCTTAGCGATACTTGACACACAAAGATAGTATAACTCAGAACGTATGTCTTAGCGATTCGTGGCGCACAACGTTAGTATAACTCAGAACGTATGTCATAGCGATACGTGGCGCACAACGTTAGTATAACTCAGAACGTATGTCTTAGCGATACGTGGCACACAACGTTAGTATAGCTCAGAACGTATGTCTTAGCGATACGTGGCGCACAACGTTAGTATAACTCAGAACGTATCTCTTAGCGATACGTGGCACACAACGTTAGTATAGCTCAGAACGTATGTCTTAGCGATACTTGGCACACAGCGTTAGTATAGCTCAGAACGTATATCTTAACGATACTTGGCACATAACGTTAGTATAGCTCAGAACGTATGTCTTAACGATACTTGGCACATGACGTTAGTATAGCTCAGAACGTATGTCTTAACAATACTTGGCACACAACGTTAGTATAGCTCAGAACGTATGTCTTAACGTTACTTGGCACACAACGTTAGTATAGCTCAGAACGTATGTCTTAACGATACTTGGCACATAACGCTAGTATAGCTCAGAACGTATGTCTTAACAATACTTGGCACACAACGTTAGTATAGCTCAGAACGTATGTCTTAACGTTACTTGGCACACAACGTTAGTATAGCTCAGAACGTATGTCTTAACGATACTTGGCACATAACGCTAGTATAGCTCAGAACGTATGTCTTAACGTTACTTGGCACACAACGTTAGTATAGCTCAGAACGTATGTCTTAACGTTACTTGGCACACAACGTTAGCATAGCTCAGAACGTATGTCTTAACGATACTTGGCACACAACGTTAGTATAGCTCAGAACGTATGTCTTAACGATACTTGGCACATAACGTTAGTATAGCTCAGAACGTATGTCTTAACGTTACTTGGCACATGACGTTAGTATAGCTCAGAACGTATGTCTTAACGTTACTTGGCACACAACGTTAGTATAGATCAGAACGTATGTCTTAGCGATACGTGGCGCACAACGTTAGTATAGCTCAGAACGTATGTCTTAACGATACTTGGCACATAACGTTAGTATAACTCAGAACGTATGTCTTAACAATACTTGGCACACAACGTTAGTATAGCTCAGAACGTATGTCTTAACGATATTTGGCACACAACGTTAGTATAGCTCAGAACGTATGTCTTAACAATACGAGGCACACAACGTTAGTATATCTCAGAACGTATGTCTTAGCGATACTTGACACACAACGATAGTATAACTCAGAACGTATGTCTTAGCGATACGTAGCGCACAACGTTAGTATAACTCAGAACGTATGTCTTAGCGATACGTGGCGCACAACGTTAGTATAACTCAGAACGTATGTCTTAGCGATACGTGGCACACAACGTTAGTATAGCTCAGAACGTATGTCTTAGCGATACGTGGCGCACAACGTTAGTATAACTCAGAACGTATGTCTTTTTTTCTTCTCAATTTTATTGTTCCAAATATACATTAACATAAATATTATTATACATATAATATCATATCAATGTACACTTGACAAAGTACACATAGCTAATGTGTCTTTAAACACTGTATATATGGATTTTATAATATAGGTTGCGGTTTGAGAAAGAAGAGGATCAATGCAAAAGAGACAAAGTAAAAAAAAAAGAAAAAGTTTACTAGGAGTTATTTGGATGGATATAAATTTGTAATGAAGGTTATTAACAATAAACTGCTCACAATTACACATTACCTGCATCCTGTCTAAGGAATGTGTCCCATTTGTCGTTAAACATATTAAGTTTTCCTTTAAGCGATGCAATTGTTTTATCAACCTGAATGTGCACATATAGATATGACACAAAATTGTCTAGTGAAGGTGTTATTTTGTTGCACTTGTTTCTGAAAATGAAATATTTAGATAGTAAAATTATAAAGTTAGCAGTTTGTCCGATGTTATTATTATGTTCGCATATATTACAGAAAGAAACATTTTCAAATGTAATTGTATCTAAATTGGGTATACAATTGCTTAGATATAATGTTAGGTCTACCCAGAATATTTGAACCCAATGAACGAATGTCTTAACGATACTTGGATCGTTGGTGCATATAAAGATGATCACATGACTGTGAGTGCGTGTTTGGTCATGTGGTCATGATATGGTTCGATTGATCGTCAGTTATACGGACTGATCTGTAGTCCAGTGTTAACACGATGGACTGGTAATCCAGGGATCACAGGTTCGATCCCCCGTCTGACCATAATAAAATTAGTCTTTCAGATGGGATGTTAAACCGAGGTCTCCGGTCGGTGCTTTACACCGTGCACGTAACAGAACCAGAGGAGACCTTTGAATGGGTCTCTGTATCATTGCACTATCCTTCAAACATCTAAAATGACTAATCTGTTCAGGAGGCGTCGCTCATATGAGCCACCGGTAGCGACGATAAATAAACGTAAAACACACACACAGTTCTGCGCTAGGCTTAGATCGTTTCTCAAGTAATTTCGCTATTCAAATTCGAATCGTTTCGGTAATGGGATCAATGAAAGGGTTTCCATATTGATTTAAATGTTAAAATCGAAGTGACTTCAGATTTGTTATTGTTATAGGTATAGCGTAAAAAGCAGCAGAGCGTAAAACTTAGTACGAATATATTATCGATTGGAAAACAATCAACGGTATGTCCACATATACGAATGCCCACATATATGCTTTCATCCGCGCCAACGAGAGTGATTAATATACGCTGTTTGAACTTGCTTCACAGTCGTTGTAAAATAAATAAAGTTTAATAATTAAAAAAAATCGATATGTTGTTAGTAGAATATATGAAACATGCCTGAGGTACATTGGATACAGTTTTCCAGATTATCAATTGATCATTAATGATTTTTACCTCCGATTTTACACTGGTCCCGTGTATCTTGGTCTGCACCGAGGGTATGTTTCACGTATTCGACTATCTGTACGTAGTACAGTTAAAGATATTTGAAAACATTTGTTTTGTACATATAATTAACCTTGTCATTACAGTGAATAAACGATAGCAAGTTTTGCCCATTGCAAACCGTGTTTGGGGTTGTATATGCTTCCGATATGACACGTGGGATATAACACGTGGGATATGACACGTGGGATATAACACGTACATACATAACAATAAAAATAGCACCCGACACAGTGTGTGTGTTTTTACGTTTATTTATCGTCGCTACCGGTTGCCCATATGAGCGACGCCTCCTGAAGAGATTAGTTATTTTAGATTTTGGAGGATAGTGCATGATACAGACAGAGACCCATTCCAGAGTCTCCTCTGGTTCTTTTACGTGCACAGTGTAAAGCACCGACACGAGACCTCGGTTTAACGTCCCATCTGAAAGACTGTTAATTTTATTAGGGTCAGACGGGGGATCGAACCTGCGATCCCTGGATTACCAGTCCAGCGTGTTACCACTGGACTACAGATCCGTCTGTCCGACACAGTGGGTCTATAGATCACCTTAAATACAACGAATGCACACAATTCTGACGTTCAAACGTATTAAAGGTATGCATGTTATATGGCTATTAACTGTTTTAAATATGGTTGGTAATTAAGACCCATGTGGCAGCAACTATTTATGTGGTGATCATAATGGAATAGTCGTAACAAGAATGAATAGGAAAATTATGAATTATACATAATGATCTTCTGTGAAGATAAGAGGCCACTTTCGCGAACGATCTAAGCAAGTAGTTTTTGCTTTAGTTATGACTTAAGTAAAACGATACCTTATCTAGTTTCACGAAAAAGGTCTAAGTCAAAATCATACTACAATCTACGCAAAAACTGATGCCAGATAACGAGGTGACGTTCTAAGTCAAACTCGTCCTACAATCTACGCAAAAACTGATGCCAGATAGCGAGGTGACGTTCTAAGTCAAACTCGTCCTACAATCTACGCAAAAACTGATGCCAGATAGCGAGGTGGCGGTCTAAGTCAAACTCGTGCTACAATCTACGCAAAAACTGATGACAGGTAACGAGGTGACAATCTAAGACAAGCAACAGGTAACGAGGTGACGGTCTAAGACAAAATCATGCTACAACCTACGCATAACTGATGACAAGTAGCCAGGTGACGGTCTAAGACAAAACCATGCTACAATCTACACATAACTGATAACAAGTAGCGAGGTAGAAATGAACATGATGAGGTATACTCTCTGATCAATAGGTATAGCTTTATCCTTGCAAATGTTGATAGCTCTGTAATTTTATGCGACTGGAAGCTTTTAGGTTATCAATCGAGATTTCCGCAACATTAGCAGAGCCAGCATGTCCTCTGTTTAACGTCCCATCTGAAATACTTAATTTTATTAGGGTCAGACGGGAGATCGAACCTGCGATCCCTGGATTACCAGACCAGCGTGTTACCACTGGACTACATATCCGTCTGTATAGGGATAATAGAGCTGTTTCCAATGTTTTATGTAGACGTCACGTATACATTAGCTTTCCAATGGGTAATGAGGTACATATACTAGAGTACATAGAAAACGCACAACTACATTATATGCTAGAGTACATAGAAAACGCACAACTACATTATATACTAGAGGACATAGAAAACGCACAACTACATTATATACTAGAGTACACAGAAAACGCACACCTACATTATATACTAGAGGACATAGAAAACGCACAACTACATTATATACTAGAGTACATAGAAAACGCACACCTACATTATATGATTATTATTACATGAAAACGGAATACGAAGGATCCCATCAAAGATATATCACATCTTTATTACAAAACACAAAACTGAACAACTGAAAATATTCCAAAATGTTTTAAACTATGTATTTATATAGTTATTGCTTTTCATGTAAAAACACACGTGCGTTTTCTATGTCCTCTACTCTAGTATGTACATGTATGAATGCTTGTTACGACATGGCGCAGTTTCCAAATGTGGTTGGAGCTGTAGAAGATATGTATAATTATACCAATATTAAAGGGTCCAATAGAAGATGAACACCATTACGTTAACTTGACTTTCACTCAGATCACAATGTAACAATGTTGGACACGTGGCCCTGTTCAACACACGATACGTTTATATATATGGTCCAATTCCAGGTTATGCCAAATAGTTGAGGAAGGCGACATTCCAGATGGATGGTTGTAAGGCGATAATGGTTATCCACAAAGACCATGATGTTGTTTTCTGTTGCATCGTAACAGCTCTGTTCAATTTGGAAAACAAAATGGGTTTTTTTTCAACTTCGATCAAAGTTTCTTATTCCTGGGCCTAACACGTTTGTCTACGTTTTGTCTGCGTGTTGTCTATGTCTACGTTGTGTCTACGTTTTGTCTACGTTTTGCCATCTTAATCAGTTATACTAATATATATAAATAATCATGACGCCATATTAATATATATAAATAATAATGACGTCATATTAATATATATAAATAATCATGACGCCATATTAATATATATAAATAATAATGACGTCATATTAATATATATAAATAATCATGACGTCATATTAATATATATAAATAACCATGACGTCATATTAATATATATAAATAATCATGATGCATACTAGAAAGGAGACTAGACACTACACATGCACGTAACTTTGATGCTATGCTATACTAGAAAGGAGACTAGACACTACACATGCACGTAACTTTGATGCTATGCTATACTAGAAAGGAGACTAGACACTACACATGCACGTAACTTTGATGCTATGCTATACTAGAAAGGAGACTAGACACTACACATGCACGTAACTTTGATGCTATGCTATACTAGAAAGGAGACTAGACACTACACATGCACGTAACTTTGATGCTATGCTATACTAGAAAGGAGACTAGACACTACACATGCACGTAACTTTGATGCTATGCTATACTAGAAAGGAGACTAGACACTACACATGCACGTAACTTTGATGCTATGCTATACTAGAAAGGAGACTAGACACTACACATGCACGTAACTTTGATGCTATGCTATACTAGAAAGGAGACTAGACACTACACATGCACGTAACTTTGATGCTATGCTATACTAGAAAGGAGACTAGACACTACACATGCACGTAACTTTGATGCTATGCTATACTAGAAAGGAGACTAGACACTACACATGCACGTAACTTTGATGCTATGCTATACTAGAAAGGAGACTAGACACTACACATGCACGTAACTTTGATGCTATGCTATACTAGAAAGGAGACTAGACACTACACATGCACGTAACTTTGATGCTATGCTATACTAGAAAGGAGACTAGACACTACACATGCACGTAACTTTGATGCTATGCTATACTAGAAAGGAGACTATGGCATCACCCATGTTTATTCAAAGCCCAATGACATTTATGTCCGATACGATGTCATTGGCAAGTGTTATGTATATTGTCATATTGTTATCGTTTCTGTGCATCTATTATAATGCCCCTCATCAAACTCACTGATATTGTACAAGTATTTGACGTCGTTTTTCCATCTTTCAAAAACTGTATTCTTGTCGTTTGTCACATTTCGTTGGTTCTCGACAGCTTCTCCTTGTATTTATATTTCCTTGCGCGGGCATAATTCTAGGATTTTCCTCCAGAAATATGTCCTGTTGATTTTCGATATTTCTTCGTTTTCCATTGCCTGTGCGTGTCTGTAAGTGCGCTCTGACTGGCGTAACAGTTTATGAAAGTTGTTACGTGCATCAATATAATCCAGTCGTATCCTATGTTTCTTATTGTCCTTATTATTGAAGAAATAGTGTTTCTGTTACCCCATTCAGTTCTAGGTTCTCGTCACAATACGGTTTCTTTGTTCTATGTCGTTTTGTGGTTTTCTTGTATGTTTCATGGTGTGGTATTGTATTTCAACAGTTCCAGGTGTATTGCATCACACAAACTGTCGTATATGGAATCTAAGTTGGACTGAGTTTCTCTGCAGTTTTCATTTTTCAAAATGGCGTACAAAATCTTGATAATTCACTGTCCATAACGTCTGTAGGTATTCGTTTTATTTTAAATTTGAAACTATTAATCGACTGGTTAATATCCGATTGACATTATTCCAGTTCAAATTCTGCCAAAAGTACAGAGTGGTCAGGTAAGCATGAGCGCTCACCAAGTAATCCATGAAGCTGTGAGCTCATATACCGTTAACGTTTTAAGTATGTGCACCTAGTTAGTATATCAGGCGGGACACACAGGTAACCCACAACTGATTTTCCTCTTCGTATCATCGTCTTGTGGAAATATCTACCGTTTAAAATACAAAACTTTGAATTGCTCAGAAATTCGACGAAACTGTGCCAGAATAATCTGTCGCACCCTTGTAATATATATCCCACAATGAGCCAATCATTGCATTAAGGTATGCCGTTACATTCAATATATAGGCATATAAATGTTAATATATGCGCGAGGAAACTTCTCGGCCTCTGACTGACGATTCAGGCGGTAGGTAACATACGAGAACAATACAATCTCGATCAGTTTGTTAATGGGAAAATATTACTGCTAAAATTCCGTCATAAGATCGATCGGCGATGGTGATAACATAATGTTCGCTAAACCATTTGTTTACCAATATTCTAATACCACCTGTCGACTTTGGGGCATTACGATGTATTCAACAACGTTAATTAAATCTTCACATTCAATTCCATTATTGCCCGCTAAATGGGTTTCACATACTGATATAACGTCAGCGTCTAATGCACGAATTAATGCCACTCTTAATTCATGAGTGACGTTAGTCCAACCGCAATCGTCCTATGGCTAGATAGCTTTCCGTGTTATCAGGTTGTAAAACAACAAATAAATTGCCTATGTAATACATAGTAAAAAGTAAAAGCATACTGTCTGTTCATTTATATTTCCAATCTGTCATTTCTTCTGATACTACATCCACTGTGAAGAGGTATTCAAATCAGTCTGAAACACACCAAGAATATTTCACATTTTAAGTTTGAAATAGCCAGTGCTCACCTATGAATAACGTCACTGTGTTTACACACTGTATTCCTCCGCCAAATAATACTGTATACCAACCTTCACCTTGCAATGGCCTGAATTCTTATACCACATCTTTTCTACACATCAACTAGTCTGATGTCTTCTCAAGTCACATAATTTCTCATAAAACACAAAAACTATACTCCCTGTCATGAAAATGCATCAAAAAGAAATATTTACTATATTAGTTATTGGGACTACATTCGATCGCGGATGCACTTCTGCCTATCTACGTATATACAGTCTACCACATGTGTAGCCGGCATGGGCCTGTGGTGTGTGTGGGGGGAGGGGTCAGCTCTAAGACACGGCCGTTCGTGGTACTAGTTGTACTACTACTATGCACTCTTCCATTATTATTTGAATCATTAGTTTCAGTCAGTAAGCACTGTGTTTTAGTAACATGATAAACTGAAAGAGAAAGTATGACTTCCCGGAATCGGTTCACTATGCCCTGCATACCTTATGACTTCCCGGAATCGGTTCACTATGTCCTGCATACCTTATGACTTCCCGGAATCGGTTCACTATGCCCTGCATACCTTATGACTTCCCGGAATCGGTTCACTATGTCCTGCATACCTTATGACTTCCCGGAATCGGTTCACTATGTCCTGCATACCTTATGACTTCCCGGAATCGGTTCACTATGCCCTGCATACCTTATGACTTCCCGGAATCGGTTCACTATGCCCTGCATACCTTATGACTTCCCGGAATCGGTTCACTATGCCCTGCATACCTTATGAATCACGACCTCGCTCTCTATCGGCAGTCAGACACACATCAGCAGTTGTTTCAACATACTGTTTTGCATCACGCATGCGCATTACGCATTGTTTACACACGTGTGTTGATAAACAATTCGCGTATACTACGTTGCTATATAATTATATTTGATTATTTTGTCTGTGCATATATTCATTTTTTTTAAACAAACAATCATTGGAAATTATATTCGTTATATACCTTGATATTATTTACAAAGCATACAGTCTTTAGTCCGATATTGTGTCGCTTTAAAATAGTCTATATTCAACGGTAGGTAAAATGCATCCAGCAAAACATAAGCTTAAAGACATTGGGCCGACATAGATTACGGACAAGTCTGGCAGGTGAACTTACAGCAATGCATGGGTTAATATGACTGTTATATTACTTGTCAATACTAGTAACAGATTGGATAATCAATTAATTGTAAGATGGTATATATGAAACCCCATAAAATTAAATGTTATAAAATTAATCTGTCGCGGCCTCATAATATACAATGCAAATAGTATAGCCAGTTAGAACAGTTACAAGTGAGTTTATCATGTAGCATGAGGAAAGCAATCATAAGTAGTATAAAAGTATAGTGTTTTTTATTATAGTGTTATCCCCTTTTTAAAGGGCCAACCATTTCTGACTTATGAGACATCTCATTTTATGAACATCAGTACTTGCCGAATCCTATGCTTGTATGCCAGGCGACAGGCTGGTAGGTAATCGGTAACCATTATTTAACCAGCTGGCGGCTCACCATCCGGCCTTATCAGAACGAACCCCTGACGAGTTTCGAGCCTTCCACATTCCGCTCCGTAGGCGGACGCCTTAACCACTAGGCCACGGAGACGGTATATACAGTGGTTCCTTTCATCCGCGTACATCACAGTACCTCCAAACATCTAAAATGACTAATCTCTTCAGGAGGCGTCGCTCATGTGGGTAACCGATATCGACGATAAATAAACGTAAAACCCACACACACCCATCATATTACAAATAAATAAGTGGCTAATGGGTTGTTCTGTCAGCATTATTGATTTGAAGAATACAGAATGTAAGTTGCGTTATTACGCAATCAAATGGGTTGTTCTGTCAGCATTATTGATTTGAAGAATACAGAATGTAAGTTGCGTTATTACGCAATCAAATGGGTTGTTCTGTCAGCATTATTGATTTGAAGAATACAGAATGTAAGTTGCGTTATTACGCAATCAAAGCTGAAAATACTTGCACAATGTATTGTACAACAATGACTATATGCAGTATGAGTTTTTGACTTTTTCAAAGAAATGTACAGTCAAACCTGTCTATAAAGGCCACCCTCGGGAAAGTCAAAAAGTGGCCTTTGTTGGCAGGTGGCCTCTCAATAGAGGTTAAAATGCATTGAAAATGGCTCGACGGGAGAGAAAAATGGTGGTCTTTAGAGACAGGTTTTTCATATGCGGCCTTTATTCGGAGGTGGCCTTTAGCACAGGTTTTACTGTACTAGTATGCACAATCCATTGTCCAGTTTCCCAAGAAGTGCACCCCTTGACCAAGTTTCAATCATAAGTGAAAACGGAAAAGGATTTTGAGTTGCTAACTCTAATAGCGTAAATATGCAATTAATATAAAGGTAATTATTTCAAACGTGTTGTGTGTTCGGTAATGTCCTGTACTGCTGTGAATAGTACAATGTTTTCTTCGTATTTGGAGCTATATCAACTAATAGTAGATTAACACTACCAATTCTTGGAACATATTGGTAACATTGACAGAGAAACTGATCGGCATTTTCAGTTGGAAATTCCCATTCACATGGTTTTTGTACAAATCACCATTTAAAAACCACTTGAACACAGCACCTACTTATGATTAAAAGATAATCTGTAGTTTAATACAATTTAATGATTCAATGTATTTGAAATTGAATAAAGTCAACATAAGCTAGCAATTAACGGCAGCTTAATAAACATTCTCTATATACTAATTGTTTAATGAAGGTGCCTGCAGCCAGTAATTATTTTCAATTGATATGGATTCAAGTTGCAACAATTCTCATGCTGCATATTCTTAATACGGTGAATGATATACGCCACTGTTTCTCTGTCATTTTGAGAGGACATTGTCAAGTTGTCGCATTTCCGTTCTTTCGCTCTGTTTTTGTTGTGATGGCTGTGTAACGTTGCGCCAACAGCGTATGTCACATGGCGATATTCCGGCTATTTTTGGTCGAGGAACACCACGTTTGCCCCTCCGAGCATTATTTCAGGCACTGGTGATAGAACCACCGACCTTCCGCGGGACAGCTGGATAGCTTACTCACTTGAAGGACTTCGACACCGCAAGTAGGATTCGATTATACAGCGGTGAGGGGCAAGTGATTTGAAACCAATGACCGTAACCACTCGGTCACGAAGACCCCTCATCTGCTAGTTTGGGTTTGGCACCTAATTAAATTATGTTTATGTATCATTATAGTAGAGTGGTGGAACCTATGTTCGGCGTAAATCCCACATATAGTGACCAGTATAAAATGTTAATATTGCACTTGCCGTATATTATTATTTTCTTAAGTCATGAAAACAACTTTCCAAAAACTCTTGTTAACAGTTTTAGCTTCATCACGTGACCTTGCTGCTCAATTCCGTGACCACAACGGCACCCGTTTATATGATGAACTAAACACTTCAGGGCACCTATGCACGGCGTACGTGGTATTTATCAGAAATGGTATAGAAACTATTGTTCGGGTTAGGTGTATATTGTTTTAATTCGGATAGCTACCTACATTCTTCATACACCGTATCAGTTTCGGTGGAAATATTCTCCCAATGGTTTGTGTATGTATACTCGTCTGCATCATGCTATCGATACACACAACGGAATGCTATTGAACCATGCTTCAGTTCTGTCAGCGAAATTAGCCTAGAACTATATACATATTTTAAATATGGATGTAACTGGACAAATACCCCGAGCATAGGAATACGCCGAGCATAGGTTCCACCAAACTACATACACATGCATTTTTTGGTGTGTTTTACGTTTATTTATCGTCGCTAACGGCTGCCCATATGAGCGACGCCTCATGAAGAGATTAGTCAATTTAGATTCTGGAGAATAGTGTAATTAATGATACAGGCCGAGACCCATTCCAGAATCTCCTCTGGTTCATTTGCGTGCACGATGTAAAGCACCGACACGAGACCTCGGTTTAAAGTTCCAAAGTTCCATCTGAAAGACTGTTTATTTTATTAGGGTCAGACGGGGGATCGAACCTGCATTTTGCTAGCTTCAAACATATGCACATCATGTTACTCAATTCACGGTTCCTCATTGTAATCCAAAGTAAATGGCTCGCTTGTGGCCAATTTTGTATCAATATGTCTCAACATAGACGACGACAAGCAGAATATGATTTATAATTGGAACTAATACGTCTAAGCTGGTTGAATATTCAGATATACCGAGGAAACTGTCACATTGATAGTACTCCATAGTGTAGTTATTTAGTATCCCGCCCCAACATCGAAACAAACGCCAACGTTTCGTTAGTTGGTATCTCGCCCCCACGAAATCGGAAATGTATCCACTTTTCGTTATTTCGTCTCAAAGTCCCAACAAATCGAAATTAGTTTTAATTTGTCTCTTGTCCCAATAAACAGAAACTATGTCCATTTGTCATTTATGTCCCAATAAACAGAAACTATGTCCATTTGTCATTTGTGTCCCAATAAACAGAAACTATGTCCATTTGTCATTTATGTCCCAATAAACAGAAACTATGTCCATTTGTCATTTATGTCCCAATAAACAGAAACTATGTCCATTTGTCATTTGTGTCCCAATAAACAGAAACTATGTCCATTTGTCATTTGTGTCCCAATAAACAGAAACTATGTCCATTTGTCATTTATGTCCCAATAAACAGAAACTATGTCCATTTGTCATTTATGTCCCAATAAACAGAAACTATGTCCATTTGTCATTTGTGTCCCAATAAACAGAAACTATGTCCATTTGTCATTTGTGTCCCAATAAACAGAAACTATGTCCATTTGTCATTTATGTCCCAATAAACAGAAACTATGTCCATTTGTCATTTATGTCCCAATAAACAGAAACTATGTCCATTTGTCATTTGTGTCCCAATAAACAGAAACTATGTCCATTTGTCATTTGTGTCCCAATAAACAGAAACTATGTCCATTTGTCATTTATGTCCCAATAAACAGAAACTATGTCCATTTGTCATTTATGTCCCAATAAACAGAAACTATGTCCATTTGTCATTTGTGTCCCAATAAACAGAAACTATGTCCATTTGTCATTTTTGTCCCAATAAACAGAAACTATGTCCATTTGTCATTTGTGTCCCAATAAACAGAAACTATGTCCATTTGTCATTTGTGTCCCAATAAACAGAAACTATGTCCATTTGTCATTTGTGTCCCAATAAATAGAAACTATGTCCATTTGTCATTTTTGTCCCAATAAACAGAAACTATGTCCATTTGTCCTTATTTCATATCTCATCCCAACATATCGAAAATACGCCAATTCGTTGCTATGTTGTTTCTTCTCACTAACAAATGGAAAATACGCCAAGTCGTTGCTGTGTTGTTTCTTCTCACTAACAAATGGAAAATACGCCAATTCTTTGCTGTGTTGTTTCTTCTCACTAACAAATGGAAAATACGCCAAGTCGTTGCTATGTTGATTCTTCTCACTAACAAATGGAAAATACGCCAAGTCGTTGCTATGTTGTTTCTTCTCACTAACAAATGGATTAAAAGCCAATTCGTTGCTATGTTGTTTCTTCTCATTAACAAATGGAAAATACGTCAATTCGTTGCTATGTTGTTTCTTCTCACTAACAAATGGAAAATACGCCAAATCATTGCTATGTTGTTTCTTCTCACTAACAAATGGAAACTACGTCAATTCGTTGCTATGTTGTTTCTTCTCACTAACAAATGGAAACTACGTCAATTCGTTGCTATGTTGTTTCTTCTCACTAACAAATAGAAAATACGCCAAGTCGTTGCTATGTTGTTTCTTCTCACTAACAAATGGAAAATACGTCAATTCGTTGCTATGTTGTTTCTTCTCACTAACAAATGGAAAATACGCCAAGTCGTTGCTATGTTGTTTCTTCTCACTAAGAAATGGAAGATACTCCAAGTCGTTGCTATGTTGTTTCTTCTCACTAACAAATGGAAAATACGTCAATTCGTTGCTATGTTGTTTCTTCTCACTAACAAATGGAAAATACGCCAAGTCGTTGCTATGTTGTTTCTTCTCACTAACAAATAGGAGATACGCCAAGTCGTTGCTATGTTGTTTCTTCTCACTAACAAATGGAAAATACGGCAAGTCGTTGCTATGTTGTTTCTTCTCACTAACAAATGGAAGATACTCCAAGTCGTTGCTATGTTGTTTCTTCTCACTAACAAATGGAAAATACGTCAATTCGTTGCTATGTTGTTTCTTCTCACTAACAAATGGAAAATACGCCAAGTCGTTGCTATGTTGTTTCTTCTCACTAACAAATAGGAGATACGCCAAGTCGTTGCTATGTTGTTTCTTCTCACTAACAAATGGAAAATACGGCAAGTCGTTGCTATGTTGTTTCTTCTCACTAACAAATGGAAGATACTCCAAGTCGTTGCTATGTTGTTTCTTCTCACTAACAAATGGAAAATACGTCAATTCGTTGCTATGTTGTTTCTTCTCACTAACAAATGGAAAATACGGCAAGTCGTTGCTATGTTGTTTCTTCTCACTAACAAATGGAAAATACGTCAATTCGTTGCTATGTTGTTTCTTCTCACTAACAAATGGAAAATACGTCAATTCGTTGCTATGTTGTTTCTTCTCACTAACAAATGGAAAATACGCCAAGTCGTTGCTATGTTGTTTCTTCTCACTAACAAATGGAAAATACGTCAATTCGTTGCTATGTTGTTTCTTCTCACTAACAAATGGAAAATACGCCAAGTCGTTGCTATGTTGTTTCTTCTCACTAACAAATGGAAACTACGTCAATTCGTTGCTATGTTGTGTCTTCTCACTAACAAATGGAAAATACGCCAAGTCGTTGCTATGTTGTTTCTTCTCACTAACAAATGGAAAATACGCCAAGTCGTTGCTATGTTGTTTCTTCTCACTAACAAATGAAAAATACATCAATTCGTTGCTATGTTGTTTCTTCTCACTAACAAATGGAAAATACACCAAGTCGTTGCTATGTTGTTTCTTCTCACTAACAAATGGAAATACGCCAAGTCGTTGCTATGTTGTTTCTTCTCACTAACAAATGGAAAATACGCCAACAAGGCAATGGCATAACTCAGCTACCGTAAATAACTGTAAAATACCCTGATTACAAGCCAGACCTGCCTGCGGTTGCATGTGCATCACACAAATAATAAAATATATGGAATGTATTTGAACAGACCATAACATTGAAGTTTTAAGTGATTGCATAATTTGGTATCCAGATCCAACATGCAAACTTGGCCAGATTGCAATATACGCAAAGCGAACTATTTAAATTCCCGTAAACCTACTGCTGAATTACATCATTTGAAGCAATTTAACAGCATTTAGCACTAATACCAAGCTGTGTTTATGTGGCAAAAATATTTTAAAATGCCAAGCTGTGTTTATGTGATCCTGGAATAATTGGATATCCCATACACACATGCGCATTCATTTGAGTCTTATAGTTTGTCGTCTTACACTATTGGATATGACATACACCATTGCATGAGACAGTTGGCTGTAACAGGCGGACTAGTCAACACATGTTAACTCTAGCAATACAATTGATCGTGTTACATACAATAAGGTGACATTTCAATGTTTAATATCTAGAAAATAGTTACTATTACGTCCGATACAAAAAAAGACGCCTTGGTAGTTTAGCAATGCAACACAATATGCATTTACAATGTGTAAGTAGATACGGATATAAATGTTACTATAAGTGAAATTGAGCGAGTTGCAATCATGGTACTGTATAATGGATCTAAAGCTTTCCAGAATGGAACATTAAGCAATGGGACAGTATGCAATGGGACCTTCGGCAACGGAACATTAGACAACGGAACATTAGACAACGGAACATTCTGGGACGACGACTTTGGATTTAATAACCCGTTTGATATAGTGCAGTTTCGTGTTGTATTCATCACGCTATATGCCATTGTGTTCACGCTATGTATTACAGGTACGTTAATCCACATTTTGAACTAACTAATATTATTCTGTATTATTGTAAATTACAATAGACACGTGCTATCTGTTTTTAAATAGTGATATATGATAGTGTTGCAACTGACAGCCAATTACGTAATTACAGACCGCTATTTACTTATTATTCCGTTAGCTATTTCGTTGCTTCCGTTATGTTACAAGTCGTTTCAAATCCTCGAAAGTATAGTATTTTGTTAAAACGTTATTAACGTTAGTTGAAGTAGATTTCTATATTATACAGAAATCTGCACATATATTATATAGAAATCTACATCTTTATTATATAGAAATCTACATCTATTTTATACAGAAATCTATATTATATAGAAATCTACATCTATTTTACACAGAAATCTATATTATATAGAAATTTACATCTATTTTATACAGAAATCTACATCTATGTTATACAGAAATATACTACATTATATCATATAGAAATCTACATTATATCATATAGAATTCTACATTATATTATATAGAACTCTACATCTATATTATACAGAAATATACAACTATATTATATAGAATTCTACATTATATTATATAGAACTCTACATCTATATTATATAGAAATCTACATTATATTATATAGAACTCTACATCTATATTATATAGAACTCTACATTATAGTATATAGAAATCTACATTATATTATATAGAAGTCTACATTATATTATATAGAAATCTACATCTATATTATACAGAAATATACAACTATATTATATAGAAATCTACATGATATCATATAGAAATACACAACTATATTATATAGAAATCTACATGATATCATATAGAAATATACATCTATATTATATAGAAATCTACATTATATTATATAGAAATCTACATTATATTATATAGAAATCTACATTATATTATATAGAACTCTACATTATATTATATAGAACTCTACACGTGGTCACATCATGGGAATGAACCATATGATCCAGCATGTTCAAATAGTGTTGTATCTATGGCAACTGTGATATTGTCACTTGTAATGACTGCATGTGTGCCCATATGAGCGCCGTCTCCTGGAGAGATTATAATTTAGATTGTATTGTTGGCGGATAGTGCAGTGATACAGCCAGAGACCCATTCCAGAGTCTCCTCTGGTTCTTTTACGTGCACGGTGTACAGCATCGACACGATACCCCGGTTTACGGTCCCATTTGAAAGACTGTTAATTTTATTAGTCAGACGGGGGATATAATCTGCGATCCCTGCATTACCAGTCCAGCGTGTTACCACTGGACTACATATCTGTCTGTATTGACTGCATCGATATGGGGAATCTTTATACTATTGAGTCTTGGTATTGCCTTAATAATATCGCAATAACAATTATCAATTACTACATCATCTTCATTAATTACCTTGTACTACATTGTACTAGATAGCGCCATACAGATACCTTGGTGCGATTTTATTCCACGGTCATAAATAATGGAACTAGTTTATTCCTTAGAACTCTGTGCATCTCACCGAAATAGGTCATACATAATTAATCACATATGAACAGTAGGAATGCCGATTTAAATAATTAACAGAAAGGTTTCTATGTTCAACGAGTGGAATAACCTGACGCTTAGGAATGCCATAAGCGGCATTAAGGCGTACAATATAATTTGTATGTAGTATTTTCTCAGAATAAACACACAAACAATATTCCCGTAATTGGTCACCAGGGTATTTTTCAGTATTTGAAGCAAACTAATAACCATTTTATATTAATGTTTGTATAATCTTTATTTGATACAAGCTATTAGATATGTAGCTGTAATGATTGAAAGCATCCTAGGAACACATGATCCCCCTCGTCATTTCACTTGTACTTAACATTGGCAACATTTAGACACATTGACGAGATTACGTTTATCGGTGCATAGAGTGTCTATCGAAATGGGAAAGTGGTATAAACCTAACAAAATTCATAGAAATGAAAGACAATGTATATTGTGTATCAAACTTGAAGATGAATTTCATTTTAATTTAGAATACTTTATACAAGGAAGTTAGAATGCAATATGTAAGGTCATACTTTTGGAAACGGCCAAATATCCATAAATTCATAGCTGTGCAAAAACATAATTGTCTTAAGTAAATCAGTATTTATTGCTAAGGATCTTGAAATCAGAAATATACTGTTGTATTAATCACTTCTGCTTATTTATCGTCTTTACCGGTTTTTTCTCTCGCATAGTTGACGCTCATAACAAAAAGGCGCATAATGTTGGTGGCTATTTAAAATGCATACGGTCCTATGGAAAGCCATAGCTGCCTTATGGTGTGAACAATATATGTTTGCCAGTACATACTGATATACGAGCAGCTCCGTGTGAGCTTCTTGGTGTCATATATTGTTGATGCAAGAACGACTGCTCATCAAGAAGGTGTATCTCTAGGATGTATGGCTTTTTCTTCTTTCTTTTTGTACGTTTATTTATCGTCGCTACCGGTTGCCCATATGAGCGACGCCTCCTGAAGAGATTAGTCGTTTTAGATTGTTGGCGGATAGTGCAATAATACAGACAGAGGCCCATTCCAGTGTGCAGCACCGACAGGAGACCTTGGTTTAAAGTCACATCTGAAAGACTGTTAATTTTATTAGTGTCAGATAAGGGATCGAACCTGCGATGCCTGGATTACCAGTCCAGCGTTTTGCCACTGGACTACAGACCCATCTTCTCCGTACAACAACCACTACAATATTAACACCATTTATACCATCTTAATGGTTGGTAAGTCACGTGTGATTTACACGTATACAATTAGTATGCATACTAAGCCTGTTTATTTATAAATTGAGCAGTTTCAACATAGTGTCTCTCATCGATACCCCATCTGACCCTAATAAAATTAACAGTCTTTCAGATGGGACGTTAAACCGAGGTCTCGTGTCGGTGCTTTAAACCGTGCACGTAAAAGAACCAGTGGAGATTCTGGGATTGGTCTCTGTCTGTATCATACACTATCCTCCAACATCTAAAATAATTAATCTCTTCAGGAGGCGTCGCTCATATGGGCAACCGGTAGCGACGATAAATAAACGTAAAACACACACAACATAGTGTCTAATATTTCCAGATGCTAAAGATGATGGTTGCTGTATTGTTTGAAATTTAGACAAATCACCATATTTATATATCTGAGACTGTGATACACCATTGACATTTATTAGTGTGATTATTATGTGTCCTGGAATTGTATGGAATCATGGGTATGCAGTCGATCCTGTATTTGTGGAAAACATGATAGCCCAGTTGGAGCGTGTTCACTTCATGTGCGAAAGGCCCGGGGTACGAGCCCCGCTGGAGCCGCTACGAGTGTGCCCTTAGGCAAGGCATTTAAATTCCACGTTGCCTCTTCTCTCTACCTTGTGGTGATGAATTCCATCAGGAATGAGCTCTCGAAAGTGATTAATATAAGTTGTAAGAACTTGTTTCACAATTGAGCTAAAACCATTTGTATAAACTAATCCTGTGTTAGTGGTGACCTCAGTTAAGCAAACAACGCGTATTAAGCAGCCAGTTTCCAACTTCACAATATGTTTATTATACATTTGACCTCTATTAAGTAGCCGCTTGTGCTTAGCAGTCACTTTCTGTGATTCCCTTGGCTGGCTGCTTAAGACATGTTTCAATGTATACGACTGCCTTTTGTTCTATTAAAAGTTACCTATCTATATATATGTATACAAAATGCAAGTGAGTGATGGCCCGGTGGAGTGAAATGTTACATCAGAACACTGCTCACCCATCAACCTACATTACTGTAGATATATCAATATGTAAGTGAGTGATGGCCCGGTGGAGTGAAATGTTACATCAGAGCACTGCTCACCCATCAACCTACACTACTGTCGCTATTAGTGGTACAGTCACGAGATTTCAAAACATTTGTTTTATACTTGTAATTAACCTGGTCGTTACTGAATAAACGATCACAAGTATTGCCCATTTCAAACAGAGTTTGTGTGTTGTGTGTTCTTCCATTAAGTCCACGTCATACCAATCATAAGCATAGTATGTCGATTCATATATGTTCCTAACTATTTGGACTTCACGTGAATGTGTAATAGTTAGTGTCCAAGAACGTGTTTGTTCTATTTCGTCTTCACATTAAAACTTTAAAACGTTACCACAATATAATTGCTCTTCTGTATACGGACTGGTAAGTGCGTGTGGTTGTGTTAATTAGAGTTACTCCCATCAAACAGTACAACAGGAAACCATAGTATACGTGCATAGCTAATTATCTTCTGTTCTAGTAAATGGGTTAGATATATTGGTTTCAACTGCATTCTCCATATGAAGAGCGTTGCTACTACAAATTCGTCTGAAATAATTCGAACACTAACTTTCAATCAATAAACAAAGTAAAAGAAGAGTTGCATATAGAGGTTAACCACGCTCCTGAATTGATTACAGTATGTACTTAAACACGCAATACTATCGCTTAGACGTAATTCAAATCAGATTAGTATATAAATAAATATGCATATGCACAATTAAATCTGTACCTGTACTACAATACCTTGTAATTCGGGATGCACGAGCTGCATTATGAGCGGCTGTTGTCTTAGATATTTACACTATTGTTTCTTTGTCAACAAGCATCGTATACGACACATGTTTATTAGTTGAAATACTCAGATTCTGGCGCAAATATATGGAAGACAGTTACACCATATAATAGGAAATTACATTCTGTAAAATTTGCCTTTTCACCGATGTAGTGTCGCTTTAAGCATATCTATTAAACCACCATTTGGAATGGCAAACGAGTCTGTGTTGAAAGGTTTTCTTGACAGTTATTCTTGTTGATATGTGGAGTTACTGATATGTGGTCGATGTTGTCAGATGGTCGCTGTTGATCAGTCGTCTTTACTGACAGGTGGTCTTTACTGGCAGGCTGTCTTATTGACATGTGTCTTGCTGACAGGTGGTCTTGTTAACATGTGGTCTTTACTGACGGTGATGTTCGTTGTCGTCAGGTGGTCTCGGTTAGTTGATGCAACTTTAGTTAGCTCGATTGAAAAGAGGCAACGTGAAATTAAATGCCTTGCCTAAGGGCACACAAGCGGGATCGAACTCCGGACCTTTCGCATCTGAAGCGAACGCGCTACCATTGCGCTATCACGACTTCCATCTCGGTTGACAGGTAGTCTTGTTGACATGTGGTTTTATCGCCAGGTTGTCTCTGTTTACATGTGGTTTCTGTTGACATATATGCATTAAAATTGGAATGTTTTGAAAGCCGTTTCATGACCTCTAGTATTAATGTTTATGATACAGTACGGGTCGTAATGTGTGTATTAACCATCAGTACTTCCCTCACATACAAAGGAGCATTCTTCTGAGAAATAACGGAGTTGCAAACTTAGGAAATAAACCTTGCAATTTATTTAATTACAGGCTTCAAAATCTGGCAACCTCATTCAGCTGAAACTAACGTTGGTATACCTAGAGTAAACATTTGATTTAGTACACGGATAGCCTTCCCACGAAGCCACATACGGGATTTGTTACATTGATGTTTAATTTAATAAAATAAGAAACCTTTATGTGAAGTCATGCTGATAACTAATTATAGCGATTTAACCCGATGTTTTTATTGATGTATTATTGTGGTGCCTTGTAAAGTTATTTATGTAATTTCGGACGCACCACAATAAACAAAACCATAAAGAAAAAAAATGGAATTCTGAAGAAACTAATGAGTGTAATATATATTTGAATGTGTAGAGAATCTATGACGGCTTTCATTTCAAAGCAACGTTTATTAAACGAGTTTGGAAAGAATGTTAACAAGATCATCTCACTTTCTGCACCAGGTTAAAGGGTTAACGGGAGACTACATACAATTTGGTGAAAAAAGAAATGTTTTACAAACAGTAATTTCCTCGGGTGGCTATCGTTTTCGCATTGTTTGTCCATGTGTATGTGTGTACGCACCCATAAAATGGTACTAATGTGGCTAAGAGAACAAGTGTCTGCCTCAGTTGTTAAAGTTGTTGATTTGTATACCACTGTAACCTATCATCACTGATGGCCACGGGTTCGAGCCCCGCTGATGGTCACGGGTTCGAGCCCCGCTGGTAGTCACGGGTTCGAGCCCAGCTCAGACCTTGTCTCTTTATATGACAAGGTTAACAGTTTCCTACGAAGGTTGGGTACCAAATACTGGGTAAACACTGGAGCCTGCCCAGGAACGGTGCTTTTGGGTAAACTGCCCGTCGCTCATGGCAACATGTAGCGACGTTAGATATTCTTCATTTTAACAAGAAAACACTATTACATATTTATACATATAAATATGTAATAAAAGGACGATTGAAAACTCACTCTGTATAATACACACTCGCATAGTGTATTGAGTGAATGTATATAAATAATAAAGTGCATACTTTAGTAATTAAATGCAAACATGATGGCAATAACATGAAACCCTGTCCAACATAATAATATATACCACATCCCTATTGTTGCAGAATTTCACTGCGTAAATAGATTGACCTGGCCATTTCTGGATTCAAGCTCAAACCTGTATTTCTATGCGTACACCAGTGAAACACCTGGAACTAGTTCCATGAAAACAATTGGACAATTTTAATACTGCCCGTCGCTCATATTGGCAACCGGTAGCGACGTTAAATATTCTTAATTTTAAAAAGGGGGACGAGAAGAATAGATATACTGTCCAGTTGTATAAGGTTAAGGGTTATGTGGTTTTAAAGTTCGTGCATGTGCTATAGAGAACACAAGCATAGCATTTTAATAATGCAATTTTGGGTACGTCCTTCCGAGTCAATATTTCCTGTCCGGGCTGTAACTTCTTCGACTACGGAGGGATATCGAAGATAATGTGCCACAAATGTTCGCCATATATAGGTATTGTATCGTAAACATGACCCAGGTAGCATTCATCACGTACTGTGATATTTGACACATAAACTGAGTACTGCCGCTAATTACACAATGCAATGTAAATAAGTCAGCATCCATGCGTAATACAAAACATGTGTGTGTGTGTTTTACGTTTATTTATCGTCGCTACCGGTTGCCCATATGAGCGACGCCTCCTGAAGAGATTAGTAATTTTAGATTTTTGGAGGATAGTGCAATGATACAGACAGAGACCCATTCCAAAATCTCCTCTGGTTCTTTTACGAGCACGGTGTACAGCACCGACACGAGACCTCGGTATAAAGTCCCATCTGAAAGTCTGTTGATTTTATTAGGGTCAGACGGGGGATCGAACCTGCGATCCCTGGATTACCAGTCCAGCGTGTTACCACTGGACAACAGATCCGTCACACAAAGCATGTATCTTGAATAACAACATGTATGGTACATGTGTACCGTTACTGCTTATTTGACATGTGTGTCGATGCTGTAACATTGCACTATCCTCCAACATCTAGAATCGCTTCAGGAGGCGTTGCTGTGTGGAATACCGGCAGTGACGATAAATAAACTTACAAATACACGCATTCTGTTTGATTGTCATATGCCAACGGTTTTCAATTTAAACATATCAAGTCTGATTGTGAAATTGCAAATGACAGTACAGTGAAGCAACCCATGTCACATCGTGGCTCTCTTGTCATAGACGGAAGAGCGAACATATGAACTTAGTGTAATCACGTTTTAGCAGACGCACGGACGTACGGACGAACAAACGGACGGGCGAACTATTCTTATTACAACCACTCCATATTCACATACAACACATATAACGACTATAAGTTGTAAAACAACAAATAAATTGCCTATTAAATACATAGTAAAAAGTAGAAACATACAGTCTAGTCTGTTCATTTATAGTTTCAATTTTTCATTTCTTCTGATACCACATCCACTGTGAAGAGGTATTCAAATCAAACTGAAAAACAGCGGTAATATCCAATATGTAATGGTTCGCATAGCCAGTGCTCACATGTGAATAACGTCACGGTGTTTACACACTGTGTTCCCCCGCCAAATAATACAGTACACCAACCTTCGGTTTGCAATGGTCTGACATCTTATACTTGAGATTATTTATAACCCGAATAAGGACTTCTGCCCATTCACTTAGAATCCATACTGGTATATTCTCTAACAATAGAATACAGAGAAATGAGCGTTATTGTCAATGTTGTAATGTTAGAGATATTGAAGATGAGTATCACTTTATTTTAATTTGTCCGTGTTACTCATATTTGATGAAAGTACTTATTAAAAAATACTACTACACGAGACCAAGTATGTATAAATTGTGTTCATTAATGAACAGTGATAATAGAAAGGTTTTATTAAGCTTGGCTCGATTTATTAAGAATGCTTTAAACCATAGGAACTCAATATTGAACGCTTTGTCTTCTTAATTACACAAAACAACTAACTAGAATGTTCATCCTCTATTTTAAATTATATTACAGTAGCTATACGATAGCTTTATTGATCACTTGTTTATTTATATGTAATTATATGTATATATTATGACTATGTACTTATGTATACGTCATGAATAAACTTATGTTCTGTTCTGTTCTTATTCCACATATTTTCTGCACATCAATTAGTCTTCTAGTCACATGATTTCTCAAAAAGCACAAAAACTATACACTGCCTGTCATGAAAATGCATGTTTACCAAAATGAAAAATGAACTATATTAGTAATTGGGACTACATTCGGACGCACTTTCATTGGCGTAGCTTCATATAGGCTGTGTAGGCCGTTGTCTACGCTTTTCCCCGAAAAATCGAAAAAATAAAAATGCCAAATCTGCAACAAAAATCGGGAGACCAGGATTAAATTAGGCCTATATACTCTATACATAGTTTTCCTGGGGACGACCCCCGGACCACCCTCCCGTCTTAAGTCGGCCTACACATCGATTCCAGCCAAGCTACACCCCTGACTTCTGCCTATTTACGTATATACAACTTCTGGAGACCTCATTCCTGACGGAATCCATCACCACGAGTGAGAGAGAAGAGGCAATGTGGATTTAAGAGTCTGGCGTTAGAACACCGGATGCACTTTGGCCTGTTTACGTATATACAACCTATAGACACATGCTATAACCACTCTAGACACATGCACTTACGATGCCTTAAAACTTAAGTTAAAAGTAATATTATTTCATCAAGACAATGGATGAGGAAAATATAACCATTATGTAACCGTGTATGCTTACCAGATTCCACCTTAGGATATAGAAAATAGATTTCAGATATAATTATAGTCTATATATAGTACTCAGTCTATAATTACGCTGCCGGCATTTTGAAGCCGCACAGTAAAATGGCAAGACAGAGGCATTATTAAAGCCCGGTTTTCACATATAGACAGGCTTTTGGTGCGGTTTTGTGGGTGAGATATGTACATCCTTACTTGTGGGTGAGATATGTAGATCCTTACTCATCCTTACTTGTGGGTGAGATATGTACATCCTTACTTGTGGGTGAGATATGTACATCCTTACTTGTGGGTGAGATATGTACATCCTTACTTGTGGGTGAGATATGTACATCCTTACTTGTGGGTGAGATATGTAGATCCTTCATCCTTACTTGTGGGTGAGATATGTACATCCTTACTTGTGGGTGAGATATGTACATCCTTACTTGTGGGTGAGATATGTACATCCTTACTTGTGGGTGAGATATGTACATCCTTACTTGTGGGTGAGATATGTAGATCCTTACTCATCCTTACTTGTGGGTGAGATATGTACATCCTTACTTGTGGGTGAGATATGTACATCCTTACTTGTGGGTGAGATATGTACATCCTTACTTGTGGGTGAGATATGTACATCCTTACTTGTGGGTGAGATATGTAGATCCTTACTCATCCTTACTTGTGGGTGAGATATGTACATCCTTACTTGTGGGTGAGATATGTACATCCTTACTTGTGGGTGAGATATGTACATCCTTACTTGTGGGTGAGATATGTACATCCTTACTTGTGGGTGAGATATGTACATCCTTACTTGTGGGTGAGATATGTACATCCTTACTTGTGGGTGAGATATGTACATCCTTACTTGTGGGTGAGATATGTAGATCCTTACTTGTGGGTGAGATATGTACATCCTTACTTGTGGGTGAGATATGTAGATCCTTACTTGTGGGTGAGATATGTACATCCTTACTTGTGGGTGAGATATGTACATCCTTACTTGTGGGTGAGATATGTACATCCTTACTTGTGGGTGAGATATGTACATCCTTACTTGTGGGTGAGATATGTACATCCTTACTTGTGGGTGAGATATGTACATCCTTACTTGTGGGTGAGATATGTACATCCTTACTTGTGGGTGAGATATGTACATCCTTACTTGTGGGTGAGATATGTACATCCTTACTTGTGGGTGAGATATGTACATCCTTACTTGTGGGTGAGATATGTACATCCTTTTGTGGGTGAGATATGTACATCCTTACTTGTGGGTGAGATATGTACATCCTTTGTGGGTGAGATATGTACATCCTTACTTTGGGTGAGATATGTACATCCTTACTTGTGGGTGAGATATGTACATCCTGTGGGTGAGATATGTACATCTTGTGGGTGAGATATGTACATCCTTACTTGTGGGTGAGATATGTACATCCTTACGTGTGGGTGAGATATGTACATCCTTACTTGTGGGTGAGATATGTACATCCTGTGGGTGAGATATGTACATCCTGTGGGTGAGATATGTACATCCTGTGGGTGAGATATGTACATCCTGTGGGTGAGATATGTACATCCTTACTTGTGGGTGAGATATGTACATATTGTGGGTGAGATATGTACATCCTTTGTGGGTGAGATATGTACATCCTTACTTGTGGGTGAGATATGTACATCCTGTGGGTGAGATATGTACATCCTGTGGGTGAGATATGTACATCCTGTGGGTGAGATATGTACATCCTGTGGGTGAGATATGTACATCCTGTGGGTGAGATATGTACATCCTTTTGTGGGTGAGATATGTACATATTGTGGGTGAGATATGTACATCCTGTGGGTGAGATATGTACATCCTTACTTGTGGGTGAGATATGTACATCCTTACTTGTGGGTGAGATATGTACATCCTGTGGGTGAGATATGTACATCCTGTGGGTGAGATATGTACATCCTGTGGGTGAGATATGTACATCTTGTGGGTGAGATATGTACATCTTGTGGGTGAGATATGTACATCCTGTGGGTGAGATATGTACATCCTGTGGGTGAGATATGTACATCCTGTGGGTGAGATATGTACATCCTGTGGGTGAGATATGTACATTTGTGGGTGAGATATGTACATCATGTGGGTGAGATATGTACATCCTGTGGGTGAGATATGTACATCCTGTGGGTGAGATATGTACATCCTGTGGGTGAGATATGTACATCCTGTGGGTGAGATATGTACATCCTGTGGGTGAGATATGTACATCCTGTGGGTGAGATATGTACATCCTGTGGGTGAGATATGTACATCCTGTGGGTGAGATATGTACATCCTTACTTGTGGGTGAGATATGTACATATTGTGGGTGAGATATGTACATCCTGTGGGTGGTTGTTTTACTTGTGGGTGAGATATGTACATCCTTACTTGTGGGTGAGATATGTACATCCTGTGGGTGAGATATGTACATCCTGTGGGTGAGATATGTACATCCTGTGGGTGAGATATGTACATCTTGTGGGTGAGATATGTACATCTTGTGGGTGAGATATGTACATCCTTACTTGTGGGTGAGATATGTACATCCTTACTTGTGGGTGAGATATGTACATCCTGTGGGTGAGATATGTACATCCTGTGGGTGAGATATGTACATCCTGTGGGTGAGATATGTACATCCTGTGGGTGAGATATGTACATCCTGTGGGTGAGATATGTACATCCTGTGGGTGAGATATGTACATCCTGTGGGTGAGATATGTACATCCTGTGGGTGAGATATGTACATCCTTACTGTGGTGAGATATGTACATCCTGTGGGTGAGATATGTACATCCTGTGGGTGAGATATGTACATCCTGTGGGTGAGATATGTACATCCTGTGGTGAGATATGTACATCCTTACTTGTGGGTGAGATATGTACATCCTGTGGGTGAGATATGTACATCCTGTGGGTGAGATATGTACATCCTGTGGGTGAGATATGTACATCCTGTGGGTGAGATATGTACATCCTGTGGGTGAGATATGTACATCCTGTGGGTGAGATATGTACATCCTGTGGGTGAGATATGTACATCCTGTGGGTGAGATATGTACATCCTGTGGGTGAGATATGTACATCCTGTGGGTGAGATATGTACATCCTGTGGGTGAGATATGTACATCCTGTGGGTGAGATATGTACTTGTGGGTGAGATATGTACATCCTGTGGGTGAGATATGTACATCTGTGGGTGAGATATGTACATCCTTACTTGTGGGTGATATGTACATCCTGTGGTGAGATATGTACTCCTGTGGTGAGATATGTACATCCTTACTTGTGGGTGAGATATGTACATCTTGTGGGTGAGATATGTACATCCTTACTTGTGGGTGAGATATGTACATCTTGTGGGTGAGATATGTACATCCTTACTTGTGGGTGAGATATGTACATCTTGTGGGTGAGATATGTACATCCTTACTTGTGGGTGAGATATGTACATCTTGTGGGTGAGATATGTACATCCTTACTTGTGGGTGAGATATGTACATCTTGTGGGTGAGATATGTACATCCTTACTTGTGGGTGAGATATGTACATCTTGTGGGTGAGATATGTACATCCTTACTTGTGGGTGAGATATGTACATCTTGTGGGTGAGATATGTACATCCTTACTTGTGGGTGAGATATGTACATCTTGTGGGTGAGATATGTACATCCTTACTTGTGGGTGAGATATGTACATCTTGTGGGTGAGATATGTACATCCTTACTTGTGGGTGAGATATGTACATCTTGTGGGTGAGATATGTACATCCTTACTCATCCTTACTCATAGTGCGTCTTACACCTTGTTGTTTATTATTTCCTTTTATTGTGATCGTTAAAGTCATAGTCATATGGTTGGATGTAAAGGTTTACTTTTAACTGTGGAAGTCGTAATAGCGCAGTGGTAACGCGTTCGCTTCAGGTGCGAAAGACCCGGAGTTCGAGCCATCGCTGGAGCCGTTACGATATTGCCATTAGATAAGGCATTTAACTTCCATATTTCCTCTTCTCTCTCTCTCTCTCTCTCTCTCTCTCGTGGCAATGGATCCCATCAGGAATGAGGTCTCGAGAGTGATTAATATAAGTTGTAAGAACCTGTTTCGCAATCGAGCTAACATAAATGTGTATACTTTTAGCGACAAACAATTTCAATGTAGGTAAAGTGTCATACTCCAATGACTTTATAGTAAATTCGTACGCCATTGGTGTATATAGGCTGGCATAATTTTTAAACTGCATCAAAAACCTAAGAAAAGTTAGCAAATATATCTAGCCAACGCTCTGGCTGAATATTGAGCAAATTTCTCGACAGTGCCTCGAGTGATATATTGTGTACCAGGTAAATTGCATATAAGGACATCCTTATGTGGTTCCTTATCTGATACCCTTGGAGGTACTGTATTCACTTTATCCGCACCAATTTTGCCACAGCGCAAATTTTGTAGGCGCTTAAATGCGAGGATATTACTATCATAAACGAGCGGATCTGGGTGTGAATGGCGATGTGTCTAAAACATGCGCCCACGTTGAGGCTCATACATGCACGGTTATTAGAACAGCATATGTCGCTCACTTGCGACGAAAATTGGCAGTACACTACATGTATAATTCTAGCAGAAATATGTGAGTCAGTAATTCTAGATAGAGTATATAAATATTACATGCAGCTCGTACAATACGGATTGTCAACCCGATGAACAAGATATCACAAGAGACAACGCGTATGTTAATCGTATTTGGGGACTGTGTATACAGTGACACGCAACTAACTCGGTATTAGCTTTCTGACGATATGAAATAATTCCGACACTCGACGATCTTAACTAAACGGACAATGAGGCACTCTCTCTATTGCTGAAGGAAACAGCCGGGAAGAATATGAGATGGTGCCAGATCGGACAGGTGGGTTTTCTCCGGGTATTCCGGTTTCCTCCCACACGACTGACCACATTATACGCTTTCATCCGCGCCAACGAACGTGATTAATATAAGTTGTTAGAACTTGCTTCGCAATCGTTGTAAAATAAATAAATAAAGTTTAAACTTTAAAATTAGTAGCAATAAGTAAGTAGCACTTAGATGTGCTGATTGGGGCTAATAAATGTAGATGTCATTCAATTTGTAATATATGTACACATATTAAATAAGCATCAAACATTTAGTCTGGGGTTGAGTACATCTATTATAGTTCTCTACCCAATCTGCAGAGCTTAGTTAGTGTACTTACTTGTTTGCTTTGATGTCATATCTGTATGTACTGGTGTGTGTTTGGTTAAGAATAATAAAATGTATCCATAGATAACCGTCTGAGTTCTGTGAATGGACAGACAAGGATATAATGCAATGCATTTCATCACCAATAGTGTAAGTTGTACATACGTCACATGTTCTCTCGCTAAGTTCGATGCCCTCTCAGCGACCCACTTCTATTGGTAAGTATTGATTTCGCGTTCTCAATTTCATTAAAGATTATGTAATTATGTTTATTTAGAGTTAGAAAGTAATTTTCCAAGATAATTTAATCTGTGAACAATTTGTAATTTTAATCTTTTGATTAGTGTCATGCACAGATTGATAATGGTGATTTGTGTAAATTGGTTTCATTAGTGTGTTGATACATTACTGACTAGACTTAGAGGATTAGTCCATACATCATACGATCATTATATAATCATGTTGTATTGCATACTTTGCCTTCTCCACATAATTGTCACCATTATTTGTTAATAGTTTGTATATATATATTGTTGTACCTCGTGGGTCATATTGACCTACTGGAGTTTGAAAATAAACATTCTTATACATCGGGTCTGCCAGCATTTATGAGTGTATTAATTATGTAATATGTTCTATCCATTTAGATTTGTAATTAGGAAACATTAGCATGAATTGGTATACTTTGTATGAGCGTTTGTTTTGGTCACCTGTTGCCAAGACACAGTTTATAACTTTGCATTTAATTGTTATGATTGATTGTAATATCCCTTGTTCTGCCATGAACATGTAAATTAGTATTCTTTTTAAACTTTAGCTACATTGGATATAACTTAGTTTAAACAATATTTATTTCTTTGAATAAACATAGTCAAGTATAAATATTATGTACATACATGTATGATTGAGGAGAAAGCAATCTGTTTGTATCGTTACCTCTTTCCAAAGTTATGTAAGTTAACAATCTTAAGCGAATGAGTACCGGCTGTCCGATTAGCGCAGTGGTTAGAGGGCTCGCTACTCACCAATGCAACCTGGTTCGATCCTCGGACCGGGAGGAACGTGAGATGGTATGGTAGTCGCCAGATCGGACAGGTGGGTTTTCTCCGGGTACTCCGGTTTCCTCCCACACGAATGACTACATATACGCTTTCATCCTCGCCAATATAGGTTGTTAAAGCATGTTTAACAATCATTGTAAAATAAATCAAGTTTAAACTTTAAATCACTTTTTATAATTACTGGAGTTAATTGTTCGTGTCGTTTATTTATCTAAAATGATTAATATCTTCAGGAGGCGTCGCTCATGTGGGCAACCGGTAGCGACGATAAATAAACGTAAAACACACACGTTGTTGAAAGTGTTACGTGGTTATCAAACGAAATGTTGTAAATTCTACACACATTGTTATCAAAATTGCATTGCGATATGCAAAATGTTTTCAAAATGCGCAAGCAGACAAAACAAAATTGGTCATTACTACCTACGACGCAGTAACAGGCCCTCATTTGCATATCATAAACCGACAAATAATCATCTGTTACTTAGCATAGCTAATAAAAATGTGTGTTAACGATCTTACTCACTAATCACATTACCACGTTGATTTACTTACGTCTTCATATTCACTACGCGTGTGTTTTACGTTTATTTATCGTCGCTACCGGTTGTCCATATGAGCGACGCCTCCTGAAGAGATTAGTCATTTTAGACTGTTTGGAGGATAGTGCAATGATACAGACAGCGACCCATTCCAGAGTCTCCTCTGGTATAAAGCACCGACATGAGACCTCGGTTTCAAGTCCCATCTGAAAGACTGTTAATTGTATTAGGGTTAGACTGGGGCTCGAACCTGCGATTCCTGGATTACCAGTCCATCGTGTTACCACTGGACTACAGATCCGTCTGTATTATTCACTACGCGGTTCATGAATAGACGTCTATATACCGCGTGAGACAGAACAGTCGTCCAATTCATGGTTATACAGGACATACATCAACCACCGGTCACCGAGTTTCCACGCGGTTATATGCACGACGTCAGTTGGCATCTCACGACCACCCAGCGGCAATCAATACTTCTAGCGTTGAGCTACGGTTGGTTTCCAGACAGTCATATGGCAGAAAACGCAACTATCACTGTCTAAGATGAACGACTTGTATATTGGTTTATTCGGGAGAAGCATATTTAGTGGTGGCAGTATTAATGATTGGGGTGAGATAATTGCAAATCGGAAAACTGATATGGCCATTATCAAAAGCTGTCTAGTCTCATTCCGAAAGGTTATATCAACCTCTTAAAGCTATATTACATGGCAATGGTCACACAAGTAGCATTGCTAATGTAAATTCCTCCAAATTAATTATATCACTTACTGTCATCATTCAATAGACAGTGTTTTAGTTTATACTAATTTATTTTAGCTCTATTGCGAAACAAGTTCTTGCAACTTATATTAATCGCTATCGAAACCTCATTCCTGATGGAATCCATCGTCACGAGGGAGAGAGAAGAGGCATGTGGAATTTAAATGCCTTGCCTATTGGCACAGTCGTAAGAGCTCAGTGCTCAGACCTTGTTTTTGCGGTCTACAAACGCTCAGAGGTGAAAGTAAGAGTTCATGTATAACGATGAGCTACGCTCCTGAATTAACGTGCGTTTATTATTGGAGTATATGCTACGCGTGCTACTGTCGGTTAGAGATCATTTAAAGCAACACTAAATCGGCGAAAAAGCAAATGTCTGCAGAATGTAATTTGTTATATGGTATAATTTTTCCCCAAATATTTGCGTCAAAAATGAATATTTCAACAAATAAACATACGTCGCATACGCGGTTTGTTGACATAACAAAATAATGTAAATAGGATCGACATTCATGTGTAATACAAAGCGTTTATCTTGAATAACACGAGTTATGCTACATATTTACCATGATATCTCACATGTGCGCCTATGCATATTTATTTGTAGACTAATCTTAAATAAATTATCTCTAAACGAAAGTATCGCGTGTTTAGTATTGACTTCAATGACAACAAACGTCAATTCATGAGCCTGGATGACCGTTATATGAAATCCTACTTCCCCGTTTGAAAGTTAGTCTACGACAAAACACTGTTAAATTGATTCAATGTTAGTGTTCGAATGTATTCAGAAGAATGTGTAGTAGCAATGCATTTATACGTGAACAAATGCATTTTATTTGCTTTTTGCGATGTAATGTCGCTTTAAATATGCTCAGTTTAAAAATAAATATGCGCAGCCACAAATGTGAGATATAAACGGTAAATGTGTAATAAATGTTGTTATTCAGGATACACGCGTTATATTACGCATACATGTTGTTATTCAGGATACACGCATTATATTACGCATAGATGTTGTTATTCAGGATACACGCGTTATATTACGCATAAATGTTGTTATTCAGGATACACGCATTATATTACGCATACATGTTGTTATTCAGGATACACGCGTTATATTACGCATAAATGTTGTTATTCAGGATACACGCGTTATATTACGCATAAATGTTGTTATTCAGGATACACGCGTTATATTACGCATACATGTTGTTATTCAGGATACACGCATTATATTACGCATACATGTTGTTATTCAGGATACACGCGTTATATTACGCATACATGTTGTTATTCAGGATGCACGCGTTATATTACGCATAAATGTTGTTATTCATGATACACGCGTTATATTACGCATAGATGTTGTTATTCAGGATACACGCGTTATATTACGCATAGATGTTGTTATTCAGGATACACGCGTTATATTACGCATATATGTTGTTATTCAGGATACACGCGTTATATTACGCATACATGTTGTTATTCAGGATACACGCATTATATTACGCATACATGTTGTTATTCAGGATACACGCATTATATTACGCATACATGTTGTTATTCAGGATACACGCATTATATTACGCATACATGTTGTTATTCAGGATACACGCGTTATATTACGAATAGATGTTGTTATTCAGGATACACGCGTTATATTACGCATACATGTTGTTATTCAGGATACACGCATTATATTACGCATACATGTTGTTATTCAGGATGCACGCGTTATATTACGCATACATGTTGTTATTCAGGATACACGCATTATATTACGCATATCATATATGTTGTTATTCAGGATACACGCATTATATTACGCATACATGTTGACCCTATTTACAGTATTCTGTTATGTCAACAAACATCGTATACGACGGATGTTTTATTAGTTTAACTACTCAGATTACGTGACAAATATTTTGAATAACATTATAGCTTATAATAGGAAAACGCAAATGTCTGCAGAATGTAATTTCCTATTATATGGTATAATTTCCCCCCAAATATTTGCCTCAAAAACTGAGTATTTCAACAAATAAACAAACGTCGCATATGTCGGTTTGTTGACATAACAAAATAATGTAAATAGGGTCGACATGCATGCGTAATACAACTAGTGTATCCTGAATAGCACGATTTATCGAACAGATTAACCGTTATATCTCACATTTGTGCATATTTATTTGTAGACTAATCTTAAATTATCTCTAAACGAAAGTATCGCGCGTTTAGTATTGACTCCAATAACAACCAATGGCAACCAAACGTCATTTTAGGAGCGTGGATGACCGTTATATGAAATCATACTTTCACTTTTGAAAGGTTCTAGACAACAAAAACACTGTTTATTGATTCAATGTTAGTGTTCGAATGTATTCAGAAGAATGTGTAGTAGCTATGCATTTATACGTGAAAACGTGCATTTTATTTGCTTTTTGCGATGTAATGTCGCTTTAATGAATATAATGATAACAAACCTTCAGAATAATGAACGAGGAAATGTTCAGCATGACAATGCAATGCCTCACACGAATCGCATTACTACAAATCTGTGGCACAAAAACAATACTACGGTCCTATTACTGTCCATAAAGCTGATATTGCTCAGTTGCGAGCGTCCCGTTTTGTTATGCTAACAACCTCAAAGCTAAATTCCCGTTCAGACGTAGTGTCACAATACCTAAACCAGTTGCTATCATACAAGTATTACGCGCGTTTTGCAGCAATGAAATACATCCATTTTATCTGGGCTGTCCGATTAGCGCAGTGATTAGCGCGCTAGCTTCTCACCAATGCAACCCGTGTTCAATCCTCGGACCGAGACGAATGTGAGATTGTACGGAGGTAGCCAGATCGGACAGGTGGGTTTTCTCCGGGTACTCCGGTTTCCTCCCACACTATATACCACATATACGCTTGCATCGGTGCCAACTAGAATGATTAATATAAGTTGATAAAACTTGCTTCGCAATAGTTGTAAAATAAATAAAGTTTAAAGTAATTCTGTTCATTACAAAACAAGTATTACACGAGTTTTGCAGCAATGAAATTCATCCTTTTTATCATTTATTGTGTACTTGAATACTGTTGAATAATATAATTATAATCTAATTTTGTCTCGGTTATTGTCGTATTCCATTCCGATCTCTGTGTGCCTCTGTTTCTCGGCAATAACTCATAATTAGCAATGCAATTAATGTGCGTACAACGCTTTTAGCATGCTCTATTTATATTGATTGCATTAAAAATGGGACACTCGCATGCAACGCAAGTTCGTTTGTTTTTTCACAAGAACTTATCTTTAATAAAATATGCTAAAAGTGAATAATTACTGAATAATTACTTGGCTATAATGAGTTGCTACGGAGAAGCTGAGATTCGAAGAGTGTTAAGCGAAAACAATACTTTCCTAGTCTCTATTATTATTATTATTATTATTATTATTATTATGAATTGTATTGGCGAAAACAATACATTAGTCTCTATTATTATTATTATTCTTATTATTCGCGAACACAATAATTTCCTAGTCTATATTATTATTATTATTATTATTATTATTATTATTATTATTATTATTATTATTATTATTATGATATATTATACAAGTGCAACAATAATTGTGTACTATTAATGGAAAATAAAACATAATTATATACTAATGCAGTATTAAGCTTACACTAATGAACTTATCAATAATTTCAGTACATATTATTAACTATAGTTTACCTTTTCACTGCAGCAAGGTATATAAATTATTATATATTTATTTTAATTATTAATTAATTTGAGCTGACTTCATGATATTTACAAAGGTATTTACATTATACCAGGAATAATAATATGTGCTTACCTAATACAATCTTAAGCGGAAATAAAATGGACAAACCAATAGAACGTGATATTCGGACTCAACTACTCACATGTTACACTTAGTACATACTCATTGGCTTCTTTCAACATTTCTATTCTACGCGGAAGTCGTGATAGCGCAGTGGATGGGCATTCGCTTCAGGTGCGAACGGTCTGGAGTTCGAGCCCCGCTGGAGCCGTTACGATTGTGTCTAAGGGAAAGGCATTTAAATTCCACGTTGCCTCCTCTCTCTCTCTCTCTCTCTCTCTCTCTCTCTCTCTCCCTCGTGGCGATGGATTCGAGAGTGATTAATATAAGTTGAAAGAACTTGTTTCGCAATCGAGCTAAACTAAATTTGTATAAACTAATATTTCTAAACCTTCTAGCTTCTATTGCTAGTCCATGTTTGACATCCACAACAGTTCTTAAATAGTTTCCCATACTCATTTCACATTTAAATTTATTATGACTATCAAGGCTAATGCAAATAAGATTAGGTATGGTTCAAGAACATTAAAATGTTTTGATTTCTTTTCTTTGGCAATACTTGTTTTGTAACAATTATAAAACACCTGGCCGAATGGTTATAGTTGTTTACTTCGGATCACTTGTCCCTAAGTGCTGTATATTCAATTCACGCTTGGGAGTCGAATTGGGGAAGATAGCCAGCTTGCTTGTGGAAGGTCGATGATTCTACCCTGGTACCCGCCCGTGCATGCAATCCTGTATGGAGTGGCACCCAATGTCGTCCGCCTCCACTAATAATAGCTAGGAATTAGAAGCTGTTTGTTACGACTCTGAACCACAAATGAAATCAAAGAAACATGTGTACGAGTCGGGCAACTTGGAATCAGTATAGTTGACTGCATGTTTGCTTGTAGTAATCTAATTTCATGAAACAGAAGCAGCAATTAGTACTCTCTAGAAAATTAAATCTTTTACTGATTCTGAATTATGCTTAGTATTCTGGGACTAATTTGCTTTTACTTCATTAGTTTGACATCCAAGTTACTTTGTATTTTCGTTTTTTCCCCACAGCCTGAAAAGCTTTGCAAATAGTACATATTTAATGTGTAGCGGACTTAAGCTATGGATATCTACAAGCTGTATTGCCATTCCCTCGTCGCCTAATTTATTTCCTAAACAAGCAATAAAGCAATCAGTGCTACTCGGAAAATGTCACTCGGGAACAACACGCTCTTCAAATAAGTATGCATGTTAATGTGCCCTGTTGAACAACAGCATAACGTTGTGTGTGTCTTTATACGTTTATTTATCATCGATACCGGTTATACGTTTATTTATCGTCGCTACCAGTTATACGTTTATTTATCATCGATACCGGTTATACGTTTATTTATCGTCGCTACCAGTTATACGTTTATTTATCGTCGCTACCAGTTATACGTTTATTTATCATCGATACCGGTTATACGTTTATTTATCGTCGCTACCAGTTATACGTTTATTTATCGTCGCTACCAGTTATACGTTTATTTATCATCGATACCGGTTATACGTTTATTTATCGTCGCTACCAGTTATACGTTTATTTATCGTCGCTACCAGTTATACGTTTATTTATCATCGATACCGGTTATACGTTTATTTATCGTCGCTACCAGTTATACGTTTATTTATCGTCGCTACCAGTTATACGTTTATTTATCATCGATACCGGTTATACGTTTATTTATCGTCGCTACCAGTTATACGTTTATTTATCGTCGCTACCAGTTATACGTTTATTTATCGTCGCTACCGGTTATACGTTTATTTATCGTCGCTACCGGTTATACGTTTATCTATCGTCGCTACCGATTATACGTTTATTTATCGTCGCTACCGATTATACGTTTATTTATCGTCGCTACCGATTATACGTTTATTTATCGTCGCTACCGATTATACGTTTATTTATCGTCGCTACCGATTATACGTTTATTTATCGTCGCTACCGGTTTATACGTTTATTTATCGTCGCTACCGGTTATACGTTTATTTATCGTCGCTACCGGTTATACGTTTATTTATCGTCGCTACCGGTTATACGTTTATTTATCGTCGCTACCGGTTATACGTTTATTTATCGTCGCTACCGGTTATACGTTTATTTATCGTCGCTACCGGTTATACGTTTATTTATCGTCGCTACCGGTTATACGTTTATTTATCGTTGCTACCGATTATACGTTTATTTATCGTTGCTACCGATTATACGTTTATTTATCGTCGCTACCGATTATACGTTTATTTATCGTCGCTACCGATTATACGTTTATTTATCGTCGCTACCGATTATACGTTTATTTATCGTCGCTACCGGTTGCCCATATCAGTGACGCCTCCTGAAGAGATAAGTTATTTTAGATTTTGGAATATAATTAGATGGTCATCCAATAATCTAAACTGACTAATCTCTTCAGGAGGCGTCGCTCATATGGGCAATCGGTAGCGACGTAAAACGCACGCTCATAATTGAATGTCGATGCTTTACCCGTGCACGTAAAAGAACCAGAGGTGACTCTAGAATGGGTCTCTGTCTGTATCATTGCACTATCCTCCACAAATCTAAAATGACTAATCTCTTCAGGAGGCGTCGCTCATATGGGCAACCGGTAGCGACGATAAATAAATGTAAAATACACACACACACTCATGATATAGCATAGAGGTGTAAACAGTTGCTCCAATAACCCTCCAATTCATGTATCTACAGTCTAAATCCGTTATGTCGAATTCCGTTGGACCGAACAAAATAACGAAATTCGATATAAACGGAAAAAATGATAGTGTCTGAAACGGGACTTTGATCCGACTTCGAGATAACCGGATAATTCGACATAACCGACTTTGACATAACGGATGTAGACTGTATTTACATCTCATCATATGAACTACATATACAACAACTATAAAACATTAAAAGTACATATGACTTTCTTGACAGAAACGTAAGCGATGTCATACAAGATATCTTAGTTTAATCATACTTTATTTGCTATTTCACATTTACATTACATACATAATCATGACTTTACATTACATACATAATCATGACTTTACATTACATACATAATCATGACTTTACATTACATACATAATCATGACTTTACATTACATACATAATCATGACTTTACATTACATACATAATCATGACTTTACATTACATACATAATCATGACTTTACATTACATACATAATCATGACTTTACATTACATACATAATCATGACTTTACATTACATACATAACCATGACTTTACATTACATACATAATCATGACTTTACATTACATACATAATCATGACTTTACATTACATACATAATCATGACTTTACATTACATACATAATCATGACTTTACATACATAATCATGATTTACATTACATACATAATCATGACTTTACATTACATACATAATCATGACTTTACATTTACATACATGACTTTACATTACATACATAATCATGACTTTACATTACATACATAATCATGACTTTACATTACATACATAATCATGACTTTACATTACATACATAATCATGACTTTACATTACATACATAATCATGACTTTACATTACATACATAATCATGACTTTACATTACATACATAATCATGACTTTACATTACATACATAATCATGACTTTACATTACATACATAATCATGACTTTACATTACATACATAATCATGACTTTACATTACATACATAATCATGACTTTACATTACATACATAATCATGACTTTACATTACATACATAATCATGACTTTACATTACATACATAATCATGATTACTTTACATTACATACATAATCATGACTTTACATTACATACATAATCATGACTTTACATTACATACATAATCATGACTTTACATTACATACATAATCATGACTTTACATTACATACATAATCATGACTTTACATTACATACATAATCATGACTTTACATTACATACATAATCATGACTTTACATTACATAATCATGACTTTACATTACATACATAATCATGACTTTACATTACATACATAATCATGACTTTACATTACATACATAATCATGACTTTACATTACATACATAATCATGACTTTACATTACATACATAATCATGACTTTACATTACATACATAATCATGACTTTACATTACATACATAATCATGACTTTACATTACATACATAATCATGACTTTACATTACATACATAATCATGACTTTACATTACATACATAATCATGACTTACATTACATACATAATCATGACTTTACATTACATACATAATCATGACTTACATTACATACATAATCATGACTTTACATTACATACATAATCATGACTTTACATTACATACATAATCATGACTTTACATTACATACATAATCATGACTTTACATTACATACATAATCATGACTTTACATTACATACATAATCATGACTTTACATTACATACATAATCATGACTTTACATTACATACATAATCATGACTTTACATTACATACATAATCATGACTTTACATTACATACATAATCATGACTTTACATTACATACATAATCATGACTTTACATTACATACATAATCATGACTTTACATTACATACATAATCATGACTTTACATTACATACATAATCATGACTTTACATTACATACATAATCATGACTTTACATTACATACATAATCATGACTTTACATTACATACATAATCATGACTTTACATTACATACATAATCATGACTTTACATTACATACATAATCATGACTTTACATTACATACATAATCATGACTTTACATTACATACATAATCATGACTTTACATTACATACATAATCATGACTTTACATTACATACATAATCATGACTTTACATTACATACATAATCATGACTTTACATTACATTACATTACATACATAATCATGACTTTACATTACATACATAATCATGACTTTACATTACATACATAATCATGACTTTACATTACATACATAATCATGACTTTACATTACATACATAATCATGACTTTACATTACATACATAATCATGACTTTACATTACATACATAATCATGACTTTACATTACATACATAATCATGACTTTACATTACATACATAATCATGACTTTACATTACATACATAATCATGACTTTACATTACATACATAATCATGACTTTTACATACATAATCATGACTTTACATTACATACATAATCATGACTTTACATTACATACATAATCATGACTTTACATTACATACATAATCATGACTTTACATTACATACATAATCATGACTTTACATTACATACATAATCATGACTTTACATTACATACATAATCATGACTTTACATTACATACATAATCATGACTTTACATTACATACATAATCATGACTTTACATTACATACATAATCATGACTTTACATTACATACATAATCATGACTTTACATTACATACATAATCATGACTTTACATTACATACATAATCATGACTTTACATTACATACATAATCATGACTTTACATTACATACATAATCATGACTTTACATTACATACATAATCATGACTTTACATTACATACATAATCATGACTTTACATTACATACATAATCATGACTTTACATTACATACATAATCATGACTTTACATTACATACATAATCATGACTTTACATTACATACATAATCATGACTTTACATTACATACATAATCATGACTTTACATTACATACATAATCATGACTTTACATTACATACATAATCATGACTTTACATTACATACATAATCATGACTTTACATTACATACATAATCATGACTTTACATTACATACATAATCATGACTTTACATTACATACATAATCATGACTTTACATTACATACATAATCATGACTTTACATTACATACATAATCATGACATAATCATGACTTTACATTAATACATAATCATGACTTTACATACATACATAATCATGACTTTACATTACATACATAATCATGACTTTACATTACATACATAATCATGACTTTACATTACATACATAATCATGACTTTACATTACATACATAATCATGACTTTACATTACATACATAATCATGACTTTACATTACATACATAATCATGACTTTACATTACATACATAATCATGACTTTACATTACATACATAATCATGACTTTACATTACATACATAATCTGACTTTACATTACATACATATCATGACTTTACATTACATACATAATCATGACTTTACATTACATACATAATCATGACTTTACATTACATACATAATCATGACTTTACATTACATACATAATCATGACTTTACATTACATACATAATCATGACTTTACATTACATACATAATCATTACAAAGCAAAAAAAAGCAAAATGGGTTGGGCAACAAGTTCTAACAGCATTAGTAAACTGCCCTCCCCATTGCCATACAAAAACCAACACCAACATCGCATTAAGACAAACGACCCAAGAACACCATACAGCTGCTGGCTCCATTCCGAAACACATGACCCCATTCCGAAACACATGGCCCCATTCCGAAACACATGACCCCATTCCGAAACGCATGGCCCCATTCCGAAACACATGGCCCCATTCCGAAACACATGGCCCCATTCCGAAACACATGGCCCCATTCCGAAACACATGGCCCCATTCCGAAACACATGGCCCCATTCCGAAACACATGGCCCCATTCCGAAACACATGACCCCATTCCGAAACACATGGCCCCATTCCGAAACACATGGCCCCATTCCGAAACACATGGCCCCATTCCGAAACACATGGCCCCATTCCGAAACACATGGCCCCATTCCGAAACACATGGCCCCATTCCGAAACACACTTAATTCCCCAAATGGTTATCATTCCAAAATCCGAAGGCTCCCTAGAACACCCCATTAACATTCCACGAGACATGCGCATCCATTAGTGCATTGCTATTGGTCTACTTTCAAAGGGCCAGAGTATTATAATAAATGCTATGCGTACATGTACGAAATTAACAATTTTAATTAGTAGGATCTTGTTATATATGTGTGTGTTTTAAGTAAGATATAAGCCTCAAACGGATCCAATCTGTAATCTAGTGACACAGTCTTCTGCGCTACGCTCCACATGCAGTCCAGTATTTACAAATTGGATCCGTCACTCAACCACACCTGTTAAGTGGGGCTCGTTCGGTGACTTCAACTCATTTGCATCTCATCGCTATAAGTTCGAATCCAATTGCGGGTGTGGAATTATTTCAAGTGAGGAAGTTTTCCAGCTGGCTTGCTGAATATTGGTGATTCTACCCGGGTACCCGTCCGTGCCTAAACTACTGTTCTGGGGGGCACCAATAATAGCGGGATAGTTATATGACCGAAAATACACATATCTTTGAATTATTTCTAAGCAGTAAGACATCATATACAGCACGTATCGCAGGATTACAATAAAATATGACAACAGCGAAAAATAAACGTCTGCACTCAAATATATAAGAGTCGTAACTTCGCATAGCGCTGGTTAATTGTGTTTTCAAACGTTGTAACCGGATGCCTATTGCTATTACGCGAAGCAGTCTATTTTATTAATGAATTCTGCCCTCTAAACATTAGATAATACGAAAATAAAAACACTATCGGTATCCATTTGCTAAAGCGCCCTCTAACGGCTGCTAGTGGAAGTCGTGATAGCGCAGTGTATGCGCGTTCGCTCCAGGTGCGAAAGGTCCGGAGTTCGAGCTCAGCTGGAGCCGTTACGACTGTGCCCTAAGGCAAGGCATTTAATATCCACGTTGCCTCTTTTCTCTCCCTCGTGGCGATGGATTCCATCAGGAATGACGTCTCGATAGTGATTAATATAAGTTGTAAGAACTTGTTTCGCAATCGAGCTAAAATAAATGTGTATAAACTAATGGCTGCTATTTTCGTTATCGTTATATCCTGTTTTGTGATCAATACATGTAGACTATTCCCAATACCTGAAGGTTCCATATAACGCACTATAACATTCTGTACACACGTGATTTTGTTGTTTAGGGACAGTGTATTTCAGACTTGTCCAAAACTAAGTATACACATATGCAAATTGTGAGACATCCCTGTAGATATGTAGCAAACCTCGTTGTGAACATTGGTCACATATTGAGGCCGTTCTGTTATTCGCTATATCCGTGGACTTCGTGATAGCGCCGTGGAAGCGCGTTCGCTACAGGTGTGAAAGGCGTGTGTACCATTAGGCAAGGAATTTAATAATGCGATGGATTCCATCAGGAATGAGATCTCGAAACTGGTCGAGCTAAATAAGTTTGTATAAACTAAATTACTGGCAATATTTAGATAATGGATTTGTAAATTACTGAAGCACTGTCTGTTTTGTTTAAGTTTAAACTTGATTTATTTTACAACGATTGCGAATCACTTAATCACTCTCGTTGGCGCGGATGAAAGCGTAAATGTGGTCATTCGTGTGGGAGGAAACAGGAGTACCCGGGGGAAAACCCATCTGTCAGATTTGGCGAACATCGTACCATCTAACATACTTTCCGGTCCGGGGATCGAATCCGGGTTGCATTGGTGAGAAGCGAGCGCTCTAACCACTGCGCTAATCGGACAGTCTACATGAATACTAACCAACTCTTCATATTGGAGGTCAAATATTACGATCTGTGTAGTGTGTAAGCGTATGTATCGTCGCTACAGGTTGCCCACATTAGCGACGTCTCCTAAATAAATTAGTTAGTTTAGAGTATGGAGGATAGTGCAATGATACAGATAGAGACACATTACAGAGTCCCCTCTGGTTCTTTTATGTGCACGGTGTAAAGCACCGACACGAGACCTCGGTTTAACATCTCCTACGAAAGACTATGATCTGAGTCATGTTAGTATTGTATAGCGAGGGATCGAACTCACTATTCCTGGAGTACAAGTCCAGCGTGTTAACAACTGGACAACTGACCCGCTACTTACCCGGGTATAGCAAGCTACTGATCCGCTACTTACCCGGGTATAGCAAGCTACTGATCCGCTACTTACCCGGGTATAGCAAGCTACTGATCCGCTACTTACCCGGGTATAGCAAGCTACTGATCCGCTACCTACCCGGGTATAGCAATCTACTGATCCGCTACTTACCCGGGTATAGCAAGCTACTGATCCGCTACCTACCCGGGTATAGCAATCTACTGATCCGCTACTTACCCGGGTATAGCAAGCTACTGATCCGCTACTTACCCGGGTATAGCAAGCTACTGATCCGCTACTTACCCGGGTATAGCAAGCTACTGGTCCGCTACTTACCCTGGTATAGCAAGCTACTGATCTGCTACCTACCCGGGTATAGCAAGCTACTGATCCGCTACTTACCCGGGTATAGCAAGCTATTGATCCGCTACTTACCCGGGTATAGCAAGCTATTGATCCACTACTTACCCGGGTATAGCAAGCTACTGATCCGCTACTTACCCGGGTATAGCAATCTACTGATCCGCTACTTACCCGGGTATAGCAAGCTACTGATCCGCTACCTACCCGGGTATAGCAATCTACTGATCCGCTACTTACCCGGGTATAGCAAGCTACTGATCCGCTACCTACCCGGGTATAGCAATCTACTGATCCGCTACTTACCCGGGTATAGCAAGCTACTGATCCGCTACTTACCCGGGTATAGCAAGCTTTACTCTTTACATAAACAATAGTGTGACCATGGTGGCCAAATAACTGCTATACCATTAACCGGTGTTTGTTAATTTAATAATATTTTTTCACAATGAGGATAACACAATTTACAATTACATATCACAATACCATTACCGTCACAATTCTAAAAATATCATAAAATCACAACAATCTCCAAATACATGGATACAAGTTTTGAGGACATTAACAACAGCCCTTTCCAAATGGTAAGTTGTGCTATCAATTTGTTCCGATGTATGTAGTACTAATATAAGTACGTTTGTCAAGAAAATTATTGTTTAGATTGAATAAGGAAATGGCGGGATATACGTTTAATATAATACTAAACATAATATAAAAAATAGAGATTTTAAATTTGTAAGAAATACATCAACAGTTTTGCATTGCCCACAAAAGTAAAATACTATACTTTACTTTAAATGTTATATTAAAGTGGCCATTTTAGTTTCACATCTCAGCGAGAGCTGAAACAGAAGTAAATATTAGTGTCAAAAACCACGAATATTTCTTGTTTCTAATAATCAGTATCTAGATTGATACTTTGATTGACTTCAGGAATACATTTACTACACTTATGTTGCCTTGGCCAAACTATCACCCACATGAACAAGCCGTTTGAATACACCTGTTTCATTCAAAATACATCTTGAACGAACTGATCATGCAAAGATATGGAACTGTTTTACCGGAAATAAGCCCTTGAATAAATCGGTACATTAAATATCGCCCATTACCCCACCTTCCTCGGCGTCCTCACAGACAAGGGCATGGATTAACATTTTGCGAGAAACTACAACGATAGGTTACCGGGTTTGAGATTGTGTGGCCGCGTTTGGCATAACTGCATGGCTTTGATTCAAAGCGGAGCTTCTGAACATGTACCGAACGTGATCGCAGATTACCTTCACAATCACTCTCAAAGTGTATGTGTAAGACACCCATTGTCTCATGTTCATCAGTTCACTGCAGGAATACACTTGGGCCCAGTTATATGCCTTCTTTTATTTCCTGTCTGTGTTAAAGCCCCATTAAGCGCTTACGTAGAATGTGCTGCACACCGAGATATTGTAAGTAACGGATGATTATATATTGTGAAGATTGTTGTCTTATATTTTCATTTGTCAGTACTAAATTATTTAACTTGGGAACATATTGTCACGAAAGAGCCTGCTTTTGTGAAATTACCATTTGTATATTATCTCCCTTTATGAGTACTTGTAACACATCACCAATAACTCTGTAAATAGTTGTTTACTAGAGTTATCACTAGGATAAATAACTCTGTAAATAGTTGTTTACTAGAGTTATCACTAGGATACATAACTCTGTATATAGTTGTTTACTAGAGTTATCACTAGGATACATAACTCTGTAAATAGTTGTTTACTAGAGTTATCACTAGGATAAATAACTCTGTATATAGTTGTTTACTAGAGTTATCACTAGGATACATAACTCTGTATAGAGTTGTTTATTAGAGTTATCACTAGGATACATAACTCTGTAAATAGTTGTTTACTAGAGTTATCACTAGGATAAATAACTCTGTATATAGTTGTTTACTAGAGTTATCACTAGTATACATAACTCTGTAAATAGTTGTTTACTAGAGTTATCACTAGGATAAATAACTCTGTATATAGTTGTTTACTAGAGTTATCACTAGGATACATAACTCTGTAAATAGTTGTTTACTAGAGTTATCAATAGGATAAATAACTCTGTATATAGTTGTTTACTAGAGTTATCACTAGGATAAATAACTCTGTATATAGTTGTTTACTAGAGTTAACACTAGGATAAATAACTCTGTATATAGTTGTTTACTAGAGTTAACACTAGGATAAATAACTCTGTATATAGTTGTTTACTAGAGTTAACACTAGGATAAATAACTCTGTATATAGTGGTTTACTAGAGTTAACACTAGGATAAATAACTCTGTAAATAGTTGTTTACTAGAGTTAACACTAGGATAAATAACTCTGTATATAGTTGTTTACTAGAGTTATCACTAGGATACATAACTCTGTAAATAGTTGTTTACTAGAGTTATCACTAGGATAAATAACTCTGTATATAGTTGTTTACTAGAGTTATCACTAGGATAAATAACTCTGTATATAGTTGTTTACTAGAGTTATCACTAGGATACATAACTCTGTATATAGTTGTTTACTAGAGTTATCACTAGGATAAATAACTCTGTATATAGTTGTTTACTAGAGTTATCACTAGGATAAATAACTCTGTATATAGTTGTTTACTAGAGTTATCACTAGGATACATAACTCTGTATATAGTTGTTTACTAGAGTTATCACTAGGATAAATAACTCTGTATATAGTTGTTTACTAGAGTTATCACTAGGATAAATAACTCTGTATATAGTTGTTTACTAGAGTTATCACTAGGATACATAACTCTGTATATAGTTGTTTACTAGAGTTATCACTAGGATACATAACTCTGTATATAGTTGTTTACTAGAGTTATCACTAGGATAAATAACTCTGTATATAGTTGTTTACTAGAGTTATCACTAGGATAAATAACTCTGTATATAGTTGTTTACTAGAGTTATCACTAGGATAAATAACTCTGTATATAGTTGTTTACTAGAGTTATCACTAGGATAAATAACTCTGTATATAGTTGTTTACTAGAGTTATCACTAGGATAAATAACTCTGTATATAGTTGTTTACTAGAGTTATCACTAGGATAAATAACTCTGTATATAGTTGTTTACTAGAGTTATCACTAGGATAAATAACTCTGTATATAGTTGTTTACTAGAGTTATCACTAGGATACATAACTCTGTATATAGTTGTTTACTAGAGTTATCACTAGGATAAATAACTCTGTATATAGTTGTTTACTAGAGTTATCACTAGGATAAATAACTCTGTATATAGTTGTTTACTAGAGTTATCACTAGGATAAATAACTCTGTATATAGTTGTTTACTAGAGTTATCACTAGGATAAATAACTCTGTATATAGTTGTTTACTAGAGTTATCACTAGGATACATAACTCTGTATATAGTTGTTTACTAGAGTTATCACTAGGATAAATAACTCTGTATATAGTTGTTTACTAGAGTTATCACTAGGATAAATAACTCTGTATATAGTTGTTTACTAGAGTTATCACTAGGATACATAACTCTGTATATAGTTGTTTACTAGAGTTATCACTAGGATACATAACTCTGTATATAGTGGTTTACTAGAGTTATCACTAGGATAAATAACTCTGTATATAGTTGTTTACTAGAGTTATCACTAGGATAAATGTGCATATGTATATAGTTGTTTACTAGAGTTATCACTAGGATAAATGTGCATATGTATATAGTTGTTTACTAGAGTTATCACTAGGATAAATGTGATATGTATATAGTTGTTTACTAGAGTTATCACTAGGATAAATGTGATATGTATATAGTTGTTTACT
>CM026397.1:47999833-48053794 GCA_014843695.1 Archivesica marissinica
ATAGTTGTTTACTAGAGTTATCACTAGGATAAATAACTCTGTATATAGTTGTTTACTAGAGTTATCACTAGGATAAATAACTCTGTATATAGTTGTTTACTAGAGTTATCACTAGGATACATAACTCTGTATATAGTTGTTTACTAGAGTTATCACTAGGATACATAACTCTGTATATAGTTGTTTACTAGAGTTATCACTAGGATACATAACTCTGTATATAGTTGTTTACTAGAGTTATCACTAGGATAAATAACTCTGTATATAGTTGTTTACTAGAGTTATCACTAGGATAAATAACTCTGTATATAGTTGTTTACTAGAGTTATCACTATGATACTACATCTGTATATATTTTTTTTACTAAGTTATCACTAGGATACATAACTCTGTATATAGTTGTTTACTAGAGTTATCACTAGGATACATAACTCTGTATATATTGTTTACTAGAGTTATCACTAGGATAAATAACTCTGTATATAGTTGTTTACTAGAGTTATCACTAGGATAAATAACTCTGTATATAGTTGTTTACTAGAGTTATCACTAGGATACATAACTCTGTATATAGTTGTTTACTAGAGTTATCACTAGGATACATAACTCTGTATATAGTGGTTTACTAGAGTTATCACTAGGATAAATAACTCTGTATATAGTTGTTTACTAGAGTTATCACTAGGATACATACTCTGTATATGTTGTTTACTAGAGTTATCACTAGGATACATACTCTGTATATAGTGGTTTACTAGAGTTATCACTAGGATAAATGTGCATATGTATATAGTTGTTTACTAGAGTTAACACTAGGATAAATGTGCATATGTATATAGTTGTTTACTAGAGTTAACACTAGGATAAATGTGCATATGTATATAGTTGTTTACTAGAGTTAACACTAGGATAAATGTGCATATGTATATAGTTGTTTACTAGAGTTAACACTAGGATAAATGTGCATATGTATATAGTTGTTTACTAGAGTTATCACTAGGATAAATGTGCATATGTATATAGTTGTTTACTAGAGTTAACACTAGGATAAATGTGCATATGCATATATATTTTTTTACTAGAGTTAACACTAGATAAATGTGCATATGTATAGTTGTTTACTAGAGTTATCACTAGGATAATGTGCATGTATATAGTTGTTTACTAGAGTTATCACTAGGATAAATGTGCATATGTATATAGTTGTTTACTAGAGTTATCACTAGGATAAATGTGCTATGTATATAGTTGTTTACTAGAGTTAACACTAGGATAAATGTGCATAGTATAATAGTTTTTACTAGAGTTAACACTAGGATAAATGTGCATATGTATATATTTTTTACTAGAGTTACACTAGATAAAGTGCATATGTATATAGTTTTTTACTAGAGTTACACTAGGAAAATGTGCATATGTATAATTGTTTACTAAAGTTAACACTAGATAAATGTTCATATGTATATAGTTGTTTACTAGAGTTAACACTAGGATAATGTGCATATGTATATAGTTGTTTACTAGAGTTATCACTAGGATAAATGTGCATATGTATATAGTTGTTTACTAGAGTTATCACTAGGATAAATGTGCATGTGTATATAGTTGTTTACTAGAGTTATCACTAGGATAAATGTGCATATGTATATAGTTGTTTACTAGAGTTAACACTAGGATAAATGTGCATATGTATATAGTTGTTTACTAGAGTTAACACTAGGATAAATGTGCATATGTATATAGTTGTTTACTAGAGTTAACACTAGGATAAATGTGCATATGTATATAGTTGTTTACTAGAGTTAACACTAGGATAAATGTGCATATGTATATAGTTGTTTACTAGAGTTAACACTAGGATAAATGTGCATATGTATATAGTTGTTTACTAGAGTTAACACTAGGATAAATGTGCATATGTATATAGTTGTTTACTAGAGTTAACACTAGGATAAATGTGCATATGTATATAGTTGTTTACTAGAGTTAACACTAGGATAAATGTGCATATGTATATAGTTGTTTACTAGAGTTAACACTAGGATAAATGTGCATATGTATATAGTTGTTTACTAGAGTTAACACTAGGATAAATGTGCATATGTATATAGTTGTTTACTAGAGTTAACACTAGGATAAATGTGCATATGTATATAGTTGTTTACTAGAGTTATCACTAGGATAAATGTGCATATGTATATAGTTATTTACTAGAGTTAACACTAGGATAAATAACTCTGTATATAGTTATTTACTAGAGTTAACACTAGGATAAATAACTCTGTATATAGTTATTTACTAGAGTTAACACTAGGATAAATAACTATGTATATAGTTGTTTACTAGAGTTATCACTAGGATAAATAACTATGTATATAGTTGTTTACTAGAGTTATCACTAGGATAAATGTGCATATGTATATAGTTGTTTACTAGAGTTAACACTAGGATAAATGTGCATATGTATAGTTGTTTACTAGAGTTAACACTAGGATAAATGTGCATATGTATATAGTGTTTACTAGAGTTAACACTAGGATAAATGTGCATATGTATATAGTTGTTTACTAGAGTTAACACTAGGATAAATGTGCATATGTATATAGTTATTTACTAGAGTTATCACTAGGATAAATGTGCATATGTATATAGTTGTTTACTAGAGTTATCACTAGGATAAATGTGCATATGTATATAGTTTTTACTAGAGTTATCACTAGGATAAATGTGCATATGTATATAGTTGTTTACTAGAGTTATCACTAGGATAAATGTGCATATGTATATAGTTATTTACTAGAGTTATCACTAGGATAAATGTGCATATGTATATAGTTGTTTACTAGAGTTATCACTAGGATAAATGTGCATATGTATATAGTTATTTACTAGAGTTATCACTAGGATAAATGTGCATATGTATATAGTTGTTTACTAGAGTTATCACTAGGATAAATGTGCATATGTATATAGTTATTTACTAGAGTTTATATATGTATATAGTTGTTTACTAGAGTTATCACTAGGATATAGTATATATATATGTATATAGTTGTTTACTAGAGTTATCACTAGGATATAGTATATATATAGTATATAGTTGTTTACTAGAGTTATCACTAGGATATAGTATATATATATGTATATAGTTGTTTACTAGAGTTATCACTAGGATATAGTATATATATATGTATATAGTTGTTTACTAGAGTTATCACTAGGATAGTATATATATATATGTATATAGTTGTTTACTAGAGTTATCACTAGTATATATATATGTATATAGTTGTTTACTAGAGTTATCACTAGGATAAGTATATATATATGTATATAGTTGTTTACTAGAGTTTCACTAGTATATATATTGTATATAGTTGTTTACTAGAGTTATCACTAGGATATAGTATATATTATATAGTTGTTTACTAGAGTTATCACTAGTATATATATATGTATAGTTGTTTACTAGAGTTATCACTAGGATATAGTATATATATATGTATATAGTTGTTTACTAGAGTTATCACTAGGATATAGTATATATATATGTATATAGTTGTTTACTAGAGTTATCACTAGGATATAGTATATATATATGTATATAGTTATTTACTAGAGTTATCACTAGGATATAGTATATATATATGTATATAGTTGTTTACTAGAGTTATCACTAGGATATAGTATATATATATGTATATAGTTGTTACTAGAGTTACACTAGGATAGTATATATATATGTATATAGTTGTTTACTAGAGTTAACACTAGGATATAGTATATATATATGTATATAGTTGTTTACTAGAGTTATCACTAGGATATAGTATATATAAATGTATATAGTTGTTTACTAGAGTTAACACTAGGATATAGTATATATAAATGTATATAGTTGTTTACTAGAGTTATCACTAGGATATAGTATATATAAATGTATATAGTTGTTTACTAGAGTTATCACTAGGATATAGTATATATAAATGTATATAGTTGTTTACTAGAGTTATCACTAGGATTAGTATATATATATGTATATAGTTGTTTACTAGAGTTATCACTAGGATATAGTATATATATATGTATATAGTTGTTTACTAGAGTTATCACTAGGATATAGTATATATATATGTATATAATTGTTTACTAGAGTTATCACTAGGATATAGTATATATAAATGTATATAGTTGTTTACTAGAGTTATCACTAGGATATAGTATATATATATGTATATAGTTGTTTACTAGAGTTATCACTAGGATATAGTATATATAAATGTATATAGTTGTTTACTAGAGTTATCACTAGGATATAGTATATATATATGTATATAACTGTCATATCAATATATTTGTATTCTATATTTATAGTATCGTATGTTACCCATAGTAAGAAGAGATAAGATAGCTTTCTTTATTTATAGAGGGTGACCTAATTAGTTCTGAACTAATCTTCCTTAGGGCCCTCTTAAATTTCTTAACACTATAGCATTAATGCACATACACACTAATTATAACCAAAGTACACAGATACGCCATGCAATATACATGTATAACACTATAGCATTAATGCACATACACACTAATTATAACCAAAGTACACAGATACGCCATGCAATATACATGTATAACACTATAGCATTAATGCACATACACACTAATTATAACCAAAGTACAGAGTTACGCCATGCAATATACATGTATAACACTATAGCATTAATGCACATACACACTAATTATAACCAAAGTACACAGTTACGCCGTGCAATATACATGTATAACACTATAGCATTAATGCACATACATCATAATTATAACCAAAGTACACAGTTACGCCATGCAATATACATGTATAATGTTGTACAATGTAACTTAAACAAATCAGGTAATGTTATCGAAATACAAAACGACATAAGCATATTGAATGACAATTAGATACTTTGAATCAGTGTATATCAAATCAGATTTCGATATAATAAAGTTATTTTAAGATGTTTAGTAAGTATGTATAGATATAAGGTGTAAACACATGGGTACACTTTTGTTTGGACATTCAGAATCTTATTCCTGTATTTTTAGAGCAGTTTTTATCTTCCTCTTGTTATAAAGATACTATAACTTCTAAGTATCATCATTTTTAACACTAATACGTATAACTTGTAAATAAATTCGATTGCTCTGTGGGCCATGCCATATGTGGGCCATGCCATATGTGGGCCATGCCATATGACTAAATGTATCGTCCAGGCTGATGTTCTTCGGCTGTGTGACGTTATCATCGCATTGTTGGTTCTTCGGCTGTGTGACGTTATCATCGCATTGTTGGTTCTTCGGCTGTGTGACGTTATCATCGCATTGTTGGTTGTCATATAACACAGTTCATATAATTCATGTGATATATTTTATCGTCTCCTATATTTCGGTTAAGAAAGGCGCATGTTTATAATAAATATTTCATATAATGTTGTGCATATGAAGAGACGAAAATAAACTATTTGACTTGACTGGACATACTATTTATAAAATAAACTATTTGACTTGACTTGACATACTATTTATAAAATAAACTACTTGACTTGACATACTATTTATAAAATAAACTACTTGACTTGACATACTATTTATAAAATAAACTATTTGACTTGACTTGACATACTATTTATAAAATAAACTACTTGACTTGACTTGACATACTATTTATAAAATAAACTATTTGACTTGACTTGACATACTATTTATAAAATAAACTACTTGACTTGACTTGACATACTATTTATAAAATAAACTATTTGACTTGACTTGACATACTATTTATAAAATAAACTATTTGACTTGACTTGACATACTATTTATAAAATAAACTATTTGACTTGACTTGACATACTATTTATAAAATAAACTATTTGACTTGACTGGACATACTATTTATAAAATAAACTATTTGACTTGACTTGACATACTATTTATAAAATAAACTACTTGACTTGACATACTATTTATAAAATAAACTATTTGACTTGACATACTATTTATAAAATAAACTATTTGACTTGACTTGACATACTATTTATAAAATAACTATTTGACTTGACTTGACATACTATTTATAAAATAAACTACTTGACTTGACATACTATTTATAAAATAAACTATTTGACTTGACTGGACATACTATTTATAAAATAAACTATTTGACTTGACTTGACATACTATTTATAAAATAAACTACTTGACTTGACATACTATTTATAAAATAAACTATTTGACTTGACTGGACATACTATTTATAAAATAAACTATTTGACTTGACTTGACATACTATTTATAAAATAAACTACTTGACTTGACATACTATTTATAAAATAAACTATTTGACTTGACTGGACATACTATTTATAAAATAAACTACTTGACTTGACATACTATTTATAAAATAAACTATTTGACTTGACTGGACATACTATTTATAAAATAAACTATTTGACTTGACTGGACATACTATTTATAAAATAAACTATTTGACTTGACTGGACATACTATTTATAAAATAAACTATTTGACTTGACATACTATTTATAAAATAAACTATTTGACTTGACTGGACATACTATTTATAAAATAAACTATTTGACTTGACTGGACATACTATTTATAAAATAAACTATTTGACTTGACATACTATTTATAAAATAAACTACTTGACTTGACTTGACATACTATTTATGAAATAAACTATTTGACTTGACATACTATTTATAAAATAAACTATTTGACTTGACTGGACATACTATTTATAAAGAATATAACTACCTCAGCTTCAAATCTACTTGGCTCCATGGGAATGTCAAAAGACAAACTTAAGCCTATTGTCTACCTAAGCCCAGCTTTCATTTCTTATAAAATAGCATTGATTGATGGTGTATTGACAGCATGGGATAACTGGGTGGGATTCGCAATTATATGTCACATAGCATATATTAGCCTGGGTTCCAGTCTGTCGATTTTTCCACCAATTTACCTCTGGTAAAATGACATTGATATTATCAGAAACTCAATACGGCCCAATTAATGATCTCGGTATTGAAATATATTTATATGACTGACCAGGCAAAATATATCAACACCTGTTGCCAGGCTATCCATATATGGCATACGGTCGTATTCGTCAGACGGATACGTAGTCAAGTGGTTAGCACGATGGACTGGGAATCACTGTCTGACCCTAATAAAATTAAAGGTCTTTCAGATGTGACTTTAAACCGAGGCCTCGGTTCGGTGCTTTAAGCCGTGCACGTAACAGAACCAGAGGAGACTCTGGAATGGGTCTGTATCATTGCACTATTCTCCACAAATTTAAAATGACTAATCTCTTCAGGAAGCGTCGCTCATATGGGCAACCGGTAGCGACGATAAATAAACGTAAAACACACACAGCTGTAATCAGTATGAAAACGATACTTTAGACAGACATACAGAATATGTTATTGTGGTAAATTATACAAAGTTCCTTGACACATATATATACAGTGTAACACGTGATTAAGTACCAATCAACATAGCGTGATATTCAAAAACATTATACACATATGTTCTGGTATCCGCGAAAACTACAATTATTTTATTGGCAGCCATCCCACTGCCCTTAGTGTACGGCTGAACACACACCCACTACACAGGCCCAGGCAGTTTGAATACTCGCAACTCGTAATGCAATGTTCTACATATAAACACATTATTTAACATAATATGGAGACTGCACTAGAATACAGTGCCAAGTCTTAATTATAACATGAATCTACGTTATCTGGTTAATTACAGAATTGCTTAAAATGAAGGCTTCAGTTATGAACTTACATAGATAAAATAGTAACGTTATATGATTTCATTAGATCAATAAATGTGTACATACTTGGTCGTTTAGAATAGTACGTGGTGATGGTGGTTGTGGTGGCTTCCATGAGCCTGCTAGCGTTGTACCTGGTTTTACCGTGTCTTAGCACAATATATACACGCAAACGAAAGTGATTAGATTTCCGGAACGTAGATCAGAAATATAATATTTCATTAAACATGTTTATCATCGCTAATTCAGCAATATCATTGGCTCAAACCAGACCACGCGGAGGTGAGTAGTTTTCACTATTCGATCTGTTTTCCACAATTTCGTTCCATTCCTGTATTTAGGGTCAATAATTCGGCGAGCGTTTTGGCGATGTAGATTTTGGTTGCGATTGCGCATGTGCGCACGTTTTTACAAACAACATGGCTGATCGACCCGGTATATTAATGTTGGGGGGAAAACTAGATTTACTTGCTCTAAAACAACACAAAGTGTGTTCAAGGTGTCTGACAATCTTCTTCCTCAGTACACCCAAACTGACATTCCATAGAATAAAACAATTATTCACTTCTCTTCAGGTCAATAGTTCAAACTATTCTTCCATGGGAGGAACTATTGACCGGAAACAGAAGTATATTTGTATACTAATGAATATCCAATTGATACCCAAATTCATTGGAATGTGTTATAACAGATTCAATAACATTATGGAATCAATTCGATTTATCAACATGTAGTGAAAATACTCTTCAAGTATTAGCGAACAAACAGAACACTACTTTAAAATCTCATGTAGTTCCTTCTAGTTGATGAAAATGTATAACTCAATGTAACTCAAACTCGTATTCGAGATATCGATGTTGTAATTTCAGTGAACTATTCGACCATTGAGTTATACTCCCTATTAAGCGTGTACTCTTAGCAAATGGATGCGCGTGATAACGCAGTGGTATACCAAGCGCGTTCGCTTCGTGTTCGTATGCGAAAGGCCTGGAGTTCGAGCCCCGCTCGAGAAGATAGGAATGTGCCCATAGGCAAGGCATTTAAATTCCACACGCCCCTTCTCTCTCCGATGTGGCGATGGATACCATCGGGAACGAGGTTTTTAAAGTGATTAATCTAAGTTGTAAGAACTTGTTCCGCAATCCAGCTAAATTAAATTTGTATAAACTAACTCTTCGACCATTGCGTGATTTTCCCAATTACCCATGTAATCGTCGCATTGAAAATGTGGAATAATTCGTATTCAGATGTATCCTTAAAGCGACACTACATCGGTGAAAACGCAGATGTCGGCAGAATGTAAGTTGCTATTATATGGTATAATTATTATCCAAATAAATATTGTATATATATTATATTATATATTATATATATATAAATATTTTGCAAATGCCTCAAAAACTGAGTATTTCAACAAAATTTAATAAACAAACGTCGTATACGCGGTTTGTTGACATAACAAAATAATGTAAATAGGGTCGATATTCATGCGTGATACAAAGCGTTTATCTTGAATAACACGAGTTATGCTACATATTTACCATGATATCTCACATGTGCGCATATTTATTTGTATACTAATCTTAATTAAAATATCTCTAAGCGAAAGTATCGTGGATTTAGTATTGACTTCAATGACAACTATTTATATATAAACTAATGACAACTTTCAGGTATACCATAACAACACTGTTAAATTGATTCAGAGTCAGAAGAATTTGTAGTAGCAATGCATTTATAAGTGAAAAAAACGCATTTTATTTGCTTTTTGCGATGTAATGCCGCTTTAAGTAGAACGAACGTCGTTCACCATTTGTCAATACTCGTATATTCCACCCACTTTGTTCACGAGCATTACTTCCTGTCAGTGTGTCTGTCGAGTTGAACAAATCTTTGATGTTAACGATATAAACCTACTCCTGTTCAAAATAACGAAGCTGCATTGTATGCGAGTGACCCGTTTTTTATGCAAACAATATTAATATAACAGGTCAATAGTGATGTACGCGTGTAGCGCAAAATTACGTTAAAAAATAAACGTCATAAAAACCCGCTATACTTCAAATGACTGCTAACCGTCATTTAAAAAATCCACTAAACGTCTTAAAACTCGTAACCGCTAAACGTCATAAAAAAAACTACGCAATACGTAAAATTTAAAAAATCCTCTAAACGTCTTGCACATTTCCGGTAAACGTCATACACATTTCCGGTAAACGTCATACACATTTCCGGTAAACGTCATACACATTTCCGGTAAACGTCATACACATTTCCGGTAAACGTCATACATATTTTTGGTACGCATATTAATTGCATTGCTCTTATAATTTGTTTTACTGAGTTTACGGATAAGAGATATGAGATACGAAGAATCAAATGGAAAGACGACTAGTCTAATTAAGAACGATGTTCAAGTAGGCCTATATCAAAACTGTCAAAAGGATGCATTTCTTTTCTGCGAAACGTTACGATTGTGCCCTTAGGCAAGGCATTTGAATTTCACAAGCCTCTTCTCTCTCCCTAGTGGTGATGGATACCATCGGGAATGAGTTCTCGAGAGTGATTCATATGACCAAGGCCCGAAATACATCAAAGACTTGATTGAAATATACAGACCTGCGCGAAAGCTGAGATCGAAAATCTCACAGATACTGATTGTGTAGCGTATACAGTTGTATGATAGCAACTTGTTTACAAATGATGACACTCAGTTTGAACTGGAATATATCTTTAAACGTTCAAATATATATTTAATTGTAAATATATCACGCGTAGATTGATTTTGTTATCATTACCCTACTGAATATATACTGCATGTGGTGATATCTGGGTATTGGGTTCGGTATTTACCGTTACGTTACTTACGCAACTTACTTACGTAATTTACGTTACGTTATCCTAAAAAACCCAACCCTCCCAACTGCCACCACACCAACACCACACCCCACCTCGCTCAAAATCCCACCCACCTCGCCCAACCCAACCACACCACACCCCACCTCGCCCAACCCCACTCATGCCCTGCTTAGTGAGTTATTCTATGATGCACTAAGACATACATGGAAACTGGTCATTCTTCTTAATTGTATAAATGTTGCAATGTACCAGAAACATACGAGCATAATTATGCTCATCACGTATCCAGCAGAATTGTGGGAACACGTTTCTATTGTACATAATCGATGTGGAATAGAACATAACGTATGACCCTTGGCATACATAGTGCTGGCATATATAGTGCTGGCGTGCTGGCATATATAGTGCTGGCATATGGCATATATAGTGCTGGCATATATAGTGCTGGCATATATAGTGCTTATATGCTGGCATATATAGTGCTGGCATATATAGTGCTGGCATATAAGTTGGCATATATAGTGCTGGCATATATAGTGCTGGCATATAAGTGCTGGCATATATAGTGCTGGCATATATAGTGCTGGCATATAAGTTGGCATATATAGTGCTGGCATATATAGTGCTGGCATATATAGTGGCATATCCACAATACTTGTATGAACATAATGCTTTATTACTCGCTGGCTTAATGGCTGTCCAATTAGCGCAGTGGTTAGCCGCTCACTTCTCACAAATGCGACCTGGGTTCGATACTCGGACCGGGAAGTATGTGAGATGGTACGGTTGTCGCCAGATTGGACAGGTGGGTTTTCTCCGGGTACTCCGGTTTCCTCCCACATGAATGACCACATTTACGCTTTCATCCGCGCCAACGATATTGATTAATATAAGTTGTTAGAACTTGCTTCGCAATCGTTGTAAAATAAATAAAGTTTAAATCGCTGGGTTTACCATTTATAAAACATATTTCATAAGTAAAGTGACAGCAGGTCAACTAATTTAAATATATTCATGTTTTGTAAAAATGAATTTAATGTTTATGTTAAATATGTCATTAAAGGCGGATTTGTGTGTGTGTGTGTGTGTGTGTGTGTGTGTGCGTGCGTGCGTGCGTGCGTGCGTGCGTGCGTGTTACGCCTATTTATCATCCCTACCGGAGTGACGCCTCCTGAAGAGATTTATTGGAGGATAGTGCAATGATACAGACAGAGACCCATTACAGAGTCTCCTCTGGATCTTTACGTGCACGGTGTAAAGCACCAATACGAGACCTCGGTTTAAAGTCTCTTGTGAAGTCCATTATACTCTTGAAGTTCGGAACGTTGACACTGTATGCTCAGGAATAAATTAATCAATCTCGAATTAGCATCCGTCATATCGATATCAGCTTTCCTTTCAAACCTTGACGTAAGATCTTACTTCACCCTGACAGATATTTCATATCACAACACCAACTATTCGTGCAATTCTAATAATCAATATTACAAAAATGTTTTGTTAATCTATCGTTATCCATGAGTACAAGTATATTCCAATATATTAGCATCTATATTCTGTATTTGTTTGGTAACTAATCTGTGTTACCGGTATGTCCGATTAGCACAGTGGTTAGCGCGCTCGCTTCTCACCAATGCATTCCGGGTTCGATCCTCAGACAGGGAAGTATGTGAGACGGTACGGTGTTCGCCAGATCGGACAGGTGGGTTTTCTCCGGGTACTCCGGTTTCCTCCCACACGAATGACCACATTTACCCTTTCATCCGCGCCAACGAAAGTGATTAATATAAGTTGTTTGAACTTGCTTCCGTAATTGTAAAATAAATAAAAACAACCTGGCCTCAAGGTTATAAAACTTTTCTCCTTACTCAAACTTGAGTCTCAAGCTTCTGATTGGTTCAGCTGGCAGGTAAAACTCAGAATCACCAATCAAACCATTTGAGCTTGAGTTTGATATTTGAGAAAAGTGTTATACCCTCGGGCACAGTTTCACCTATATATAAGGGCTAAAATCGGAATCAATCTGCACACGAAGGAAGACCCTCATCGCCATGCTAATAATAGTCACTAAATCCCCAAGCTGTTGCAATATCGTTATAATACAAGACTCGTACTTTTGAAATGCTTTAAATCCAACGTTTGTGAGACTGTGAATCTTTGAAATTAACCTACCAAGGGTTCGACCAGCACCATGTCAGTGTTTTACGTTTATTTATCGACGCTACCGATTGCCCATATGAGCGACGCCTCCTGAAGAGATTAGTCATATTAGATTGTTGGAGAATAGTGCAATGATACAGACAGAGACCCATTCCAGAGTCTCATCTGGTTCTTTTACGTGCACGGTGTAAAGCACCGACACGAGACCTCTGTTTAACGTCCCGGGGATCGAACCTGTGTCTGACCATAATACAATGTGCAAGGATGCTTCATTGTTATGCAGCGTGTTATTCCGTGTATCGTGCATATTGACACCTAAGTACATGCATGAGATGAGTCCACAGTATTAAGCAAGTTGTTGCCAGTCTGAAATGGGAAATCGTGTTATTGTGTGCATTTTGATTTGCATCATTCGTGTAATTTATCCAGCATGATTTTACAGATTAAAAAACAAATTGTCTACGTTTATATGAAATATATATCACCAGCATACAGGGGCATTGAAACAGTCCTTCCACCAACATTTACTCCCAGATCAAGATCGTGTATTTCTTGTACAAAGTTATTGATGAAAACGCAGAAGAGCGTAGGTGTGTAATTGTCACCTTGTTTGACACCAGTTCTGCAGTCAAATCAGTCCATGAATTTAATGTTCATCCGGATACACGCTACTGAGTGTTTATATATGCTTTTGATAGACTCGTATACGTTGCCGTCTACTTTATACAATACTAGAGTGTAGAGCATCATTTCACGGTCGATAACATCGAAGCATTTTCTTAGTTCAATGAACGCAACAAACAGGGTTCCATTGTTTCGAACAATACTATCCAACGCAAACAGATTAGCTCTGAAGCCGATTTGTTCATCGACAAGAATAAAATGTCACCTATATACTGCGACTGTCTTTTGTTAATTAACTTTAAAGTTTAAACTTTATTTATTTTACAACAATTGCTAACCAAGTTCTAACAACTTATATTAATCACTCTCATTGGCGCGGATGGAAGCGTATAATTATGTGGTGATTCCTGTGGGAGGAAACCGGAGTACCCGGAGAAAACCCACCTGTCCAATCTGGCGACCACCGTACCATCTCATATACTTCCCGATCCGAGGATCGAACCCGAGTCGCATTGTTGAGAATCGAGCGCGCTAACCATTGCGCTAATCGGTCAATCGAACACTTTTCTTATGCAACACAGTAGACTAATGCCCCGATTATTCTGGAAAACGAGAATATGTGCTATGGTGTTATCAAAATGGGACATGTTATGAATATTCTCCAGACTGGTTGGTATCTATATGTAACAGGTTGTGTGAAACATGCTGTGCGAGCCGATTAATAATGGGTCACACAATGTATTACTATACCATTGTTCTGCAAGCGGTTTAATGGAATGACACATGCAACTAGGTCGAAACATGGTATATAGCTTGTGGGAACGTTCACATATAGCAATAGTTTGGAAACAGGTGTGGATCAATATAGTTTGCATGTCAGTCAAATAAATATATGTATTTAACACCCAAACCGTTAATTGAGCCGTATTGAGTTTCTGATAATATTATTGTAATGTGAATGTTTGGTTCTGGATGCCGGATGGCTGCATCCGGATCTTTCTGATTGGCAGATAGATAAAAGCCGATAATCTACATTTACGAGAAATCCGGTATAATTCTACTGGAGAGATACATGGATTGTGCTGTGGTCTATATAGCGCGTGTCAAATGCCTATCTATCTAGGCTCATGGTTGCATACATCACACTAACGGTGTCAGTGTGTTTAGATTTAATGGCATGCTCGAGATGGAGAGGTTTGTGTCAACAGTACAGTTAACCCTATGCAATAAACAGTGCAGTACAACTATGACATTAGGCTAGGGACAATTTGAACATAAATGGGAATAATGGTTTTGTTATGTCAAAAGTCTGTGTAATATGACACAATAAAAGTGTACATGTAGTGTTGACACTTTGTATATAGATGGAATAATTACAACATTAATAAGAAGTGCATTTTAAAAATATAGACATTTATAACAGATAGATGTCAGTTTGTTTGTGGTTGCTCGTGTATAATAATACTCTATCGGGTAATGGCGAGAGGGTGTGGAACAGTGGGTATAATTGTGGGCTGCATGTATTTAGTGATTTCGTGTAATTTGCAAGCACAATTTCACTTTTCTTTTCAAAATCCGTTATTTAGTTTAACTATACACTGATATGACGTTCTGGTGCGGGCCGTTTTCTAATGATGTTAAAAGTGTGTGATTTACGTTTATTTATCGTCGCTACCGGTTGCCCATATGAGCGACGCCTCCTAAAGAGATTAGTCATTTTAGATTGCAATGATACAGACAGACAAACCTGTGGCACAAACCATTTGTATTATCATGCTATTCAGGGGCGGTTCCAGAATTTTGGGTTTGGGGGGTGGAAGTTGGGGTAGGGTACGGGAGGGTGTATCCCCTTCGTGTTGGTGGGGGTCCAGGGGCCTCCCCTGAACATTGTATGAAGGCTAGGTATGGTGCATCTTGAGGCATACAGTGTGTTGCTATATTGTATGGGCCCATTGAGGGTGCATATTTTTTATAGAAAACACAACAATTACTTACCAAAAAACGAACTCTGGCGATTTTAAGGGGCGTACGCCGGGTCCACCTATGGACCCGCCTATGCTATTATTATGTTCTTGCAGATCTGTTATGTATGTTATTATTATTATCATGCATAATGCAATAACATATTATTAAACTAAAACTAGCACGAGCACAATACAGCATGTATTAAGAAATGTATTTCTATCTCGGACAGGCCACTATGACTAGCAGACAGTGTTATATGACAGATCATTTCAATTAGAGTACACGTTGTTTGACCCTGGCACAAAACAAGTGTTTTCGTATACAGCCAAACCTTTCCCAATATTTGTGGAATGCAGTCACTTTCTGAAATACCCTTGGTTGGCTGTTTTAGACATATTTGATTATATGTAATGTATACTGTACTCTCAATACCATCTAGATGGTCCTTGAAATACAATATTGTTGCATTGGCCATATAGCCCCCACTATGTGGCTATTGTTGCCTCCCCTGACGTCCTGTTATATATTAAGGCATGTTAATGAATGTGATAATAAAACAGACGGATCTGTAGTTCAGTGGTAACACGCTGGGCTGGTAATCCAGTGATCGCAGGTTCAATCCCCCGTCTGACCCTAATACAATTAACAGTCTTTCAGATGCGACTTGAAACCGAGGTCTCGTAACGGTACTATGCATCGTGCATGTAAAAGAACCAGAGGCGACTCTGGAATGGGTCTCTGTCCGTATCATTGCTATATCCTCAACACATCTAAAATGACTAATCTCTTCAGGAGGCGTCACTCATATGGGCTACCGGTTGCGACGATAAATAAACGTAAAACACACACTATGATAATAACGTGCACGTGTTGGACTACATAAGCTCGAGTCTAAACTCTTTAGATAGGTCTAATACCGTAACATGTAGTCTGGAAATATGTTCCTGTCTTAATGTTTTGCCTTGTATACATGGTAACTGTGTGGCATTGCATCAACGCATGTTTGTAATGCATTTATAATCTTCTGAACTATCTCTTACAAGCGTAATGTAATGCCGTACACGTGGCAACATAATGTATTAATTAATTTAGCAACATAAATACATAACAAGTACCTACTTCAAAAAACAAATTATAATACCTTCTAAATATTAAATTTCATTTTCGCTCTTTTTAAACACCTATTATATACAGATTGTGCATTTTAGAGCATATATATAGAAACTGTTGTCTGTTAATTGTGACGTCAACATGTGACGCCATAATTAACTACTACAACTACAGTTACGATCAAGTTCGATCCCCCGTCTGACCCTAATAAAATTAACAGTTTTTCAGATAGGACGTTAAATCGAGATCGCGTGTCGGTGCTGTACAACGTGCACGTAAAAGAACCAGAGGAGACTCTGGAATGGGTCTCTGTCTGTATCATTGCACTATCCTCCAATATCTAAAATGACTAATCTCTTCAGGAGGCGTCGCTCATATGGGCAACCGGTAGCGACGATAAATAAACGTAAAGCACACAAATCAAGATTACATATAATACTTAAACCATTCAACATCGGAACAGTTGGCACACATGCTGTGTGTTTCTTTCTTTCAATTTTTGGATATCGATAAATAGATTATTGCATATCCAAAAATCGAATTATGGATATCCATAAATGGCATTAAAATTAATGGTGAATAAATAGCAACTCGACGCGACTGGAATTATGGATATCCATTAATCGAATTATGGATATCCAAATATAGAATTACGAATATCCAAAAAATGTCATTAAATGCTGAATAAATAGCACACAAGCGCCCCATAGGAACGACCTGTGGACAATATTTGTCTAAGACTTCGAGAATCTCTACATAGCACGCACACTACCTCACATGTATATGTACTCGTAAACAGCATGATTAATTACGTTGACTGTTCTATTTACTGTCAATAATACGTACAACCAATATGACAAACATATAACCAATCCTTAGTGCATTAGTTGGTAAATGAGTTAATAGAACACCGCCGTCACGAGACGTTGTCACATCCACGTTACTGCATGACATATACAGCTGTCTGTACATTAACCTATATAACATATTGTTAGAACTATTGAATATACAGTCAAACCTGAGTTAGTGGTCACCTCCATTATACAGTCAACCCTGAGTTAGTGGTCACCTCCATTATACAGTCAAACCTGAGTTAGTGGTCACCTCCATTATACAGTCAAACCGGAGTTAGTGGTCACCTCCATTATACAGTCAACCCTGAGTTAGTGGTCACCTCCATTATACAGTCAAACCGGAGTTAGTGGTCACCTCCATTATACAGTCAAACCTGAGTTAGTGGTCACCTCCATTATACAGTCAAACCTGAGGTAGTGGTCACCTCCATTATACAGTCAAACCTGAGTTAGTGGTCACCTCCATTATACAGTCAAACCTGAGTTAGTGGTCACCTCCATTAAGCAGCCAAACTGTATTAAACAGCCAGTTTCCAGATTCCCAATATGTTGTTTTGCTATTCATTTGACATCTATTAAGCAGCCACCTGTAATAAGCAGCCACTTTCTGTAATACCCTTGTATGGCTGTTTAAGACAGGTTTGACTATTTGAATTATATATACTTTTTATTGGAAAATAAAATACTTATTAAGCCAAGTTGCAAACAGTATAATTATGTAATACAGTAAGCAATACGTCCTCATATAGTTTAAACATTATTTATTTCAGTATGTGTACATGTACTCAAGAAATGAACATTTTACATATAATTTAACAGCAGTGGACTGAAAGGGATTAGCACGAAAGATTATTATATTCAGCAATCTATAGTTTTCATCTTTATTAAATGCAAACGCCTCATTGTGTCGAATGTGTGGGAAAATTTGGTATGAACAAATATATAACAGATTGGTATGCCTCTATAAATAGCATTCGTGGTACTACTGGACGAGGTCGTAACAAATTAAGAACGTATTGTAAGTTTAAGCATGTATTTGAACCTGAGGAATATTGTAAAATGATTTTACCTACACGACACAGGTCGGCATTTAGTAAATTTAGATGCGGTGTTGCACCAATCCGTATAGAAACCGGAAGGTATGAGAATTTAAGATTAGACGATCGTAAATGTCCTTTTTGTAATGTGATAGAAGATGAACATCACGTTTTATTGGAATGTGCCATATATAATGATCTAAGAACTTTACTATTGCAGAAGGAAATATTAGCTGACCATAATTTCTGTAATATGACAAAAAAAGAGAGGATATTATTTACAACGGTAAAAATATCGATGCTGTGTTTTTGCACACAGTCTTATCACTGGTTGACTACTGAAAAGAAATATAAATTGATCACGTTTTGTCATATTACAGAAATGTTGGTCAACCAATATTGCCTTCTCAAGAGTACAGTTCTAAGATCCTTATATAATTCGCATTCTATATAATGTATGTATAATGCAACACGCACTACTTTCTCTGATAGGTCATTGTAACAGCAAACAGTGTGTATAATACTGCACGCACTACTTTCTCTGATATGTCATTATAACAGCACACTGGTGTATAATACAGCACGCACTACTTTCTCTGTCAGGACATTGTATCATCACACAGTGTGTATAATACTGCACGCACTACTTTCTCTGTTAGGACAGTGTATCATCACACCGCGTGTATATTACAGCACGCACTAATTCATCATATGTGTCATTATAACAAGACACCGTGACTATAATACAACACGCACTACGTCCTCAGTTCCCAATCTGATGACTTGATCATGAATGTGAAGCTCACTGATGTCTAGCGGATTGTGAATTACATGAATAAGATGAATAGTAATTGTAAATAATATAGACAGTACGGTTCACCTATTTGCACATATTTCTAGAAGAAAATAAGAATGCCTATAACAGACAGCATACTATGACACACGGCCATCGCAAACATACATCATACTATGACACACGGCCATCGCAAACATACATCATACTATGACACACGGCCATCGCAAACATACATCATACTATGACACACGGCCATCGCAAACATACATCATACTATGACACACGGCCATCGCAAACATACATCATACTATGACACACGGCCATCGCAAACATACATCATACTATGACACACGGCCATCGCAAACATACATCATACCATGACACACGGCCATCGCAAACATACATCATACTATGACACACGGCCATCGCAAACAGACATCATACTATGACACACGGCCATCGCAAACAGACATCATACTATGACACACGGCTCATCGCAAACAGACAGCATACTATGTATGACACACGGCTCATCGCAAACAGACATCATACTATGTATGACACACGGCTCATCGCAAACAGACAGCATACTATGACACACGGCCATCGCAAACATACATCATACTATGACACACGGTCATCGCAAACATACATCATACTATGACACACGGCCATCGCAAACATACATCATACTATGACACACGGCCATCGCAAACATACATCATACTATGACACACGGCCATCGCAAACATACATCATACTATGACACACGGCTCATCGCAAACAGACAGCATACTATGTATGACACAAGGCTCATCGCAAACAGACAGCATACTATGTATGACACACGGCTCATCGCAAACAGACAGCATACTATGTATGACACAAGGCTCATCGCAAACAGACAGCATACTATGTATGACACAAGGCTCATCGCAAACAGACATCATACTATGACACACGGCTCATCGCAAACAGACAGCATACTATGACACACGGCTCATCGCATCCTGTATTATTCACCATCCAAGCAGACTTATGAACGACTAGTTAATATTAAAGGAAAATATGCTCTTGGTCCAATCCGACTTGATCATGCAACCGAAAATGTATGTACACACAAACCTGTTTTAAGCAGACAACCAAGGGAATCACAGAAAGTGGCTGCTTAGCACAGCTGGCTGCTTAATACAGATCAAATGAATAATTAAACAACATTATTGGGAATCTGGAAACTGGCTGCTTACTACAGGGTGGCTGCTTAACGGAGGTGACCACTAACACAGGTGTGACTGTATTATTGTATGGGTATTCTGTTTGGCTGCACAGTAACGTCCTAGTCTAGCGGAGCAGAACGAACATCGTGGCACAGTAACGTCCTAGTCTAGCGAACCAGAACGAACATCGTGGCACAGTAACGTCCTAGTCTAGCGGAGCAGAACGAACATCGTGGCACAGTAACGCCCTAGTCTAGCGGACCAGAACGAACATCGTGGCACAGTAACGTCCTAGTCTAGCGGACCAGAACGAACATCGTGGCACAGTGACGTCCTAGTCTAGCGGACCAGAACGAACATCGTGGCACAGTAACGTCCTAGTCTAGCGGACCAGAACGAACATCGTGGCACAGTAACGTCCTAGTCTAGCGGACCAGAACGAACATCGTGGCACAGTGACGTCCTAGTCTAGCGGACCAGAACGAACATCGTGGCACAGTAACGTCCTAGTCTAGCGGACCAGAACGAACATCGTGGCACAGTAACGTCCTAGTCTAGCGGACCAGAACGAACATCGTGGCACAGTGACGTCCTAGTCTAGCGGACCAGAACGAGCATCGTGGCACAGTAATGTCCTAGTCTAGCGGACCAGAACGAACATCGTGGCACAGTAATGTCCTAGTCTAGCGGAGCAGAACGAACATCGTGGCATAGTAACGTCCTAGTCTAGCGGACCAGAACGAACATCGTGGCACAGTAACGTCCTAGTCTAGCGGAGCAGAACGAACATCGTGGCATAGTAACGTCCTAGTCTAGCGGACCAGAACGAACATCGTGGCACAGTAACGTCCTAGTCTAGCGGACCAGAACGAACATCGTGGCACAGTAACGTCCTAGTCTAGCGGACCAGAACGAACATCGTGGCACAGTAACGTCCTAGTCTAGCGGACCAGAACGAACACCGTGGCATAGCCGATCGTGCGCCTGTTCTGATGTCCTATGTTTTGTCCTTCAATAAACAAGTATCATTTTATCACATAACTGTTCTTGTATTCAATTTCATACAGCCATCACATATTTTCTTATATGCACACATGTGTAATTCAACCTTGGGGGATTCTGATTGGTTGAGAGAATAATCCATATAATTTGTAAATTAAACTTTAAGTTATGCATATGTGTAGGTGAATGTGTACATGACGTTAAAGATAAGACGGATTAAACAGATGTCTTGACGTAAATACAACACTCTTTTGGGTAGTGACGTCATGAGAAGTTAATGACGTCCTTTAAATTTGTGCTGACGTTTGATGCCAACATGAAAGTAGCAGCGTTATTTTGTGCAATAATATGATTCAAACGAGGGATATATCGTAATGTTATTAAAAGAAGTGGAAATAGCGAGCTTAATAGGAACATTCTAAGATGAGTTTAAAGCGACACTACATCGGTTAAACGCAAATGTCTGCAGAATGTAATTTGCTATTATATGGTATTATATCTTTCCAAATATCACTGTTGTTGGCGCAGATGAAAGCGTAAATTTAGTTTAATCATATTTTATTTCATTCTATATATACAATGTACAATACAAAACAAATGAACAAACTTGTATAACTATCCATAATGCATGATTCGTGGCATTGTTTGCTCAAGGATTGTCATTATATGTTGAAGCAAATGGGTTGGGCCACAAGTTTTAACAACATTAGTTACGGCCCTCCCCATAATGAAAGCGTAAATGTGGTCCGGAGTACCCGGAGAAAACCCTCCTGTCCGATCTGGCGACCATCAGGCTTCATTCATGTACATGTATTTATATATTATACTTGAGATATTGAATTGCAACTATATCTTGGCAATATCCATTCGGATCTTGTCTATGACGCAATATGTATATCGCTATTGCATTTCCTTCGATGAACGTATGTGCCATAATTGTATACATTTTCGTATGATGGCTCCCAGCTAATTATATTCAGCTGACATGCGCACTCGACGTTACAGGCATGCGCAAAAGGCGCGTGTTATTGCTTACGCTGTTCCAGGGATGATCTATTTACCTGTTTCGGCACGCGGTACGTTGTAAGTCTGGACTTTTTTAAATGCAAAGTGTGCTATATTGTCTTTGGTGTAATTGAAAAGAATAATTACTGTAAATAATATATACAGTTACCATTTATAGAAGACAACACATTAAGACAGGAAAATATTTCCAGACTACATGTTACGGTATGAGACCTATCTAAAGAGTTTAGACTCGAGCTTATGTAGTCCAACACGTGCACGTTATTATCACAGTGTGTGTTTTACGTTTATTTATCGTCTCTACCGGTTGCCCATATGAGCGACGCCTCCTGAAGAGATTAGTCATTTTAGATTGTTGGAGGATAGTTCATGCTACAGACAGGCCCATTCCAGAGTCTCCTCTGGTTCTTTTACGTACACGATGTACAGCACTGACACGAGACCTCGGTTTAATGTCCCATATGAAAGACTGTTATTTTGATTATGGTCAGCCTGGGGATGGAACCTGCGATTCCTGGATTACCAGTCCAGCGTGCTACCACTGGACTACAGATCCGTCTGTGCGTTTGCCATAATTTGAAGGAATCGTATTTATATCATAAAACAACACTATAGTCACAACTAAGTTAATTACATTTCGCTTCATATAGCAACATTGTAGGTATGTACAGCTGTCCATATGTAGTATGACTTTAACCAGGGCCGTAGCTTCTATAAGGCACTGAAGGCCCGAGCCTGCAGATTGTCACATGAAATGGACAATCCAAATAGGCCAAAAATGCAATACAATGTGGAGTGCATATCATCTATGTCTGTGCATGGAAACTTGGTATCTTTATGAAACATAATTGGAAATTTGAATGTCTAAATCGTGTATTAAAATGCGTCAGAGTGCATCATCCACGATCTAGGATTACAAATTTTCCTGGGGTGCCATTTAATGAGAGATTAAATGTGTGAGTTTTTGTTATGCTAGGTTACACAAATATCCTTTAGCTGGAATATGAAACAAAATATTCATCATTAGCAATGCATTTACGGTGCAAACATCCATGAGGAAGACAGAATATGCCTAAGATTGATTCATCAAAGGAATGCACTCAACACTGTTATCAATAGAGTATCTTTAAATTATTGTTAGTGTTGCTATAAACATGCAATAGAAGACGAATTCAATTTCAGGCTAAATGTTGAAGAGTTGGAGTTTTCGTGAAGAAAACGAATAATACTAAATTTTTACAGGTTTTCGTCTGTAACATTTACGCTTACAGTAAAATATGTGCTTAGCAGCCATCCGAGGGAATCACACAAACATGCTTAGCACAGGTGACTGCTTAATAGAGGTCAAATATATAATAAGATAACATATTGGGAGTCCGGAAATGGCTGTTTAATAGAGGATGGCTACGTAATGCAGATGGTCACTAACTCAGTGTTGACTATATTTGGAATAATTATAGTATTGTTCGGGGGCGTAACGTCGTACCAACAGCTTAGGTCATATGGTGACCTTCCAGCTATAATTGGTGGAGGATGGCCCCATGTACCCCTTCAATCAGTCAGGCACCAGGGTAGAACAAACGACCTCCCACAAGCCAGCTGGATAGAGTGGTGGGAATGGTGTAAACAGCCTTGGGGTGCAAGGCAACGAACCCACACGGTCACGGAAGCTCCCTGTATATACAATGTTAAGTATAAGTATGACGGACCTGTAGTCCAGTGGTAACACGCTGGACTGGTAATCCTGGGATCGCAGGTTACCTACTTCAAAAAACAAATTATAATACCTTCTAAATACTAAATTTCATTTTCGCTCTTTTTAAACACCTATTATTTACAGATTGTGCATTTTAGAGCATATATATAGAAACTGTTGTCTGTTAATTGTGACGTCAAAATGTGACGCCATAATTAACCACTACAACTACAGTTACGATCAAGTTCGATCCCCCGTCTGACCCTAATAAAATTAACAGTCTTTCAGATGGGACTTTAAGCCGAGATCTCGTGTCGGTGCTGTACACCGTGCACGTAAACGAACCAGAGGAGACTCTGGAATGGATCTGTCTGTACAATTGCACTATCCTGCAAACATCTAACATGACTAATCTCTTCAGGAGGCGTCGCTCATATGGTCAGCCGGTAGCGACGATAAATAAACGTAAAACACGCACAGTAATTATGACGGGGATGAACACATGATATAATGATTATGAACATATAATAGCAAACTAATGCCAATGTAATGAAGGCTTAGGCAACATATAAAACATTATCATGACTTATTAAATATGTAATATCAATACGCGGAAGTCGTGATAGCGCAGTGGATGCGCGTTCGCTTCAGGTGCGAAAGGTCCGGAGTTCGAGCACCGCTGGAGCTGTTACGATTGTGCCCTTAGGCAAGGCAATTAAATTCCACATGTCTCTTCTCACTCCTTCATGGCGATGGATTCCATCAGGAATGAAGTCTCGAGAGTGATTAATATAAGATGAAAGAACTTGTTTCACAATCGAGCTAAAATAAATGTGTGTAAACTGTAGTCGTCTAGAATGTATCCAACTGTTAACTCATTCGTTTGATGGACATAACTTGTTGTAGTTCAAACACTACCTCGTAACCGTTGTTGGAATAATGGTGCTGATATAACTTTGTATATTTCATACTCATAACTAAATAATAATATTTAAGATAAAGAAACGTCACAAGCTTCAAGTTAAACTGTTATGACTACGGTAATACTAAGTCGTACATCAACATGTATCAAGGTCCCGCATGTATCGGTCATGCTTAAAAGGGGGCCACGCAATTGAGGTCACTAGGTCGAATAAAAAACTACCTTATGACATTTCTAGCAAGTCTGAATCATGTATTGTAAAATTGTTATTCAAGCTCATCTATGTGTTGTTTTGTGGTGAACGCTCGCTGTAGCCACTATGTGTGACCTAGCCATCGTCGGTATGAGCGCTCGCTGTAGCCACTATGTGTAACCTAGCCATCGTCGGTATGAGCGCTCGCTGTAGTCACTATGTGTGACCTAGCCATCGTCGGTATGAGCGCTCGCTGTAGCCACTATGTGTAACCTAGCCATCGTCGGTATGAGCGCTCGCTGTAGTCACTATGTGTGACCTAGCCATCGTCGGTATGTGCGCTCGCTGTAGCCACTATGTGTAACCTAGCCATCGTCGGTATGAGCGCTCGCTGTAGCCACTATGTGTGACCTAGCCATCATCGTTATGGTGAACGCTCGCTGTAGCCACTATGTGTGACCTAGCCATCGTCGGTATGAGCGCTCGCTGTAGCCACTATGTGTGACCTAGCCATCGTCGGTATGAGCGCTCGCTGTAGCCACTATGTGTGACCTAGCCATCGTCGGTATGAGCGCTCGATGTAGCCACTATGTGTGACCTAGCCATCGTCGGTATGAGCGCTCCTGTAGCCACTATGTGTGACCTAGCCATCGTCGGTATGAGCGCTCGCTGTAGTCACTATGTGTGACCTAGCCATCGTCGGTATGAGCGCTCGCTGTAGCCACTATGTGTGACCTAGCCATCGTCGGTATGAGCGCTCGCTGTAGCCACTATGTGTGACCTAGCCATCGTCGATATGATGCGGAATCTTCGTCTGAAAGATATTATCAACATAAAAACCAACGATGCCAATGAAAAACATTAAACACATTCATCGAACTAGATTACGGAGAAGTCTGGCAGGCGAACTTCCAGCAATGCATGGGTTTTACTGTTATATTACCTGTCAATACTAGTAATACATTGAGACCCATGCAGAGTTATCGATAATCAGTTAATTGTTGAAAACATATAATTTTAATTGAATGTTAAATATTTAGAGGTTATTACGTGGTTAGTATCGATACCTAGGCTGATACTTTGGTATGAATTTTTAGTAATCGAAATAATGCTCTCCGTTATCCATTTTTCAGGAATAAATCACAATTACAGAATTAGATACACGGAAACGATTGAAATATTACCAGGAAACTACAAACATCTGTTATTTGACACGCTGGTACTCTATGGGAAGTAAGCAAACTAACACCGAGTGCACATGCGTTTCTAAAAAGGAATTAATTATGATACAGTTTTTTTTTCTGGTTTGATGCAGGTTCGTGACCGTATCAAACCAGCAAACGTAATATCTGGAAATCGCAGCGCATTAACCTGGTTGGTAGACAGTATCTGTATGGTGGCAGGCAAATAACGACAATAAATAGGCTAACAGTCATATCTAAGTAATAATGTCATTTATTATTATCACAAATTATTTGGAAGTACAATGACAGTGGACTTTCATTTAAATCATAAGATTCCGACTATGTAAAATGTTACTCCCCAAGGACATTAACCCTTTCAACCCCACAGGCCTCTAAATAGGCTTATGAAAAGTGTAGATCCAGATGAGCCGGCTCGTGACGAGCCGTCTCATCAGGATCTGCACTTTTTTGCCAGTACTAATTATTACTATTTTTAGATAAAATTACCCATTTTGATAAATGAACTGGTCCAAAGGTAATTTTCTTATTAATTTATTGGTCTGAAAATATCAGGCACCAGTCCATGTCAGTTATTTGGGGTTGAATGGACCAGTCCATGTCAGTTACTTGGGGTTGAATGGACCAGTCCATGTCAGTTACTTGGGGTTGAATGGACCAGTCCATGTCAGTTACTTGGGGTTGAATGGACCAGTCCATGTCAGTTACTTGGGGTTGAATGGGTTAAATAAGATCAATATGTTATATATAAAACTCCATAAAGGTATGCTATACCATTAATACGTCGGGACCTTTAAATATACACTGCAAATATGATTGCCAGTTACAGTCAAACAACCAGGTCTGAACGATCAAAAATCAGACAGGTTCATTTCATACACAATAATAGGGTGGTTACTATTTTAGTGTATTGGAAATTTGGTTTATATTATAAAAATTACAACAGTCATGTATGTACATCATACTTGGCTGTGGTAGTTAGACCTTAGTTTAAGAACTAGTGGAATGTGGAATGTGGGTTCGAGCCCTACTGTGGAAAAGAGTTTTTATTAAAATATTTAATTATATTTATTTTATGAACGAAATAGTCGTGAAACATCTAAAATACACACGCTATGTGGCTATATAAATGCATTTTTACACATACCAGTCATATTCAGTACACAATGAGCAAGCAAACACGACATAGTTATAGCTGTGATGCTAGAGAAATTGTTAAAAATGTACATGCATTTTGTACGATGGAGAAGGAGTCTGGATTGCAGGTGGCGCTAAATCAAACCAAGCCATAGATTCATTTACTATTGACCTCACTTCTGACAGCAATGGGGACAGCGGCTCGGATACAGAGACAGCCAGCGAAGGCGAAAACTGATTGATACTGTGAAATGAACTGTAACTGTAATTGCTTGAAATTAAATAGTTGAAAATTAAATTATGAGAAAAAAATCAAAAAATGAGAGTAAAAATACATACCATTCACTTTATATAAAATATAAATTTGAAAAAAAAACTAGTAATAATACACCCAGTGAGATTTGAACTCGCAACTACAAAATATATCACAAGATATTTTATCTGTATTCCTCCGTCGTTACCGTTCGGCCACGTATCATGATCATTGATTTTACGATGTTTATATTTTATTATACTAATGTTATTATAATAATAAATGCCCCATGTTATACGAAAGCTTCCACCCCTCTGAAATGGATGTGGCCGATCTTTGATCGTTCAAAATTGGAAGTTTATTTATAGAACAGTTACAAATGAGTTTATCATGTAGCATGAAAAACGCATTCATAAGTAGTATATATAGTTTTCCTTTCATCCGCGTACATCACTTTAACCGTTACAGCCTGTACCCAACGTATGACAGCCTGTACCCAACGTATGACAGCCTGTACCCAACGTATGACAGCCTGTACCCAACGTATGACAGCCTGTACCCAACGTATGCGTATTGCACATTTCTATTTTGTTGAGGTATCTACATTGTGTGGTTGTCAGAAATTATGATTTACTCTAATCTAAAAATAATCATTTACAACCAATAAGGAATTCAGCACTATTCTCCGCTGAAAACAGTTGTGATACATACATCACTTTGCACGTGAAAAGCAATCATAAGTACGACACGTTTCTATTGGCTCGCGTGATATATTTACACTATGACCTTTTGATTTCTGTCTGCCTCATTTATCGTTATAATCTACGATTCTACGTAGATGTCTCCCTGGCTCGTCTAATCGATAGTGTCTGTGTCAACCTCGTTTTGCATGTAAAGTACCTCTGTGACATAGATGTGACGTGCTGTACTCATTGGACTGCATTAGTAAACTATTTATGTAATATCTGTACCCAGAATGTTTCTCATTAATAACGCACGTGTCATCTTATGGTTAATCTGCTAATGTCAATATTGAGGTTAAGGTGGTTTTGCATATATTCTGATGTCTAGTGTACGTGTTCTTGTTTAGATGGTTGATCTTGTTGTATGGAGTTCTTGTATCGATTAGCGGTTCCAAACTTTACCGGAGTAAAGGGTGCATTTGAGTTCATGTTCAAGACCATTTCTTAGGCATAATCGACGCAGTCTCTATTGCATCTCTGTTTCATCTCTGGAAGTTACCATTATTTAGTAGTTGTCTTGACTTTCGCATATTAATACTATTTCCTGCTCATTCTAAGACGGTGTCTTATCTAGATAATTGAGCTATCATTAGACGTGGTTTATTATTTTATTCTGCGCCTTTGTCAGTTCCTGCTATCCAATAGACTTCTTCAAACTCGTTGTAATTGACGGTAATATAAATCATTGCGTTGACAGTTGGATCGAGTTGCACTGAATGTATGTGTGGGGGAAATGCTGGAAATGACACACTGGCGGCTTTGATATTATGTAAGGCTGATTGTCCGCGCCATTCGAGTGGAATGTCTCTGGTGTAGTGTACTTGGAAATCAATGTTTCCTTTGAGAATGTAGGTTTATGGAGCAGGACACACACATTAATGGCACTAGTCCACAGAGACCACGAATCCCACGAAGTGATCAACTTTAGGATCCGTTGAATCGTATTCAGTTCGTGAAGTTCCTATCTGATTTGTATATATTCGTAGTCAGTCCTTACAATTCTTGAGCAATCGGGAATTAGTGGCAAATGTTTTGAGCTGTTCAAACTTCTGGCCACTAATTCCCGATTCCAAAATAGTAGTAAATTATAGTTAATTCATAGCAAATTCGTAGTGCATTCTTAGGCATCGTAACTGAATCGTAATCGACCCGTAGGCATTCGTAGTATTCTTATCTCATTCGGAGATTCGTTGCTTGACAACGAATCGGCTACGAATCACACGAATACAAGCCGAAGCAGGAACAAAGCAGTCTTGTTCTAGCTATCAGCAGCTTGTGTTGATACTCCAGTTCCAGGGCCAATACAACTGCTCTACGTGGAACATCCATTTGGGAGCTGACCCCCAAGCAGGGGTGAGGGCCGTTTTATACCTATCTTGAGGGGAAATCCCAAGAATTGTCAAGAATAGTCACAACTCATTAGTATTCGTACGTGCATTCGGCGTATTCTTAGCTGATTCCTAACGTTCGTGCAGTATTCATATTAGATTCTTGTAAATCGTAATGAATTCTTGACAATCCCACCAATATTCGTAACTCCATCGTACATGTATGGTAACAGGGTCGTAGAGCGTCACGAATTGGACAAGAAAATGTGCCAAATTCCACTAATCCTCACGAATCCTATAATTTACAATTCATGGGATTCGTGGTTTGCGTGGAATAGTAGCATTAGAGTCATATGCATTCTGGTGGTGCTCATTAAATATAGTCACGTATTGAATTTGTTCTGGGTGCATTGGTTCCGTCTGCCTAGCTTTATTGTGTATTATTATGTATTTCTATTACTGCCCAGCAGCCATTTTCTGATTATTATTGGGAGGTCAGTATGTTGTGGCGGAGAGTAGACCATCCGCATTTATTGGCAAAGAACCAATATTCAACTATCCAACCTCCGTAAGCGATCGACAACTTTCTCTCATTTCACCATTTATCATTTGACTCTGATATGGAGCGAACATGCAGCCCTGATGATAGCTGTGAAAGGCGAGTTCTAACGACAGCACATTAGACCATTCGGCCATCGGTTCTGTAGTATTAGTATTATTATAGTTCTGAACACGATCAGTACCATGTGTCCTACTTCTGTCACGATCCGTTGTACTCTTAGCCACTCCTTTCACTTCTATTGAGTCTTTATTGTTTTTAATGTGTGCCTCTGAAATCGTTTTCTATACAGCCTTTTTATACGTTTGTTTTATCACCGCCACCTCGTTAATCGGAGCGATGTCTCGTGGAATATGTTAGTCAATTATAGCTGTGGAAGATAGCGAAAGATAGAGAAGGCTCACCAATGCAAGGAGCAATCTCGATGTTTCACAGGCCCAGTGCATAGAATCGATACATGATACCTCTGTTTATTGTCAGTCCCATCTGAAAAATCGTTATTATTATTATTATGGACGAGCATGTGATCCATGGATTTGCAGTCCAACATCTGACGTTGTCTATTGATATGTGTATGCGTACCTCTGTTCAAAATAGTATAGTACTGGCACCATTATGCAAATTTATTAATATATTGTGTTAATATAAACCCTGTTTTATTCCCAATTATTTACCAATTTGAACATTTAATTTTCCACCATTCTTAGAGCCTTATTTCGAAGTCTGACATTGGCATGTTGCATATACATTCCATAACAAAGATGACGCGATTAATGTATTTATACCGGACATAGCATCGAGCGGAAAACGATCGGATAAAATAATCAGAATATATTGCAATACTATGTGCCATGCGATGTTTATTACGAGCCAATGATTTCCATTTGCGTATAATACATAGAGGATATTTGTGTTTATTATAGTAAGATATGATTTTATTTCATCTAGTGATCACCGAAATTTGTATTTCCACGAGTGACGTTTAACTGCCCCTGTCCGGGAGCCTCGTTGCACTACAATACACAACCGCACAACCACTTATGTTAGTGGTGAAAGTCCGTAATCAGAAATACTCCCGGTATAATTTAAGTTAGTTTCTGTTTACTGCCACACTTAAAAACTACACACAAAACAAATTCAATAGAATATATGACTTTATAATTAACTGTTCATGAATATCCGATAATAGCTAACATACAGAAGTACATCCAATCGCGGAGGAATACGAAACTCAAGCAGTGACTGAGAAAATTCTATATTAGTTCACTGTTCCATTGGAAACCATACCTAACAGCGGTTAGCCAGTACTTGGTACACAAACATCACCAACAGCTACTTTTAGCTTCCTACTTGATCCGTTGCATTATGTATTATGTGTGTCGTTGTATGTTATATGTGATTTATGTTCTGCAATAACTACTGTTTAAACCATCCTCCGCAAAAAACTTGAAATATGTCTGGAGGAAATCCGTGTTCTATAAGGAGAGGTAAAACCTGGTAGTGGTGATTATGTCCTGTTATTGTTTAGAAACAAATAAAATGTCATACTGATTGGAATGCGAGTCCTTTATTATGCCTAGAATATCACAATTACGATCTAAATCATTAATGATGCCATTTCATGTGACAAGAAACAAATCAGTATTGGTTTAAGATATCTAATGAAGACGAATGTGTTGATAAATTGAACACATAATGTTAACGTTTCGCTCATAGTCTTAACGAAATACAAAACGCAGATTCTGTTTGCAACGGGCAAGACTTGCGATCGTTTATTCACTACATTGACGAATACATGTACAAAACAATAGTTTTCAAATCTCTTCTACTGCACTACGTACATACTGTCCGATTAGCGCAGTGGTTAGTGGGCTCGCTTCTCACCAATGCAACCCGGGTACTCCGGTTTCCTCCCACACGAATGACCACATAAATTATACGCTTTCATCCGAGCCAACGAGAGTGATAAATATAAGTTGTTAAAACTTGCTTCGCAATCGTAGTAAAATAAATAAAGTTTAAACAGTATATATAGTGGAATATATGAAACATATCCTATGCGCAGACCGAGATACACGGGACAAGGCTAAAAAAAAAAAGGTATAAAATCATTAATGATACTCTAAAACATATGACATACTGTATCCAATGTATTTCATGGATGGTTCATATATTTTACTAACAGCATATCTTTGATTGTAGATTAAAATATTTACAAAACGATAATATATTCGAACTCAGTTTTACGATATACTACTGTATGGTACTTATAACAATAACGATCTGAATTCAATTCGATTTTAACAATTAAATCAATATCGAATTTGAATAGCGAAATTGCTTGCGAAACGATCTAAGTCTAGCGTAGAACTGACGAACAATCGCACCATATCACATGAACAAACAAGTACTCACAGTCATGTGATCCTCTTTATATGCAACAATAATTCGCACACACACACACACACTTGTGTACCTGGTATCGTTACGGTTGTAAAATAACAAATAAATTGCCTATTAAATACACGGGTAGGACTGTAAATAATGTTGTTATAACTTGTAGCCCAACCCATTTGCTGTTTTCCCCTCGACAAAACAAATGTATCGTATACTGCAATCATATAATTACATATTAATCTCTGATTTGTTCTTAGTATTGTATGTATATATGTAATGTATTGTATGAAAAAATGCAATAAAATATTATTTAAAAAAAATTAAATACATAGTAAAAAGTAAACACATACAGTCTGTTCATTTATATTTCCAATCTTTCATTTCTTCTGATACCACAACCACTGTGAAGACACACCAAGACTATTTCAAATTTTATGTTTCAAATAGCCAGTGCTCCCCTGTGAATAACGTCACTGTGTTTACACACTGTATTCCTCCGCCAAATAATACAGTATACCAACCTTCAGTTTGCAATGGCATGAATTCTTATACCACATCTTTTCTACACATTAACTAGTCTGAAGTCTTCTCAAGTCACATACTTTCTCAAAAAACACAAAAACTATACACAGCCTGTCATGAAAATGCCACAAAGAAAAATTAACTATATTAGTTATTGCGACTACATTCCATATTTACGTATATACAACCTATAAGACATACGTTCTGAGCTATACTTGCGTAATGCACATAACTTGAACATCTGTTGATATAACAACTATGTAAGGGAACCTCCGTGACATAGTGGTTAATGGCGTTTACTTCAAGTCACATGCCCCTCATTCTCATTATTTCAAGCGTTCTAGCCTTTCTACGGACGGTCGGTTTGCAAGCGATGAAGCTATCTAACTGGCCTATGGAAGGTCGGTTTGCAAGCGATGAAGCTATATAGCTGGTCTACGGACGGTCGGTTTGCAAGCGATGAAGCTATCTAACTGGCCTATGGAAGGTCGGTTTGCAAGCGATGAAGCTATATAGCTGGTCTACGGACGGTCGGTTTGCAAGCGATGAAGCTATATAGCTGGTCTACGGACGGTCGGTTTGCAAGCGATGAAGCTATCTAGCTGCCCTACGGACGGTCGGTTTGCAAGCGATGAAGCTATCTAACTGGCCTACGGACGGTCGGTTTGCAAGCGATGAAGCTATATAGCTGGCCTACGGACGGTCGGAGTGGCTGCCGGGGTCTTCCTACAACAATAATATCTGGAAATTCGCCATTTGAACTAAACTGTTGGTGCGACGTTCAACTCCAAATACAAACAAACAATATAACTATATACATATGTACATTCACTGTTCGTGAGTGACCTCCGTGACTGAGTGACTCCGTGACCAATGTAGTGGATTTCTAACTGCTTCATTCTCATCAAAGTACGCTAAAATCGCACCAGGAATGTCAGATACGGCCAAGGTGAAGCTGGCCAACTAGCTTCGGAAAATGTGGCTGTTATACCCTGATGCTAACACGTTTCGGAATTAATTGGAGGGGATCACCACTTAAAAGTTGGCACGTTCATATAACGGCCTCGGGGCAACAGTTCGAAAGTCTTCCCTGATACCTCGGGACAATAGTTTTGACTGTTCCCCAAACACCCATGAAATAACTGTATACTGATTCGGAATCAAACTACCTGTGACGTCATGTGTGACGTCTATTATGGTGTCATGTTTGGCCGTCTAAGCACGACGTTCTTATGTCATCTAGCGCACGATTGCATCGTTTGCTATCACAACGACCCCTTTCAGCCAACAATAATAAAGAAAATGTGTTTGTTTAAGTAGATAATCAAATTATATTTCACTCATGAACATAGAAAAGTATTATTATCACTCCTTATCACGAATTTGTCTTACAAACCGAACCCCAGCAAAACGAAACATTCATCCTGCTGTTCACGATGAAACAATGTGCCATTCTGGTGTTATTGACCGATCTTGGGACCACAGGCAATCAGTGATCTGGTCGTTTTTACCTAGTTTCTCGTCGATGTTTCTGCATGCATGTTTCATTCTTGGTTGCCTTTATAAATTACTTACTATATGACCATAAAAAAAAAAATTGTGTTGTGCCTGTGGTGTTATGTATACAATCTACATCCGTTATGTCAAAGTCGGTTATTTTCGAATTATCCGGTTATCTCGAAGTCGGATCAATGTCCCGTTTCAGACACTATCATTTGACATATAACAGAATTATATCAAAATACGTTAAGTCAAACTTTGGTTATGTCGAAGTATTTTGTTTGGTCCGACGGAATTCGACATAACGGATGTAGACTGTATATATAATATGTGTTTGTATTTGTTATTTGAAACTTACAATATAAGGTAGCCGACGGGAACCAAATGCTTATACCAAACAAAACATTTGTGTTTTCTTGGGTTTATTGGATGTGAAGGAAATGATGCTTTCATTGATCATTCTGTGAAATATAATTCGACTACATCACATTTGTTCTTTTTATTACAATTACGTTACGCTCTATTTTAATATAGATGATTTATTGAACAAAATATCACAAACCCCTGAGGTTATATCATAGATAATCTACAGACAGTTGATGATAAAAAACAATACTATATTAAGATAACATAAAGTCGAAAAATCCAGGCGAATAATGTGACAAAAATGACATCATCCAATAAATACAAGCATGCATTCATGGTGATGGTGGCTTCATAAATGTCAACTCTAATGTCAGTTGTGCCTCGCATTGTGTCAACTGATTACAAAATACCTGGATGAAGTTAGTCCAAAGCAATGTATAGATGGGCTTGTCTAACAAATGAGCAATCATTTTATGTAATGCATTCTGTGGATATAATAGGGGCTTCCATGGTCGACTGGTTATCAAATCACTTTCCCATCGCTGGCTGTGTCCAATTCTTTCAAGTGAGGAAGCCTCACAGCTGGATTGCGGATGGCCGATTTTGCTTGATATACTGTTCGGAGGTACACGCGGGATCTTCCTCCGCAAGTAATAGTTGGAGACTCGCCACCTAACCTAAGCTGTTGGTGCGGGTCAGGCTATAAGTGAGGTCCCCCTGTCGGGCTGTTACATCATGCACTTAGTTGTTGATGCGGATCAGGCTATAAGTGAGGTCCCACCTGCCGGGCTGTTACATCATGCACTTAGTTGTTGATGCGGATCAGGCTATAAGTGAGGTCCCCCCTGCCGGGCTGTTACATCATGCACTTAGTTGTTGATGCGGATCAGGCTATAAGTGAGGTCCCCCCTGCCGGGCTGTTACATCATGCACTTAGTTGTTGATGCGGATCAGGCTATAAGTGAGGTATCCCCCTGCCGGGTGCTACACCATGCACTTAGTTGTTGGTGCGGATCAGGCTATAAGTGAGGTATCCCCTGCCGGGGTGTTAAGCGATGCACTTAGTTACTTAGTTGTTGGTGCGGATCAGGCTATAAGTGAGGTATCCCCCTGCCGGGGTATTACACCATGCACTTAGTTGTTGGTGCGGATCAGGCTATAAGTGAGGTATCCCCCTGCCGGGGTATTACACCATGCACTTAGTTGTTGGTGCGGATCAGGCTATAAGTGAGGTATCCCCCTGCCGGAGTGTTACACCATGCACTTAGTTACTTAGTTGTTGATGCGGATCAGGCTATAAGTGAGGTACCCCCCCTTCATGTGCGTTACACCATGCACTTAGTTGTTGGTGCGGATCAGGCTATAAGTGAGGTATCCCCCTGCCGGGGTATTACACCATGCACTTAGTTGTTGGTGCGGATCAGGCTATAAGTGAGGTATCCCCCTGCCGGAGTGCTACACCATGCACTTAGTTACTTAGTTGTTGATGCGGATCAGGCTATAAGTGAGGTATCCCCCTGCCGGGTGTTACACCATGCACTTAGTTACTTAGTTGTTGATGCGGATCAGGCTATTAGTGAGGTATCCCCCTGCCGGAGTGTTACACCATGCACTTAGTTACTTAGTTGTTGATGCGGATCAGGCTATAAGTGAGGTACCCCCCTTCATGTGCGTTACACCATGCACTTAGTTACTTAGTTGTTGATGCGGATCAGGCTATAAGTGAGGTACCCCCCACCCTTCAAGTGCGTTACACCATGCACTTAAACGAATCAAAGTTTAAGGATCGTTTACGTTTAATCCTCAGATTTGATGAAATAACTCATTAACAAGTATTATTACATGAGACCAAACACGTATTTATGTTGTATTTTAATGAACAGTGATAATAGAAAGGTGTTATTAAACTTGGCTCATTTTCTTAAGAATGATTTAAACCATAGCGATTCCATACGGAATTATTTATCTTGTATATAATTGTATGTATATATTATGACTATGTATTTATGTATACCGTCATGAATAAACTTATGCTCTGTTCTGTTCCCAAAATTCAATTTTGCTATCAATTTGTTACGATGTAGTACTAATAAAAGTATGTTTTCCAAGATGATTATTGTTTAGATTAAATAAGAAAATGGCGGGATACGTATAATAGATTATACTTTGGGTTAGCAATTCTCGAATCCTTTTCGTTCAAAGCATTTCTATGGGGAGGGCCAATCACTATTTGCAAATTACTATCACCCGTTTGCTAATTATGTATTTGTAATTTGTTTGTAAATGTTACATACATGTATATACAGTAATAAAATATTATCAAATCAAAATAAATGATACTAAAAAACTAAACAAAATGAATTAGAAAAAAACCATCTTAATAGCTCAAAACAAAAACAAAACTTTTTAAGAACTCCATTATGAGTCTATGACCATGTTGAATTATTCTGTGGATTGATGTTCCTGCATCTTGTTGTTGAAATGTATATATTTATGTTCGGTGCTTCAATTCAATTCAAAATTCCGTTATTACGCCAGGTTACATGAGTAACAACAGACAATACAATTGTTTAACGAAAAACATGCACATGGGTAACAGCAAAAGTACATCTAAAACAAAAGTGGACATATACAAACGGGTGGCAACAAATATACATATTAGGTTTTGTTAACAATATCCTCATCCTATTTGATTAATTTCTCATAGATAAACATGTTGTTGACGGGGACAACTTATACTTGATCTACGCATGGAAAGACCGTGATTTGTTCCAGATTTGTAAGTAAGGCATGCCATTGATTGCGTCAAGTTACTATTAAATGTGAGAAAGCACGTAATAAACGTGGATGTTTGTGACAATTCTATTTATTTTAAGGATTTGAATATCGCGTAGGTACTTTTATCGGCGATTACATTATAGTGTCTTGGAGCGATTCAACTATAGCATATTTCTGTTCGGTGCTACAACTATAGCATATTTCTGTTCGGTGCTACAACTATAGCATATTTCTGTTCGGTGCTACAACTATAGCATATTTCTGTTCGGTGCTATAACTATAGCATATTTCTGTTCGGTGCTACAACTATAGCATATTTCTGTTCGGTGCTATAACTATAGCATATTTCTGTTCGGTGCTACAACTATAGCATATTTCTGTTAGGTGCTATAACTATAGCATATTTCTGTTAGGTGCTACAACTATAGCATATTTCTGTTCGGTGCTACAACTATAGCATATTTGGGCTATGATATTTAATGCCACCTCAATCTATTTTACATTTAACGCATTAATTACGACCATTTATAAATAATTAAGCGTATGTGCAAAGGGTAAGATAAACAACAAATATGTAAGAAAACTCATTGCGATAATTATCTCATAGCCAGATATAATGTTATTCCGCAACCACGCTGTTTTGCGCATGGGTTTTGATTACAGATATTTATAATATCAAAAATATCTCGTATAAAACGTAGTATATTACAGAAGTTATTTCACTTTTGTGAAATAAAGTGTAAAATTTAATAGGAAATTGCATTATCTCCTGATATACGTTATCAAATGCATTCCTTAATTCCAATTCAAAATAATATGAGCAAAGATACACTTAGTAAAATTTCCCTAACTATGAAAACAGTGACTCATATCGTCCTGTAAATTTATATTTAATATATCTGGCATAGGAATGGCAATGTATATTTTATAGTGATAATTTATTTTAAACATGTCTGTAATATTGTATTATACATTGATGAGACCGAAATAAAGATATACTACGACTACTAGGTTGATCTACCCTCACCGCTGCAGGGCATATTGGCAAGCATTCCATATCCATTAATTTCGCTTTAGGCACCGTCGTTTGTGGTTGTAAAACAACAAATAAAATTGCCTATTATATACAGAGGTAAAAAGTAAAAACATACAGTATGTACATTTATATTTCCAATCTTTCATTTCTTCTGATACCACATCCACTGTGAAGAGGTATTCAAATGAAACTGTAATAGAGCAAAACTATTCCAATTATAATGTGTCCCATAGCCAGTGCTCACTTGTGAATAATGCCACTATATTTACACAATGTATTCCTCCGCCAAATGATACAGTATACCAACCTTCAGTTTGCAATTGCCTGCATTTTTATACCACATCTTTTCTACACATTAACTAGTCTGAAGTATTCTCAAGTCACATAATTTCTCAAAACACACTAATACACTATTCACTACCTGTCATGAAAATGCATTTCTACAAAAAAGAAAAATGAACTATAATTATTAGTTATTGGGACTACATTCTGCATATTTACGTATTTGCAACCTTGTTCGTGAAGCAATACATAGTGTTGTTGTAGAGTGTTTAAACCTTGTTCGTGAAGCAATGCATAGTGTCGTTGTAGAGTGTTTAAACCGTGTTCGTGAAGCAATGCATAGTGTCGTTGTAGAGTGTTTAAACTTTGTTCGTGAAGCAATGCATAGTGTCGTTGTAGAGTGTTTAAACCTTGTTCGTGAAGCAATGCATAGTGTCGTTGTAGAGTGTTTAAACCTTGTTCGTGAAGCAATGCATTGTGTCGTTGTAGAATGTTTAAACCTTGTTCGTGAAGCAATGCATAGTGTCGTTGTAGAGTGTTTAAACCTTGTTCGTGAAGCAATGCATAGTGTCGTTGTAGAGTGTTTAAACCGTGTTCGTGAAGCAATGCATAGTGTCGTTGTAGAGTGTTTAAACCTTGTTCGTGAAGCAATGCATAGTGTCGTTGTAGAGTGTTTAAACCTTGTTCGTGAAGCAATTCATAGTGTCGTTGTAGAGTGTTTAAGCCTTGTTCGTGAAGCAATGCATAGTGTCGTTGTAGAGTGTTTAAACTTTGTTCGTGAAGCAATGCATAGTGTCATTGTAGAGTGTTTAAACCTTGTTCGTGAAGCAATGCATAGTGTCGTTGTAGAGTGTTTAAACCGTGTTCGTGAAGCAATGCATAGTGTCGTTGTAGAGTGTTTAAACCTTGTTCGTGAAGCAATGCATTGTGTCGTTGTAGAGTGTTTAAACCTTGTTCGTGAAGCAATGCATAGTGTCGTTGTAGAGTATTTAAACCTTGTTCGTGAAGCAATGCATAGTGTCGTTGTAGAGTGTTTAAGCCGTGTTCGTGAAGCAATGCATAGTGTCGTTGTAGAGTGTTTAAACCTTGTTCGTGAAGCAATGCATAGTGTCGTTGTAGAGTGTTTAAACCTTGTTCGTGAAGCAATTCATAGTGTCGTTGTAGTGTTTAAACCTTGTTCGTGAAGCAATGCATAGTGTCGTTGTAGAGTGTTTAAACCTTGTTCGTGAAGCAATGCATAGTGTCGTTGTAGAGTGTTTAAACCTTGTTCGTGAAGCAATGCATAGTGTCGTTGTAGAGTGTTTAAACCGTGTTCGTGAAGCAATGCATAGTGTCGTTGTAGAGTGTTTAAACCTTGTTCGTGAAGCAATGCATAGTGTCGTTGTAGAGTGGCTAAACCTTGTTCGTGAAGCAATGCATAGTGTCGTTGTAGAGTGGTTAAACCGTGTTCGTGAAGCAATGCATAGTGTCGTTGTAGAGTGTTTAAACCTTGTTCGTGAAGCAATGCATAGTGTCGTTGTAGAGTGGTTAAACCTTGTTCGTGAAGCAATGCATAGTGTCGTTGTAGAGTGTTTAAACCTTGTTCGTGAAGCAATGCATAGTGTCGTTGTAGAGTGTTTAAACCTTGTTCTTGAAGCAATGCATAGTGTCGTTGTAGTGTTTAAACCGTGTTCGTGAAGCAATGCATAGTGTCGTTGTAAAGTGTTTAAACCGTGTTCGTGAAGCAATGCATAGTGTCGTTGTAGAGTGTTTAAACCTTGTTCGTGAAGCAATGCATAGTGTCGTTGTAGAGTGTTTAAACCTTGTTCGTGAAGCAATGCATAGTGTCGTTGTAGAGTGTTTAAACCTTGTTCGTGAAGCAATGCATAGTGTCGTTGTAGAGTGTTTAAACCTTGTTCGTGAAGTAATGCATAGTGTCGTTGTAGAGTGTTTAAACCTTGTTCGTGAAGCAATGCATAGTGTCGTTGTAGAGTGGTTAAACCGTGTTCGTGAAGCAATGCATAGTGTCGTTGTAGAGTGTTTAAACCTTGTTCGTGAAGCAATGCATAGTGTCGTTGTAGAGTGGTTAAACCTTGTTCGTGAAGCAATGCATAGTGTCGTTGTAGAGTGTTTAAACCTTGTTCGTGAAGCAATGCATAGTGTCGTTGTAGAGTGTTTAAACCTTGTTCTTGAAGCAATGCATAGTGTCGTTGTAGTGTTTAAACCGTGTTCGTGAAGCAATGCATAGTGTCGTTGTAAAGTGTTTAAACCGTGTTCGTGAAGCAATGCATAGTGTCGTTGTAGAGTGTTTAAACCTTGTTCGTGAAGCAATGCATAGTGTCGTTGTAGAGTGTTTAAACCTTGTTCGTGAAGCAATGCATAGTGTCGTTGTAGAGTGTTTAAACCTTGTTCGTGAAGTAATGCATAGTGTCGTTGTAGAGTGTTTAAACCTTGTTCGTGAAGCAATGCTAGTGTCGTTGTAGAGTGTTTAAACCTTGTTCGTGAAGCAATGCATAGTGTCGTTGTAGAGTGTTTAAACCTTGTTCGTGAAGCAATGCATAGTGTCGTTGTAGAGTGTTTAAACTTTGTTCGTGAAGCAATGCATAGTGTCATTGTAGAGTGTTTAAACCTTGTTCGTGAAGCAATGCATAGTGTCGTTGTAGAGTGTTTAAACCTTGTTCGTGAAGCAATGCATAGTGTCGTTGTAGAATGTTTAAACCTTGTTCGTGAAGCAATGCATAGTGTCGTTGTAGAGTGTTTAAACCTTGTTCGTGAAGCAATGCATAGTGTCGTTGTAGAGTATTTAAACCTTGTTCGTGAAGCAATGCATAGTGTCGTTGTAGAGTGAAACCCAACAACAACAAAAACCCAACAACAACAAACACACCAACACACAAAAAACCCAACAACAACAAAAACCCAACAAAACCACAAAAACCCAACACACCAAAAACCAACAAAACAAACACCCAACAACAACCAATTTAAGCCGTTTCGTGAAGCAATGCATAGTGTCGTTGTAGAGTGTTTAAACCTTGTTCGTGAAGCAATGCATAGTGTCGTTGTAGAGTGTTTAAACCTTGTTCGTGAAGCAATGCATAGTGTCGTTGTAGAGTGTCTAGTAGATTGGTTATCATGAAACACCACATGACCATGCGATAGAATGTGGCTTCTTCTTCCTGTGCATCGTGACAGTTTGCTGACTTGCGTTGATGTATTGGATGCAAATGGCTGCCGTAAGCAGATAAATGATCACTAGATAATGTTATGAATGATTAAACTGCTAAAGTGGATATACCACTTGTGCATCAAACCGAACATAGAATGCCAAGTTACCGAAATAGACAATTCCAGAAATGTGTATAAATTATGGCATAGTCTTGGAAGTTTGCAGTTTTAAACAAAATAGATCGACAACTTGAAAAATAGTGCATGTAACTATTGGAATTATTTTTATTACAATTCCAATATAAATATCGTGAAGGCAAACAGTCGTTCGTATATTGTGCGATGTTTGGATATATTATCTGGCGAATCATGCGAAAATCGGGCCTCGAATATGTTTAGAAAAATGGGAAGAAAGATAAGTGCTTAAATTAGACTAAGATTACATAATTATAATCCCATAATCTTTACATTACTGTATACTGCCAAGGGATTGTTAGTTAAATGTCGTTTAAAATTCGATATCAATTAGCGTAAACAGTTCGAAACTGTTGCCATAGGAACAACGGAACAATATGCCCAAGCCCATGACGTTGTTAGACAAAGATAGTTGGTCGAATAATGATAATATACCATGTAAACTAGAGTAGTTGACTTTAAATGTGAATAATGATGTGAACAATAGGACTAGGGGGCAATGATAATTATTTAATGTGTTACAGTTACAACACATTTATTTCTAACAGCTTACACATATGTTTATACAAATTTATTTTAGCTCGATTGCGAAACAAGTTATTTCAACTTATATAAATCACTCTCGAGACCTCATTCCTGATGGAATCCATCGCCACGAGGGAGAGAGAAGAGGCAATGTGGAATTTAAATGCCTTGCCTAAGGGCACAATCGTAACGGCTCCAGTGGGGCTCGAACTCCGGACCTTCCGCACCTGAAGCGAACGCGCATCCACTGCGCTATCACGACTTCCAGCTTACATATATGGACGACGCTTTGTTTCTTTGCATTCGAACGTTTTGGGATGGGTGTGCTGTACTAGATACATATTTTGTTTTTATTATACACATTTGGCTGTCCGATTAGCGCAGTGGTTAGCACGCTCGCTTCTCACCAATGCAACCCGGGTTCGATCCTCGGACCGGGAAGCATGTGAGATGGTACGGTGGTCGCCAGATCGGACATGTGGGTTTTCTCCGGGTACTCCGCTTTCCTCCCACACGAATGACCATATATACGCTTTCATCCGCGCCAACGAGAGTGATTAATATAAGTTCTTAGAACTTTCTTGCCAATCGTTGTAAAATAAATAAAGTTTAAATTAGATAACGTCATTAATGTTATCGCGACGTTTCAAACGTTCTTTCAAAAACATGTATACGTGTGTCACTAAACAAGTCACAACTTCCTCAATTTGTAAAACAGTACGTCGAAAATGTTCGAGACATTGTGGTGTAGACCTCATATATCAACATCATTTTAAAATATGTCCGAGTGCCCATTTTCGTGTGTTGTCGGCCATATCTGTTTTTTCTATCACTATATATCATTATATATTCTAACAGGACCCAGCTAATAACATACATACTTGTAGAGTAAAATCTACCTCGAGTTATTCTACAATATACCTACCTTGAACTATGCTGCGCTCGCGCATCGTGTTTTGGCTATTCCATGTATACAATGCGTGTACAGTTTTATGAATGAAAGTCACGTGATGTTTGTAAATACTACCGTGGGAATTCGCTGAAGTGAGCTATTTTTAGAATCAGATAATCTCTTGTCCGTCTTGTTATTCTGTTAAGTAACGTTTCAGTTACTATTCTGTATAGTTGTATTTGACAAAATAAATAACAGTATGGATCAGTTACAACCTTTGTTCATTTATGCACTAGATTGATATTTTCCATAAAAAATAACGCCATCACCCCACCCCTTACACGGGAGGAAATTTCGAAAGCCAAATGCAGCGGAGTACCACGGCGTTTGAAGAAAATATTCCTTTGATTCTCGTCTAAAATGATTAGAATTGAGTCGTGTTAGAATCGAAATAATAAGTATCAACCGTGGTATATCGCAGAATAACCCGAGTTTGTCGTTCTTATGCGTAGAAATATATCACTCAGGCCGACGGCCTGAGCGATATATTTCTACGCATAAGAACTTCAAACTAGGGTTATTCTGCGATATACCACGGTTGATACTTATTATTTCTTAATTACTATCACGTGTCAAATCAGAATGACATTTCAAACTTTTGGGACACGTTGTGTGGACGTGTGCGTTTGCCAGTTTCTTGTACATGTCGTTTTTACCACGCAATATGCTTGTGTTCATTCTGTGTCTTGGTGATTGGCGGTATTTCTAAATACATTTGTTATCCTTGTGTCATTTCACAATATAATTGTTTTAAGTGTATCTATCGTCGCTACCGAGATGGCAGGCGGTTTACTAATGGTGTAAATGTCAAATAGCAAATACAATATGCTTATACTAATATAACGCTAACAAGTACTTATACTGCACACACCTCCTTAAGACACTGCCACTGTTTTCATATAAAGAGATACGGTCTGAGCAGTGATATTTTCTAACGGTTAATATGCACGATCACTCTGTGAGCTGAGAATTAGTCAAAATGAGGCCCTGACAATTTAAGTAAACGTATATTATTGATTGTAAAGAAAATTGATAGTTATGAGTATTCAAACTACATAATCCAGATCAGCCCAGGGACATAGATTACATGTTATGTAGGTGCCTCATCAGCCGTAGCGTAATCACTGAGACTGATAATTTGTATGCATGTATATAATATGTATGTATTTATATGAATAAACTATATGTGTTCGTTATATGGTAACCTTCATACTTCATTTAATTATATATCTACAGTATTATTCGCAAGTTTTCTGTTATATTTTAAATATTTCTCTGTGTCAGTGTGTGTTTACCGATATTGATGCTACATAATAATCACAGTGAATGCTATGAGTACATGTATAATATTATAATTATAATCTCTTGAACATACGAGTATTACACATATTCTGCCGATTTCTACAAGATGCCATTGAGTAAAATAACAATGTATGTAACTGATGAGCAGAGAAAAGAATTGCTGACTTTCTTGCAAAATAAGAACTGGGACGTAGAGATGGAAATAGAAGAAACAGCCACCGCCATGCCCGTTGCAGAGGCTGCTTACGTACCTCCCCCTATGCCTCAGCATGCTGAAGGTGTTGCTGAGTGTCCACTGTGCTTGTGTTCCCCTTGCATAATAAATGAACAGAACAAACAACTTTGGTGGCCTGCTAATAATCGTCCACCGCATAATCTAAATTCACATGAGAGAAAGCTTCTATACAGGAGGTTTTGGGCAATGCTATATAATTGTGGCGCATGGAAAGATGTCAGATATATAGAGAGAAAAGTAGCGGCTAGAAGAGGAGACTGTACTTGGCATAAGAGGGAACTGATGCCTGAATGTGTGGTACAGCAATGCAGGAACTGGCTGCCTAACCCGCGCAACCAGCCTTATTTGGGCCATAAGTGGAGTTGAATTGTTTATACCAGTTGTAAGTACTATAAAATACAGAACTTCAATTTCAGCAATTTATAACCTCTGATATGTACGTGGGTCATAATAGATATAAGTGGTGCTCATGTATTAGATGTATACCATGCAGGGCCTCGCATGTGGCAAATACGATGTGCGTCGACCGTCAGATTTGTACCGCTATTCCTTGTGTGTTTAGTGCGTCGACCGTCAGATTTGTACCGCTATTCCTTGTGTGTTTAAGGTCAAATATAGGTCAACCTGCAGGCCTTTAAACGAATTAACGACTTCAATGTTATTATCATATATCATAGGTCAATGTTTGTGTGTCGTCCCTTCTCACACATTATAGCCTTGGTTTTGGATGTGTTGATCTTCATTCCCCATAACTGACAGTAGTTTTCAATGTCTCTTATCATAGATTTTAGTGCTTCTGGTGTTTACGCAAAGAGAGCCATGTCGTCTGCGTAAAGTATTAAGAAAAGTATTAATCCGTTCATGGTGAAAATGCCATCTATATCAGTACCGATATTATCTATCAGATCATTCACGAAGAGCATGAATAGGATGGGAGAAGTAGGATCACCTTGTTTCAATCCCATTTCAGAGTTGAATAGGTCAGAGGTTGACGTATTAAACTTTACATATGACTTAATGGCAGTGTATATAGACTTAATAGCTGTTACCAGTTTACAACTTACATTTTCGCTTATGAGTTTTTGCCATAGTTGCGTTCTATCTATTTTGTCATAACATTGTTGATAATCAATGAAAATACAGTAGAGTTTTTGCCCCGAATTAAGTACTTTAGAGATAATAGTCTGTAATATGAAAATACAATCGCCAACAGACTTGCCTTTCTGGAAACCAAACTGATTGGGTGATATTTGTTCATGTTTTGATGACCATTTGGTTAGCCTATTCAATAAAATGTGTGAGTAAATTTTTGCGATTATGTTTATAAGCATGATACCTCGATAATTTTTCGCTTCGTTCTGATCTCCTTTTTTTATAAATAGGAGTAATTATACCCACTCCCCACGAAGTGGGGTATTCGCCGCTATCAAACATTCTGTTATACAATTTTATTAGAAAGGGTGATATCAAGTCGTAACATGATTTAAATATTTCACTTGTTAAATTATCAGGCCCTGGTGCCTTATTATTATTCTGCGAAAAAACGGCGTCTCGAATTTCGGTTTCGGATAATGGACAATCTAGATCATTATCTGAAATATTGTGATTTTCGGGAGTATATTCGCGTTGTGTTTCGTCATGGGACTGGTTACCGCCTAGCAACAATTTAAAGTGCTCGCACATATCTTTCGCAGATAAACAACATGGTTCACTGTTCCTTGTCTTATAGGTTTTCTTTATATTTTGCCAGAATTTATGCGGTTGCGAAGTGGCTAGTTTATTGATCCTAGCACCTTCCGTCATCCGGTAGCGTTGTCGCGCTTTTTTCTTAACTTTGTTATAACGTGTCCTTTCGCGTGTAAAAATAGCGCGTGTTGCGTCGTTTTTGTCACGGTTAAAATTATTCCTGGCTGATTTAAAGTCTCTTTTTGCTTGAAAACAATTTGCATCAAACCATTTACTATTAGCCTTTTTATTAGTATGGCTGGTTGAGTAGGTGTATTTACTTTCGCCGTAAACATCGTCCGCGCTTGCATGTATAAACTGGATGAAATCTTGTACTATTTTGTCAATCGGTTCACTAGATACATCGCATGTCAGCCGATGTAACGCCTCATTATTATTCATAATATGCGCGTTAAAGTTCGCGACCTTGTCCTTTGAAAATACTATTTTCCTGTATTGTGATGTAACGTTATCCGTATAGTCGGTATGTTGCCGTGTAGACGGTATTTTCAAAGGAAACGTGAATGATATCGGTGCGTGGTCAGAAAATTCATTAAAATCGTGAATGGTAAAATCGGTTATAGTATTAAAGTTTTCGTATTTCAATAGTAAATAATCTGGAGCGCTAAGTCCAATATAATTGTATAATAACAACGTTTTAGAAATTCGAATCGGTATGTAACTTTTAATCACTGAGCAATACGTAATTCATGGGATGTCGCCGTGTACAGAATCAGTTGGGGATTGTACTCTTAAAACCCATGCGTCATTAGTTAAAGTCGGATATTGTTAGTAATTCGTTCACAATTGTATTAAGCTTTTCCCCACCTGAGAAGAACTGCGAGGGTCTAATCGGGGCTAACGTGGGATTTTCTATGAATAGTTGTACATTCCTCCACGGATATTGACAAAAACAGTAAGCCCATTACATCACACAATGTAGAATTGATTAGAACTTTTTAATAATGTCCCGAGTTTGATCATTATATATACCGAGTCAAAAAAGAAACGATACCTGGTGGTTATGTGTCTATAATTTCAACATTTATTAAGAAAATTCTTTGAAAATTCATAAGATGATAGTCCAACATGTTTGAAAGAGGAGCACATAAAGCATAATGAGCCTCCGAAACTGTCTACTGCGCGATGACGTAATTCGACAGGGTCTAATGGAGTTTTCACACAGACTCAATACCGAGTATGGGCACCATTTGCGTCTCTCACTGCAATGCCCCGCCGTCGCATCGAACGGAAGAGTGTCTGAATCTCTTGCTGGTCAATATTTGTCCACTCCTGACGCAAAACATCCCTCAGTTAGTTTAACGTTACCGGCTGACGTCGTCTGACGCGGCGGTCTAACGTATCCCACAAATGTTCTATGGGTGACAAGTCTGGTGACAAAGCAGGCCACGGCAGGGTTTCAATATTGTTCTGCTCCAATAATGTGGTGGAAATCCGAGCAGTACGACACCTGGCGTTGTCCTGTTGGAACAGTGTGACCTTTCTGTTGGCGTTAAAGAACGGCACAACAACTGGCGCAAGGATCTCATCACAGTACCGCTGGGCGTTTAGGTTCCCGTCCACCACTAACAGTTCAGTGCGACTGCCGAAGGTGATACCGCCCCACGCCATAATGCTTCCGCCCCCGAACAGATCGACCTGGCGTACACATGCGTCGGCGTAACGTTCACCGCGTCTGCGATATACCCGCTCTCTGCCATCCGCTCGACGCAAACAGAACCGCGATTCATCGCTAAACATCACCGAATTCCACTGTAACCGAGTCCAGCGAGCACGTTCCGTCGTCCATTCCCGCCGTACGTCACGGTGACGTCGTGTCAGGATGGGTCCAACGTATGGCCGATAGGCACGAATGCCACGTTCACCGAGCCGGTTCCTGACTGTTCGTGCACTGATGCGATTGTTGGTCATCCCAGGAGTAACGGCAGCTGTGTGCGTAGCAGGTAGGAACCGGTCACGTAAATGTGACGTCCGAATGTGACGGTCCTGTTCACGCGTCGTCACACGTGGTCGACCAGATCTTGGACGGTCGTCCACCGATCCATGTGTTCGATAACGTCGAAGTAGACGTGTTATCGTGATCCGCGTAACCCCGAGTCGATTTGCGACGTCACGCTGACGTAAACCGCCGTCAATCATGCCAATGGCACGCATTCTCTGATTGCGGTTTAGCCTAGGCATTTTGTTAGAGGTAACAATGGGTATGTAAGGTGTTTTTCCTCGATGATAATGCAATACCAGTACAATAAACCGGTTTTCCGATTTGTACATGTGTAGGAAGTTGCCTTTGTTGAGGAGCACGTGCAAATCGGAAATTCGGAGTTTCAGGATTATCGGGTGTTTATTTACCTGTGTTTATGGTTGGCTGACGTTGCAATAGGATATCTGGTACTGATTCGTAATAATATATTAAACCTTTCTATGGTTTTATCCGTTTTACGTCATTTTTAATATGGTATCGTTTCTTTTTTGACTCCGTATATATACGCTCCTATCAGGAAATACTGGTTCGAATTTCTGTGTGGGCGAATCAAAGCCCAATTATGCGTTTAATTAGAATGTGCTGCACACAAAGATATTGCAAGGAGCGGATCAGTATATACTGTCATTATTGAAAGCATTTCAGTGTGGAGTTCTTGGATACCGGTGTGATATTAAAGGAAAAAAGCGTTGTCCGACTGTTTGCCCATTTAAGCGCCATCTAATTAATTTAAACAATATTTTATTCAAGAAGTGTACATAACATAGGAATAATTGCAATAGCACAGTTAGGATTGGGGGAAACGTTACATAGTAACTTATTCGAATCCCTTTCCTTCAATACAATTACATACACACACACATTCTGTTATGCCAGGTTACATTACAAGTATTGTTTAGTACGACATATTTTATAATGCTATAAAGCGAGTTGAAGCACAAAAAGGAAATAAAACATGCAACAAAAACGTTCGGAAAATTTACGATGTTGTAATCTTTCGTTTTGATATAAAATGAAGAGACAAACAGAAACTGGGGAAAAAACCTGCGCCATCTAAGTGTGGGCATATGGGCATACTACTGGGGGGAAACCTGCGCCATCTAAGTGTGGGCATATGGGCATAATACTGAAACTATTATGAAATTCGCTCTTCAAATAAAGCAGTTATTGTCATTTGAAAACTTGAAATGTGAATTTGAATATTTTTGGGTAGTTATAATGTCATAGCTATATACAAATGACTTCCTGTCAACCAAAATATTATAACAGGACAGCATAGATATATATAGAGAGATCCATTATATCGAATTCAATCGGACCAAACAAAATACTTAGACATAACCGAAGTTTGACGTAACGAAATTCGATATGATACTCGAGTCGTTCATTATGTGTCCAACAGCACCAAGGAAGCTCATTTCCATGTTGGTCTGAAATATGTCCCGGTATATCAGAGTCGTTATTGACGGCAGCGTGTTGTTCATATCTCTGAACCTCCGTGTAACTACAGCAGACACCGAGGTTGTGAAGAGTGTCAATCAAATACTTTGATGCATAGTGATGGTGCAGCTGATCACCGAGTGCAAACTGCAGTGGTGCTAAAGTTTACAAGTTAGAATATAGTGTCCCCCCATATACATAAACCAGGGAGTGTCTATTCTCAAATATGTTGTCCTGTATACTCGGGCCCTGTATACTCGGGAGTTATTTGACATTGTATATATAATACAGTTTTGGGCTCTTTAGAATTCTTCTATCTGCTTATCTGCATCAATTGTTGACGTGAACACGTGGTGCCATGAATATTTACAATTAAGCTAGTTAATGAAAACTGTTTATGTAAACATATCGGTAAATCTCGAAAACGTCAATTTAAGGCGGCGGCCATTTTGGATTTTAGCGCCATATTGCATTTATTTCTAGAAACGATGTCTCTAGTCTGTGTGCAATATACATTTATACATTCCTGGCAAATATGGATGAAGTTATGGGCGTATTCCATTAATTCGCAGATACTTCTACATTTTCCAACTGTTTACCCCAAAGAAAGGCATTTAGCATTGATAGACTGTGGTGGACTTTTACTATGTTAGGTAAGATATATTGCATACACCAATAATCGCCTTTGTAGGAATTAATTCCTTTATTCGACAGTTTTCTTATAAACGAACCCTACTATAACAATTATTCACAAGAATGAAAGCGAATTAAAATGACTTATTTTAGAAAATCAGCTCCATTCTACCATCTTGAGTAATCTCCCGCCTCCATTCAATAAATAAAGTAGACAAAGTTCACACATGTCCGACAGAGATGCTGTTCTTCAAATGAAATACGTTGATATAGCTGTCATAAACAGATGCACTGTAAAATATAGATAATTTAGTTTTTGTAAATTTCCGGCATCCAATCCCAAAATAGCACTTTATGGAGTGCATGTAATTTTCTCAATAATGACTTTGTAAAATTTCATGCTGTGAGATATAGTGTCAAGGGCTCGATATGTACGATTCAATACAGACGGATCAGTTAACACGCTGGACTGGTAATCCAGGCATCGCAGGTTCGATACCCCGTTTGACCCTAATAAAATTAACAGTCTTTCAGAAGGGACTTTAAACCGAGGTCTCGTGTCGGTGCTGTACACTGTGCACGTAAAAGAACCAGAGGAGACTCTGGAACGGGTCTCTGTCTGTATCATTGCACTATCCTCCAAATATCTAACAGGATTTAATCTCTTCAGGAGGCGTCGCTCATGTGTGGAGCCGGTAGCGACGTTAAATAGACGTAATGCGTACACGCATACGGATTCGGGAAGTACTGATGGTTCATGAAAAGAGGTGTCTCATAAGTCAGAAATGACTTTAAATAGGGGTGACACTATAATAAACAAACACTTTACGACCTTAGAATTTGAATATACCGATTGGAGTTCTATTCCCAGCACAACCACATCCTGTTTGTGATTGAATAGTTTAGTTTATACAAATTTATTTTAGCTCGATTGCGAAACAAGTTCTTACAACTTATATTAATCACTCTCGAGACCTCATTCCTGATGGAATCCATCGCCACGAGGGAGAGAGAAGAGGCAACGTGGAATTTAAATGCCATGCCTAAGGGCACAATCGTAACGGCTCCAGCGGGGCTCGAACTTCGAACATTTCGCACATGAAGCGAACGCGCTACCACGCCTTCATGTTGTGGCGTTGAAGGACAATGAATTTGGATGAGAGATAATTATCGTAATATTTGGATGAATTTGTATTACAGTAATAAACATGTCTAACACTTTATGCGAGACCGCCGGCAATTTGTTTTTGCGATATATATATATAGTGTTTATTTTATTGGTTTTCTGTTTACATATATATATTTACAGTTATCGATATTACTATATATATAATCAGAGAAAATAGCCGATGTACCCGTCTTGTGGACATTGCCAACGGGAGTAAATATTGAGTGACGTCACTGTCAAGTTATCATAAACATACTGTACGACCACTGACGTGTACAAATGATACTTGTTTACAATTTACGAGTATCAACATGTAGACATCAGTGGGCGCAACGTGACCTTGATAACGTCCTGTTGACACATTTGTTAAGAGTAGTGGCGGACATAACTTAGAACTACCCGTCTAGCGTGCAATGCGCACATAGTTAAAGTAATTGCCCGCCTCGCCGGCATCGTCTCATACAACCAGTGCAATCCTCTATTTAAGCCAACATCGATTATGGAACACCATTAGCTTTGATCTTAAACACATTAACTTCAAGCCCCCAGTTGTAAGACTACATACTGTATTGTACAGGTCGCTGGATGCTAAGTTTAGCCATTCAGGATCTTGTCATCTTCGATAAGTAATAAGATCAAACGGGTGTCATTAATAACAATGACCCTACTAATTATGTAGCGCAAATATATTACCAATTCATCCACGAGCATAGCCCACATTCTTAGCGAACTGTTTCCTCTTGAAGTAGATGATCGACATATCAAAGTCGATGTGACTTTATGAGCAGTTTAGTGCGTTACGCATATTATCATTACCATCTGACCAGTAATGCATATAAGTTTAAAGCGACATTAATTGAATCTGTCGAGTTATTGCTACTACCAATTCTTTTGAAAAAATTCGAACACTAAATTACAATACAAAACAGGTTTTGAAGTCCGCAAATTCTCAAAAGCGAAAGTAGGATTTCATATAGCGGTCATCCACGCTCTTGAATACACGTGTTCTTATTATTGGGGTATACAGTAAACGAGTGATTCTATCGTTTAGAGATAATTGAAATCGAATTAGTCTAAACATAAATATGGATAGGCACAAATGTGAGACATAACGGTGAATATGTACGCATGAATGTTTACCCTGCTTACATTATATTGTTATGTCAAAAAACATCGTATACGATGTTTGCTTATTATTTGAAATACTCGTACTGTGGCAAATATTTG
>CM026397.1:48054794-48070789 GCA_014843695.1 Archivesica marissinica
GTTACACCATGCACTTAGTTACTTAGTTGTTGATGCGGATCAGGCTATAAGTGAGGTACCCCCCTTCATGTGCGTTACACCATGCACTTAGTTACTTAGTTGTTGATGCGGATCAGGCTATAAGTGAGGTACCCCCCACCCTTCAAGTGCGTTACACCATGCACTTAAACGAATCAAAGTTTAAGGATCGTTTACGTTTAATCCTCAGATTTGATGAAATAACTCATTAACAAGTATTATTACATGAGACCAAACACGTATTTATGTTGTATTTTAATGAACAGTGATAATAGAAAGGTGTTATTAAACTTGGCTCATTTTCTTAAGAATGATTTAAACCATAGCGATTCCATACGGAATTATTTATCTTGTATATAATTGTATGTATATATTATGACTATGTATTTATGTATACCGTCATGAATAAACTTATGCTCTGTTCTGTTCCCAAAATTCAATTTTGCTATCAATTTGTTACGATGTAGTACTAATAAAAGTATGTTTTCCAAGATGATTATTGTTTAGATTAAATAAGAAAATGGCGGGATACGTATAATAGATTATACTTTGGGTTAGCAATTCTCGAATCCTTTTCGTTCAAAGCATTTCTATGGGGAGGGCCAATCACTATTTGCAAATTACTATCACCCGTTTGCTAATTATGTATTTGTAATTTGTTTGTAAATGTTACATACATGTATATACAGTAATAAAATATTATCAAATCAAAATAAATGATACTAAAAAACTAAACAAAATGAATTAGAAAAAAACCATCTTAATAGCTCAAAACAAAAACAAAACTTTTTAAGAACTCCATTATGAGTCTATGACCATGTTGAATTATTCTGTGGATTGATGTTCCTGCATCTTGTTGTTGAAATGTATATATTTATGTTCGGTGCTTCAATTCAATTCAAAATTCCGTTATTACGCCAGGTTACATGAGTAACAACAGACAATACAATTGTTTAACGAAAAACATGCACATGGGTAACAGCAAAAGTACATCTAAAACAAAAGTGGACATATACAAACGGGTGGCAACAAATATACATATTAGGTTTTGTTAACAATATCCTCATCCTATTTGATTAATTTCTCATAGATAAACATGTTGTTGACGGGGACAACTTATACTTGATCTACGCATGGAAAGACCGTGATTTGTTCCAGATTTGTAAGTAAGGCATGCCATTGATTGCGTCAAGTTACTATTAAATGTGAGAAAGCACGTAATAAACGTGGATGTTTGTGACAATTCTATTTATTTTAAGGATTTGAATATCGCGTAGGTACTTTTATCGGCGATTACATTATAGTGTCTTGGAGCGATTCAACTATAGCATATTTCTGTTCGGTGCTACAACTATAGCATATTTCTGTTCGGTGCTACAACTATAGCATATTTCTGTTCGGTGCTACAACTATAGCATATTTCTGTTCGGTGCTATAACTATAGCATATTTCTGTTCGGTGCTACAACTATAGCATATTTCTGTTCGGTGCTATAACTATAGCATATTTCTGTTCGGTGCTACAACTATAGCATATTTCTGTTAGGTGCTATAACTATAGCATATTTCTGTTAGGTGCTACAACTATAGCATATTTCTGTTCGGTGCTACAACTATAGCATATTTGGGCTATGATATTTAATGCCACCTCAATCTATTTTACATTTAACGCATTAATTACGACCATTTATAAATAATTAAGCGTATGTGCAAAGGGTAAGATAAACAACAAATATGTAAGAAAACTCATTGCGATAATTATCTCATAGCCAGATATAATGTTATTCCGCAACCACGCTGTTTTGCGCATGGGTTTTGATTACAGATATTTATAATATCAAAAATATCTCGTATAAAACGTAGTATATTACAGAAGTTATTTCACTTTTGTGAAATAAAGTGTAAAATTTAATAGGAAATTGCATTATCTAGACTCCTGATATACGTTATCAAATGCATTCCTTAATTCCAATTCAAAATAATATGAGCAAAGATACACTTAGTAAAATTTCCCTAACTATGAAAACAGTGACTCATATCGTCCTGTAAATTTATATTTAATATATCTGGCATAGGAATGGCAATGTATATTTTATAGTGATAATTTATTTTAAACATGTCTGTAATATTGTATTATACATTGATGAGACCGAAATAAAGATATACTACGACTACTATGTTGATCTACCCTCACCGCTGCAGGGCATATTGGCAAGCATTCCATATCCATTAATTTCGCTTTAGGCACCGTCGTTTGTGGTTGTAAAACAACAAATAAAATTGCCTATTATATACAGAGGTAAAAAGTAAAAACATACAGTATGTACATTTATATTTCCAATCTTTCATTTCTTCTGATACCACATCCACTGTGAAGAGGTATTCAAATGAAACTGTAATAGAGCAAAACTATTCCAATTATAATGTGTCCCATAGCCAGTGCTCACTTGTGAATAATGCCACTATATTTACACAATGTATTCCTCCGCCAAATGATACAGTATACCAACCTTCAGTTTGCAATTGCCTGCATTTTTATACCACATCTTTTCTACACATTAACTAGTCTGAAGTATTCTCAAGTCACATAATTTCTCAAAACACACTAATACACTATTCACTACCTGTCATGAAAATGCATTTCTACAAAAAAGAAAAATGAACTATAATTATTAGTTATTGGGACTACATTCTGCATATTTACGTATTTGCAACCTTGTTCGTGAAGCAATACATAGTGTTGTTGTAGAGTGTTTAAACCTTGTTCGTGAAGCAATGCATAGTGTTGTTGTAGAGTGTTTAAACCTTGTTCGTGAAGCAATGCATAGTGTCGTTGTAGAGTGTTTAAACTTTGTTCGTGAAGCAATGCATAGTGTCGTTGTAGAGTGTTTAAACCTTGTTCGTGAAGCAATGCATAGTGTCGTTGTAGAGTGTTTAAACCTTGTTCGTGATGAAGCAAGCATAGTGTCTTGAGAGTGTTTAAACCTTGTTCGTGAAGCAATGCATAGTGTCGTGTAGAGTGTTTAAACCGTGTTCGTGAAGCAATGCATAGTGTCGTTGTAGAGTGTTTAAACCTTGTTCGTGAAGCAATGCATTGTGTCGTTGTAGAGTGTTTAAACCTTGTTCGTGAAGCAATGCATAGTGTCGTTGTAGAGTATTTAAACCTTGTTCGTGAAGCAATGCATAGTGTCGTTGTAGAGTGTTTAAGCCGCAACAACAACAAAAACCCAACAACAACAAAAACCCAACAACAACATGTTCGTGAAGCAATGCATAGTGTCGTTGTAGAGTGTTTAAACCTTGTTCGTGAAGCAATGCATAGTGTCTTGTAGAGTGTTTAAACCTTGTTCGTGAAGCAATGCATAGTGTCGTTGTAGAGTGTTTAAACCGTTCGTGAAGCAATGCATAGTGTCGTTGTAGGTGTTTAAACCTTGTTGTGAAGCAATGCATAGTGTCGTTGTAGAGTGTTAAACCCCAACAACAAAAAACCCAACAACAACAAGTGTTTAAACCGTGTTCGTGAAGCAATGCATAGTGTCGTTGTAGAGTGTTTAAACCTTGTTCGTGAAGCAATGCATAGTGTCGTTGTAGAGTGTTTAAACCTTGTTCGTGAAGCAATGCATAGTGTCGTTGTAGAGTGTTTAAACCTTGTTCGTGAAGCAATGCATAGTGTCGTTGTAGAGTGTTTAAACCTTGTTCGTAAGAATCATAGTGTCTTGTAGAGTGTTTAAACCTTGTTCGTGAAGCAATGCATAGTGTCGTTGTAGAGTGGTTAAACCGTGTTCGTGAAGCAATGCATAGTGTCGTTGTAGAGTGTTTAAACCTTGTTCGTGAAGCAATGCATAGTGTCGTTGTAGAGTGGTTAAACCTTGTTCGTGAAGCAATGCATAGTGTCGTTGTAGAGTGTTTAAACCTTGTTCGTGAAGCAATGCATAGTGTCGTTGTAGAGTGTTTAAACCTTGTTCTTGAAGCAATGCATAGTGTCGTTGTAGTGTTTAAACCGTGTTCGTGAAGCAATGCATAGTGTCGTTGTAAAGTGTTTAAACCGTGTTCGTGAAGCAATGCATAGTGTCGTTGTAGAGTGTTTAAACCTTGTTCGTGAAGCAATGCATAGTGTCGTTGTAGAGTGTTTAAACCTTGTTCGTGAAGCAATGCATAGTGTTGTTGTAGAGTGTTTAAACCTTGTTCGTGAAGCAATGCATAGTGTCGTTGTAGAGTGTTTAAACCTTGTTCGTGAAGCAATGCATAGTGTCGTTGTAGAGTGGTTAAACCGTGTTCGTGAAGCAATGCATAGTGTCGTTGTAGAGTGTTTAAACCTTGTTCGTGAAGCAATGCATAGTGTCGTTGTAGAGTGGTTAAACCTTGTTCGTGAAGTAATGCATAGTGTCGTTGTAGAGTGGTTAAACCGTGTTCGTGAAGCAATGCATAGTGTCGTTGTAGAGTGTTTAAACCTTGTTCGTGAAGCAATGCATAGTGTCGTTGTAGAGTGGTTAAACCTTGTTCGTGAAGCAATGCATAGTGTCGTTGTAGAGTGTTTAAACCTTGTTCGTGAAGCAATGCATAGTGTCGTTGTAGAGTGTCTAGTAGATTGGTTATCATGAAACACCACATGACCATGCGATAGAATGTGGCTTCTTCTTCCTGTGCATCGTGACAGTTTGCTGACTTGCGTTGATGTATTGGATGCAAATGGCTGCCGTAAGCAGATAAATGATCACTAGATAATGTTATGAATGATTAAACTGCTAAAGTGGATATACCACTTGTGCATCAAACCGAACATAGAATGCCAAGTTACCGAAATAGACAATTCCAGAAATGTGTATAAATTATGGCATAGTCTTGGAAGTTTGCAGTTTTAAACAAAATAGATCGACAACTTGAAAAATAGTGCATGTAACTATTGGAATTATTTTTATTACAATTCCAATATAAATATCGTGAAGGCAAACAGTCGTTCGTATATTGTGCGATGTTTGGATATATTATCTGGCGAATCATGCGAAAATCGGGCCTCGAATATGTTTAGAAAAATGGGAAGAAAGATAAGTGCTTAAATTAGACTAAGATTACATAATTATAATCCCATAATCTTTACATTACTGTATACTGCCAAGGGATTGTTAGTTAAATGTCGTTTAAAATTCGATATCAATTAGCGTAAACAGTTCGAAACTGTTGCCATAGGAACAACGGAACAATATGCCCAAGCCCATGACGTTGTTAGACAAAGATAGTTGGTCGAATAATGATAATATACCATGTAAACTAGAGTAGTTGACTTTAAATGTGAATAATGATGTGAACAATAGGACTAGGGGGCAATGATAATTATTTAATGTGTTACAGTTACAACACATTTATTTCTAACAGCTTACACATATGTTTATACAAATTTATTTTAGCTCGATTGCGAAACAAGTTATTTCAACTTATATAAATCACTCTCGAGACCTCATTCCTGATGGAATCCATCGCCACGAGGGAGAGAGAAGAGGCAATGTGGAATTTAAATGCCTTGCCTAAGGGCACAATCGTAACGGCTCCAGTGGGGCTCGAACTCCGGACCTTCCGCACCTGAAGCGAACGCGCATCCACTGCGCTATCACGACTTCCAGCTTACATATATGGACGACGCTTTGTTTCTTTGCATTCGAACGTTTTGGGATGGGTGTGCTGTACTAGATACATATTTTGTTTTTATTATACACATTTGGCTGTCCGATTAGCGCAGTGGTTAGCACGCTCGCTTCTCACCAATGCAACCCGGGTTCGATCCTCGGACCGGGAAGCATGTGAGATGGTACGGTGGTCGCCAGATCGGACATGTGGGTTTTCTCCGGGTACTCCGCTTTCCTCCCACACGAATGACCATATATACGCTTTCATCCGCGCCAACGAGAGTGATTAATATAAGTTCTTAGAACTTTCTTGCCAATCGTTGTAAAATAAATAAAGTTTAAATTAGATAACGTCATTAATGTTATCGCGACGTTTCAAACGTTCTTTCAAAAACATGTATACGTGTGTCACTAAACAAGTCACAACTTCCTCAATTTGTAAAACAGTACGTCGAAAATGTTCGAGACATTGTGGTGTAGACCTCATATATCAACATCATTTTAAAATATGTCCGAGTGCCCATTTTCGTGTGTTGTCGGCCATATCTGTTTTTTCTATCACTATATATCATTATATATTCTAACAGGACCCAGCTAATAACATACATACTTGTAGAGTAAAATCTACCTCGAGTTATTCTACAATATACCTACCTTGAACTATGCTGCGCTCGCGCATCGTGTTTTGGCTATTCCATGTATACAATGCGTGTACAGTTTTATGAATGAAAGTCACGTGATGTTTGTAAATACTACCGTGGGAATTCGCTGAAGTGAGCTATTTTTAGAATCAGATAATCTCTTGTCCGTCTTGTTATTCTGTTAAGTAACGTTTCAGTTACTATTCTGTATAGTTGTATTTGACAAAATAAATAACAGTATGGATCAGTTACAACCTTTGTTCATTTATGCACTAGATTGATATTTTCCATAAAAAATAACGCCATCACCCCACCCCTTACACGGGAGGAAATTTCGAAAGCCAAATGCAGCGGAGTACCACGGCGTTTGAAGAAAATATTCCTTTGATTCTCGTCTAAAATGATTAGAATTGAGTCGTGTTAGAATCGAAATAATAAGTATCAACCGTGGTATATCGCAGAATAACCCGAGTTTGTCGTTCTTATGCGTAGAAATATATCACTCAGGCCGACGGCCTGAGCGATATATTTCTACGCATAAGAACTTCAAACTAGGGTTATTCTGCGATATACCACGGTTGATACTTATTATTTCTTAATTACTATCACGTGTCAAATCAGAATGACATTTCAAACTTTTGGGACACGTTGTGTGGACGTGTGCGTTTGCCAGTTTCTTGTACATGTCGTTTTTACCACGCAATATGCTTGTGTTCATTCTGTGTCTTGGTGATTGGCGGTATTTCTAAATACATTTGTTATCCTTGTGTCATTTCACAATATAATTGTTTTAAGTGTATCTATCGTCGCTACCGAGATGGCAGGCGGTTTACTAATGGTGTAAATGTCAAATAGCAAATACAATATGCTTATACTAATATAACGCTAACAAGTACTTATACTGCACACACCTCCTTAAGACACTGCCACTGTTTTCATATAAAGAGATACGGTCTGAGCAGTGATATTTTCTAACGGTTAATATGCACGATCACTCTGTGAGCTGAGAATTAGTCAAAATGAGGCCCTGACAATTTAAGTAAACGTATATTATTGATTGTAAAGAAAATTGATAGTTATGAGTATTCAAACTACATAATCCAGATCAGCCCAGGGACATAGATTACATGTTATGTAGGTGCCTCATCAGCCGTAGCGTAATCACTGAGACTGATAATTTGTATGCATGTATATAATATGTATGTATTTATATGAATAAACTATATGTGTTCGTTATATGGTAACCTTCATACTTCATTTAATTATATATCTACAGTATTATTCGCAAGTTTTCTGTTATATTTTAAATATTTCTCTGTGTCAGTGTGTGTTTACCGATATTGATGCTACATAATAATCACAGTGAATGCTATGAGTACATGTATAATATTATAATTATAATCTCTTGAACATACGAGTATTACACATATTCTGCCGATTTCTACAAGATGCCATTGAGTAAAATAACAATGTATGTAACTGATGAGCAGAGAAAAGAATTGCTGACTTTCTTGCAAAATAAGAACTGGGACGTAGAGATGGAAATAGAAGAAACAGCCACCGCCATGCCCGTTGCAGAGGCTGCTTACGTACCTCCCCCTATGCCTCAGCATGCTGAAGGTGTTGCTGAGTGTCCACTGTGCTTGTGTTCCCCTTGCATAATAAATGAACAGAACAAACAACTTTGGTGGCCTGCTAATAATCGTCCACCGCATAATCTAAATTCACATGAGAGAAAGCTTCTATTCAGGAGGTTTTGGGCAATGCTATATAATTGTGGCGCATAGAAAGATGTCAGATATATAGAGAGAAAAGTAGCGGCTAGAAGAGGAGACTGTACTTGGCATAAGAGGGAACTGATGCCTGAATGTGTGGTACAGCAATGCAGGAACTGGCTGCCTAACCCGCGCAACCAGCCTTATTTGGGCCATAAGTGGAGTTGAATTGTTTATACCAGTTGTAAGTACTATAAAAATACAGAACTTCAATTTCAGCAATTTATAACCTCCGATATGTACGTGGGTCATAATAGATATAAGTGGTGCTCATGTATTAGATGTATACCATGCAGGGCCTCGCATGTGGCAAATACGATGTGCGTCGACCGTCAGATTTGTACCGCTATTCCTTGTGTGTTTAGTGCGTCGACCGTCAGATTTGTACCGCTATTCCTTGTGTGTTTACGGTCAAATATAGGTCAACCTGCAGGCCTTTAAACGAATTAACGACTTCAATGTTATTATCATATATATATATATAGGTCAATGTTTGTGTGTCGTCCCTTCTCACACATTATAGCCTTGGTTTTGGATGTGTTGATCTTCATTCCCCATAACTGACAGTAGTTTTCAATGTCTCTTATCATAGATTTTAGTGCTTCTGGTGTTTACGCAAAGAGAGCCATGTCGTCTGCGTAAAGTATTAAGAAAAGTATTAATCCGTTCATGGTGAAAATGCCATCTATATCAGTACCGATATTATCTATCAGATCATTCACGAAGAGCATGAATAGGATGGGAGAAGTAGGATCACCTTGTTTCAATCCCATTTCAGAGTTGAATAGGTCAGAGGTTGACGTATTAAACTTTACATACGACTTAATGGCAGTGTATATAGACTTAATAGCTGTTACCAGTTTACAACTTACATTTTCGCTTATGAGTTTTTGCCATAGTTGCGTTCTATCTATTTTGTCATAACATTGTTGATAATCAATGAAAATACAGTAGAGTTTTTGCCCCGAATTAAGTACTTTAGAGATAATAGTCTGTAATATGAAAATACAATCGCCAACAGACTTGCCTTTCTGGAAACCAAACTGATTGGGTGATATTTGTTCATGTTTTGATGACCATTTGGTTAGCCTATTCAATAAAATTTGTGAGTAAATTTTTGCGATTATGTTTATAAGCATGATACCTCGATAATTTTTCGCTTCGTTCTGATCTCCTTTTTTTATAAATAGGAGTAATTATACCCACTCCCCACGAAGTGGGGTATTCGCCGCTATCAAACATTCTGTTATACAATTTTATTAGAAAGGGTGATATCAAGTCGTAACATGATTTAAATATTTCACTTGTTAAATTATCAGGCCCTGGTGCCTTATTATTATTCTGCGAAAAAACGGCGTCTCGAATTTCGGTTTCGGATAATGGACACTCTAGATCATTATCTGAAATATTGTGATTTTCGGGAGTATATTCGCGTTGTGTTTCGTCATGGGACTGGTTACCGCCTAGCAACAATTTAAAGTGCTCGCACATATCTTTCGCAGATAAACAACATGGTTCACTGTTCCTTGTCTTATAGGTTTTCTTTATATTTTGCCAGAATTTATGCGGTTGCGAAGTGGCTAGTTTATTGATCCTAGCACCTTCCGTCATCCGGTAGCGTTGTCGCGCTTTTTTCTTAACTTTGTTATAACGTGTCCTTTCGCGTGTAAAAATAGCGCGTGTTGCGTCGTTTTTGTCACGGTTAAAATTATTCCTGGCTGATTTAAAGTCTCTTTTTGCTTGAAAACAATTTGCATCAAACCATTTACTATTAGCCTTTTTATTAGTATGGCTGGTTGAGTAGGTGTATTTACTTTCGCCGTAAACATCGTCCGCGCTTGCATGTATAAACTGGATGAAATCTTGTACTATTTTGTCAATCGGTTCACTAGATACATCGCATGTCAGCCGATGTAACGCCTCATTATTATTCATAATATGCGCGTTAAAGTTCGCGACCTTGTCCTTTGAAAATACTATTTTCCTGTATTGTGATGTAACGTTATCCGTATAGTCGGTATGTTGCCGTGTAGACGGTATTTTCAAAGGAAACGTGAATGATATCGGTGCGTGGTCAGAAAATTCATTAAAATCGTGAATGGTAAAATCGGTTATAGTATTAAAGTTTTCGTATTTCAATAGTAAATAATCTGGAGCGCTAAGTCCAATATAATTGTATAATAACAACGTTTTAGAAATTCGAATCGGTATGTAACTTTTAATCACTGAGCAATACGTAATTCATGGGATGTCGCCGTGTACAGAATCAGTTGGGGATTGTACTCTTAAAACCCATGCATCATTAGTTAAAGTCGGATATTGTTAGTAATTCGTTCACAATTGTATTAAGCTTTTCCCCACCTGAGAAGAACTGCGAGGGTCTAATCGGGGCTAACGTGGGATTTTCTATGAATAGTTGTACATTCCTCCACGGATATTGACAAAAACAGTAAGCCCATTACATCACACAATGTAGAATTGATTAGAACTTTTTAATAATGTCCCGAGTTTGATCATTATATATACCGAGTCAAAAAAGAAACGATACCTGGTGGTTATGTGTCTATAATTTCAACATTTATTAAGAAAATTCTTTGAAAATTCATAAGATGATAGTCCAACATGTTTGAAAGAGGAGCACATAAAGCATAATGAGCCTCCGAAACTGTCTACTGCGTGATGACGTAATTCGTCGGACAGGGGTCTAATGGAGTTTTCACACAGACGTCAATACCGAGTATGGGCACCATTTGCGTCTCTCACTGCAATGCCCCGCCGTCGCATCGAACGGAAGAGTGTCTGAATCTCTTGCTGGTCAATATTTGTCCACTCCTGACGCAAAACATCCCTCAGTTGGTTTAACGTTACCGGCTGACGTCGTCTGACGCGGCGGTCTAACGTATCCCACAAATGTTCTATGGGTGACAAGTCTGGTGACAAAGCAGGCCACGGCAGGGTTTCAATATTGTTCTGCTCCAATAATGTGGTGGAAATCCGAGCAGTATGACACCTGGCGTTGTCCTGTTGGAACAGTGTGACCTTTCTGTTGGCGTTAAAGAACGGCACAACAACTGGCGCAAGGATCTCATCACAGTACCGCTGGGCGTTTAGGTTCCCGTCCACCACTAACAGTTCAGTGCGACTGCCGAAGGTGATACCGCCCCACGCCATAATGCTTCCGCCCCCGAACAGATCGACCTGGCGTACACATGCGTCGGCGTAACGTTCACCGGTCTGCGATATACCCGCTCTCTGCCATCCGCTCGACGCAAACAGAACCGCGATTCATCGCTAAACATCACCGAATTCCACTGTAACCTAGTCCAGCGAGCCCGTTCCGTCGTCCATTCCCGCCGTACGTCACGGTGACGTCGTGTCAGGATGGGTCCAACGTATGGCCGATAGGCCGGTTCCCGACTGTTCGTGCACCGATGCGATTGTTGGTCATCCCAGAAGTAACGGCAGCTGTGTGCGTAGCAGGTAGGAACCGGTCACGTAAATGTGACGTCCGAATGTGACGGTCCTGTTCACGCGTCGTCACACGTGGTCGTCCAGATCTTGGACGGTCGTCCACCGATCCATGTGTTCGATAACGTCGAAGTAGACGTGTTATCGTGATCCGCGTAACCCCCGAGTCGATTTGCGACGTAACGCTGACGTAAACCGCCGTCAATCATGCCAATGGCACGCATTCTCTGATTGCGGTTTAGCCTAGGCATTTTGTTAGAGGTAACAATGGGTATGTAAGGTGTTTTTCCTCGATGATAATGCAATACCAGTACAATAAACCGGTTTTCCGATTTGTACATGTGTAGGAAGTTGCCTTTGTTGAGGAGCACGTGCAAATCGGAAATTCGGAGTTTCAGGATTATCGGGTGTTTATTTACCTGTGTTTATGGTTGGCTGACGTTGCAATAGGATATCTGGTACCGATTCGTAATAATATATTAAACCTTTCTATGGTTTTATCCGTTTTACGTCATTTTTAGTATGGTATCGTTTCTTTTTTGACTCTGTATATATACGCTCCTATCAGGAAATACTGGTTCGAATTTCTGTGTGGGCGAATCAAAGCCCAATTATGTGTTTAATTAGAATGTGCTGCACACAAAGATATTGCAAGGAGCGGATCAGTATATACTGTCATTATTGAAAGCATTTCAGTGTGGAGTTCTTGGATACCGGTGTGATATTAAAGGAAAAAAGCGTTGTCCGACTGTTTGCCCATTTAAGCGCCATCTAATTAATTTAAACAATATTTTATTCAAGAAGTGTACATAACATAGGAATAATTGCAATAGCACAGTTAGGATTGGGGGAAACGTTACATAGTAACTTATTCGAATCCCTTTCCTTCAATACAATTACATACACACACACATTCTGTTATGCCAGGTTACATTACAAGTATTGTTTAGTACGACATATTTTATAATGCTATAAAGCGAGTTGAAGCACAAAAAGGAAATAAAACATGCAACAAAAACGTTCGGAAAATTTACGATGTTGTAATCTTTCGTTTTGATATAAAATGAAGAGACAAAAAGAAACTGGGGAAAAAACCTGCGCCATCTAAGTGTGGGCATACTACTGGGGGGAAACCTGCGCCATCTAAGTGTGGGCATATGGGCATAATACTGAAACTATTATGAAATTCGCTCTTCAAATAAAGCAGTTATTGTCATTTGAAAACTTGAAATGTGAATTTGAATATTTGTGGGTAGTTATAATGTCATAGCTATATACAAATGACTTCCTGTCAACCAAAATATTATAACAGGACAGCATAGATATATATAGAGAGATCCATTATATCGAATTCAATCGGACCAAACAAAATACTTAGACATAACCGAAGTTTGACGTAACGAAATTCGATATGATACTCGAGTCGTTCATTATGTGTCCAACAGCACCAAGGAAGCTCATTTCCATGTTGGTCTGAAATATGTCCCGGTATATCAGAGTCGTTATTGACGGCAGCGTGTTGTTCATATCTCTGAACCTCCGTGTAACTACAGCAGACACCGCGGTTGTGAAGAGTGTCAATCAAATACTTTGATGCATAGCGATGGTGCAGCTGAACACCGAGTGCAAACTGCAGTGGTGCTAAAGTTTACAAGTTAGAATATAGTGTCCCCCCATATACATAAACCAGGGAGTGTCTATTCTCAAATATGTTGTCCTGTATACTCGGGAGTTATTTGACATTGTATATATAATACAGTTTTGGGCTCTTTAGAATTCTTCTATCTGCTTATCTGCATCAATTGTTGACGTGAACACGTGGTGCCATGAATATTTACAATTAAGCTAGTTAATGAAAACTGTTTATGTAAACATATCGGTAAATCTCGAAAACGTCAATTTAAGGCGGCGGCCATTTTGGATTTTAGCGCCATATTGCATTTATTTCTAGAAACGATGTCTCTAGTCTGTGTGCAATATACATTTATACATTCCTGGCAAATATGGATGAAGTTATGGGCGTATTCCATTAATTCGCAGATACTTCTACATTTTCCAACTGTTTACCCCAAAGAAAGGCATTTAGCATTGATAGACTGTGGTGGACTTTTACTATGTTAGGTAAGATATATTGCATACACCAATAATCGCCTTTGTAGGAATTAATTCCTTTATTCGACAGTTTTCTTATAAACGAACCCTACTATAACAATTATTCACAAGAATGAAAGCGAATTAAAATGACTTATTTTAGAAAATCAGCTCCATTCTACCATCTTGAGTAATCTCCCGCATCCATTCAATAAATAAAGTAGACAAATTTCACACATGTCCGACAGAGATGCTGTTCTTCAAATGAAATACGTTGATATAGCTGTCATAAACAGATGCACTGTAAAATATAGATAATTTAGTTTTTGTAAATTTCCGGCATCCAATCCCAAAATAGCACTTTATGGAGTGCATGTAATTTTCTCAATAATGACTTGTAAAATTTCATGCTGTGAGATATAGTGTCAAGGGCTCGATATGTACGATTCAATACAGACGGATCAGTTAACACGCTGGACTGGTAATCCAGGCATCGCAGGTTCGATACCCCGTCTGACCCTAATAAAATTAACAGTCTTTCAGAAGGGACTTTAAACCGAGGTCTCGTGTCGGTGCTGTACACTGTGCACGTAAAAGAACCAGAGGAGACTCTGGAACGGGTCTCTGTCTGTATCATTGCACTATCCTCCAAATATCTAACAGGATTTAATCTCTTCAGGAGGCGTCGCTCATGTGTGGAGCCGGTAGCGACGTTAAATAGACGTAATGCGTACACGCATACGGATTCTGATGGTTCATGAAAAGAGGTGTCTCATAAGTCAGAAATGACTTTAAATAGGGGTGACACTATAATAAACAAACACTTTACGACCTTAGAATTTGAATATACCGATTGGAGTTCTATTCCCAGCACAACCACATCCTGTTTGTGATTGAATAGTTTAGTTTATACAAATTTATTTTAGCTCGATTGCGAAACAAGTTCTTACAACTTATATTAATCACTCTCGAGACCTCATTCCTGATGGAATCCATCGCCACGAGGGAGAGAGAAGAGGCAACGTGGAATTTAAATGCCATGCCTAAGGGCACAATCGTAACGGCTCCAGCGGGGCTCGAACTTCGAACATTTCGCACATGAAGCGAACGCGCTACCACGCCTTCATGTTGTGGCGTTGAAGGACAATGAATTTGGATGAGAGATAATTATCGTAATATTTGGATGAATTTGTATTACAGTAATAAACATGTCTAACACTTTATGCGAGACCGCCGGCAATTTGTTTTTGCGATATATATATATAGTGTTTATTTTATTGGTTTTCTGTTTACATATATATATTTACAGTTATCGATATTACTATATATATAATCAGAGAAAATAGCCGATGTACCCGTCTTGTGGACATTGCCAACGGGAGTAAATATTGAGTGACGTCACTGTCAAGTTATCATAAACATACTGTACGACCACTGACGTGTACAAATGATACTTGTTTACAATTTACGAGTATCAACATGTAGACATCAGTGGGCGCAACGTGACCTTGATAACGTCCTGTTGACACATTTGTTAAGAGTAGTGGCGGACATAACTTAGAACTACCCGTCTAGCGTGCAATGCGCACATAGTTAAAGTAATTGCCCGCCTCGCCGGCATCGTCTCATACAACCAGTGCAATCCTCTATTTAAGCCAACATCGATTATGGAACACCATTAGCTTTGATCTTAAACACATTAACTTCAAGCCCCCAGTTGTAAGACTACATACTGTATTGTACAGGTCGCTGGATGCTAAGTTTAGCCATTCAGGATCTTGTCATCTTCGATAAGTAATAAGATCAAACGGGTGTCATTAATAACAATGACCCTACTAATTATGTAGCGCAAATATATTACCAATTCATCCACGAGCATAGCCCACATTCTTAGCGAACTGTTTCCTCTTGAAGTAGATGATCGACATATCAAAGTCGATGTGACTTTATGAGCAGTTTAGTGCGTTACGCATATTATCATTACCATCTGACCAGTAATGCATATAAGTTTAAAGCGACATTAATTGAATCTGTCGAGTTATTGCTACTACCAATTCTTTTGAAAAAATTCGAACACTAAATTACAATACAAAACAGGTTTTGAAGTCCGCAAATTCTCAAAAGCGAAAGTAGGATTTCATATAGCGGTCATCCACGCTCTTGAATACACGTGTTCTTATTATTGGGGTATACAGTAAACGAGTGATTCTATCGTTTAGAGATAATTGAAATCGAATTAGTCTAAACATAAATATGGATAGGCACAAATGTGAGACATAACGGTGAATATGTACGCATGAATGTTTACCCTGCTTACATTATATTGTTATGTCAAAAAACATCGTATACGATGTTTGCTTATTATTTGAAATACTCGTACTG
>CM026397.1:48071789-48101878 GCA_014843695.1 Archivesica marissinica
CACTCTTTTTTTTTCTTTCTGTTTACTTTGTTCATCTTTTTATTATTTTATTCAAAATGTCCCGTCTTTTAAATTTAATAAAGTAGAATTACATACATCGGAATTTATTGTATAACAAAATTGACCTCTGGGAAAGGGCTGTTGCTAATGTTGTCAAAACTTGTAGCCCGATCCTTTTGCACTTTTGAAAATGTTATATATATGTAAGGAACAATTGTCATGATTTATGTATGTGTACATTTGATTGTATTGATGAAATGATATTGTGAAATGTAAATTGTGTTGTACATGCTGTGGAAAAAAGTTGCAATAAAATATTATTAAATAAAAAAAAATAAAAAAATAAACCGGGTATGTAAAAGAACCGGGGATGCTTCCAGAAATTGGAACGTCTTCTTTACCTTGCACTTTCCTCTAGAGTATACGTCTGGATGTTGTCCGCCTCCGTTGTCGAGTGGTTACGGTAAGTGACTGGTATACCACTGTAACCTATCATCACCGATGGGCACTGGTTCGAGTCCCGCTCAGGTCGTGTCTCATTTATATGAAAGCGTTGGCAGTTTCTTACGGAGGTTATCCGCTGGAGCCTGCCCAGGAAAGGTGTTGTTAGGTAAACTGCCCCCCAACTAATGCAGGTGTAAAACAAACAAAGAATTAATGTTGTTTGGATGCTTAGCCTCGGTTAAGCAGCAAGGGACGTCGTGCTAGCCAAAGAAGAGCATCACTGAATTCGCGACCAAAACAAATGAAGAGGAACTATAGTTGTATTGTGTGTGTTCCTTACTAGATGCAATGATTTGTTTGGTAGTGGGGTTTCAAGTCTCAACAACAGCCGAGGGTATATGGCGACTCTCCAGCTATTAATAGTTTTAGGAAGACCCCCGAGTGCACTTCACGGCATTATTTCAGGCACGGACGGGCAACCGGGTAAAACCATTGACCTTCTACAAGGCAGTTGACAAGGGGCACGTGATTTGAAGTCAAAGGAGACTCCTATTACAAGATACAAATACAATTATACAAATCTATTTTTCGTCAGATTATATTTACAAAAACAATAGTTAATAAACTGTTTCCTGACATAATTGAAATAATGAAATGTTGAAATAACACATACATGTACAAGCGTAACAAAATATATTCCGACATCAACAAATCCTTGTATTAGCAAATTTAATGAATTGGTACTATACAACAGGTATCAAAATAATTATAAAAACATGAGCGAAATCCTTTCAAACAGTGTGATTTCTGTATTGAATCACTACGAATATGTGGGAATGCGCCCGACGTTATTTTAGTTTAAGCATTATTTATTTCAGTATTTGTACATGTAATCAAGAAATGAACATTTTACAATATAATTTAACAACAGCAGACTGAAAGGGATTAGAACGAAAATTAGCACGTTATTTTAATAACTGAATTCATAAAAATCGCTTCAGGTGCGAAAGGTCCGGAGTTCGATCCCCGCTGGGGCCGTTACGATTGTGCCCTTAGGCAAGGCATTTAAATTCCACATTGCCCCTTCTCTATCCTTCACGGTGATGAATTCCATCAGGAATGAGGTCTCGAGAGTGATTAATATAAGTTGTAAGAACTTGTTTCGCAATCGAGCTAAAATAAATTTGTATATGAGACACGGGTGGACATGGTTAGAAATTAGAATCATCAACCTATCGCAAGCCTCCCATCAAATAATCCAACACACTCAGCGGGAGTCTAACACACAGCGAGGAATCGGCCACGGAGGTGGAACCAACACCCACTAGACGAATTCAGTAAGTAAGGTGACATGCACAACATTCATCAAATATAATATAAAAGACAGCTTTGTAATTTATAGTATGAGGTAGTTATTTCAAAGAAAGACACTCAACAATAGATCAGACATACATTATATGTTTATGCTTTCCAGGGAATTATAGAGTTTTCGTATTCATCAGTATAATAGTTCGCACGTTTCCAATGTTTTGCAGGGACTGCGTTTTGCACATTTAGAAATAATAGGCATACTATCCCTTTAATTCAGTCACTGATTACCTCCCTGTACTATTCGTTTATGTATGCTTTCATCTATACGTGCATGTAATGGAGTATTTATGAATCTGAGGCTACGCTTGGTCATACATTCGACATTGACACGTGACCAAAACGATCATCGTAAACAAAATAAATTCCCAGACCAAATTCGAATCATAATAAAATCAAATAAAAAAACAATAAACCAACAAGTAAATGAAACAAAACACTAGAATCTCCCGCTCTTTTCTCATCTCCGAAACTTGTTTCTCTGTGTGTGTGTCTTATGTTTATTTATAGCCGCTACCGGTTGCCCATATGAGCGACGCCTTCTGAAGAGATTAGTTGTTTTCGAGTTTTGGAGGATAGTGCAATGATACAGACAGAGACCCATTCCGGAGTCTCCTTTGGTTCTTTTACGTGCACGGTATTAAAGACCGACACGGGACCTTGGTTTACGTTCCCATCTGAAGGACTGTTAATTTTATTAGGGTCAGACGTGGGAACGAACCTGTGACCCCTGGATTCTCAGTCCATCGTGTTAACCACTGGACTACAGATCCGTCTTTTCTCTACTGTACTTATTATGTTTGCAACCCTTCCCACACACATCTGTTAACCATATACATGTATACTCACAGGTCATGCATAAATCATCTGGGTTAATAACGAATAATTGAATTGAATTGGTAAGAAATTGTAAGCAGGCAATTACAAGATGTTTATACATTAACAACACATGTTTATTTGCATTATTGACATTTTATGTGCAATAAACTTCCGTCCGCATTCATAAGCGGGTAATTCGTTTTGATATATTACACACTATTGGGAGCTGTTAATCCTGCTTTGGAAGGATATATAGAGGCATATAACTCTCGACCGGGCCAGTAAAAGGTGAGTAAATGTGGACTAAAAACACTTAATATGCCCGTAGCAATACTGAGGGACACCGAGGCAGCTGCCTCGGTCAACATTTCCAAAGCAAATAAATAAATAAATGAAATAAAATGTAAAAAATATATCTTTGCTGTATAAAATGTTGACTGCTAGAGAGCTGAAAGGTCATTACATAAGTATACGTCTAAACTCAGAAAATCAGAAAACGCAGGGAATCGCTTCTATATCCTAACAATTTTAAGAGGGAACATGCCCCCGGACCCCCTAGATTGCCTCGGTTGAAATTTGCCTCTGGCTATGGTACTGACTTAAAATAACGCCAACATTCATTGGAAATCATCAAATAAACATAGTATATGTGTTTATTACTGTACGATAGGAATTTATTTCATCGAGTGGTCACCGAAAATGATATTTACACGCGCATCCATTCGTGGAAATACAAATGTGGGTTGAATGAAATAATTTCATATATTACACAAATAACCATTGTTATTTTATGAGTAACGACCATCAACAATATTGAAGAATAAATCTATTCAACACAGACAAAAGTGTGTTTAAAAATTAAATTATTTAAATATGCTCGTGCTTCATGACATGTCAGGTGAGAAATGCAGAACCAAATACAATATAATGTGTTACGTCAGAGTACCAATACCGACCATACTGTCGTGACGTCATACCTTTGTACTTGCAGTCTATTATTAATAATATTGGACTGCTTACAAGAGGCCAGCGTATTGTATTAAATTATGTGCGTAAATGTACGAAATTAACAGTTTTAATTAGTGAGATATTGTTATGTAAGTGTGTGTTTTAAGTAAGATACAAGCTTCAAACGGATCCAATATGTAAACAACGCGCCTCACACAGTCCATTATTTTACATATTGGATCGCTTACTGCTTTTGTCCTTTACATAATCAAAGATATTTAAAGCAGCATTACATCGTAATAAAGGATGTTTTGGGTAAAATATAAATACTAATATGTGTGTGTTTACAAAAATCGAAATAGTCGCTCAGAAACGATAAAATTCCAATAAATTTAAACCGTCGTATAGGCGAATTTGTTTATCAACACACGAAATGTAAACACGCACAGCGCGCATGCATGAAACAACAGAGGATGTAGAAAACAACATATATATTTTGAACATGAAAGACTCTATCTATCTTCCTCTAATGTCGAACCCCTCGCGGGGATGTAGAAATGTCCCTAAAAGACTTAGCTAACAGAGGTATGAATCAACATATCATGTAATTTAATTAAAAAAGACAACGTGGGACAAATGGGGACGATTCATTCCGAAGTGCGGACGATGCTTTCCGGTTGTAAACAAGTGCGTGACCGATCGACTCGGAAAGTCCTACTTTCGGTTTCGAGTTTGTTTTATCGCAAAAAAACACTGTTTACCAAATGAACATAAGCATACAAAGTATAATGTTAGAATGTGTAGCAGCATTGCTACCCATATGCAAAAATTCAATTTTTCAAATATCTTTTATTTCATACCATGTAATGCTGCTTTAAGTTGTCATATTTTCATTATTTATTATCCAGGTTGAACATTGCTTTACCCTTATAGATATTTTTAAAGAGAGTTATTATCTAATAATTTCATCGCTATTGTATTTCCTTCGATGAACATATTTGCCCTGATTGTATACAATTTCGCATGAGGGTTCCCAACTAATGATATGTAGCTGCCCAGTGCACTCGAAGTTACGGACATGCGCAATCCCATTATTAGGCAACGTACGTCGCGAGAAAAGGCGTGTCTTACAGTTTACCGTGTCTTATAGTTTACGCTGTTCCAAGAATCAAACCAAATCTGGACTAAAACATTTTATGTGAACAGTGTGCTATATTTTCGCTATGTCATTGAAAAGAATAATAAATGTAAATATAAATAATGAATCGTTTGTTCATAGTTTCGATCGGGGTATGAACTACATTGACCGTGCTTAATGTTAGCGCGAATGTCTTCGGCCTCCACACACGTTAACCACGTCCAATATAGTTCACACCCCGATGGAAACTATTAATCCGCGATTCATTCCATAACAAATGCGACTTGTTACTATAAGCACATACTACATACAACTATTGCATTCCTGGTTCAATTATACCTGTACAAATACTACTACTACTCCTAACCGTCTCCGTGGCCTAGTGGTTGAGGCGTCCGCCTACGGAGCGGGATGTCGAACGTTCTGATATGGCCGGTTGGTGAGCCACCAGCTAGATAAATAATGGTTACCGATTTACCGATTGCCTACCAGCCTGGCGCCTGGAATATAAGCACAGTATTCGGGAATTACTGATGTTCATAAAAAGAGGTGTCTCATAAGTCAGAAATGACTGGCCCTTTAAATAGGGGTGACACTATAATAAACAAACACTTTACTTTACTACTTCTATCATAATCTTCATGTTTCTTGTCTGCTTTCCAATGAACGATAGAGTTACCTCAGTGAACGAAATACTCCATCTTACACCGCTTTGAAACAGTGAAAGATGGCATTTACTCTGTCACTGGTTGCGGTTCGTATTCCTGCGCGGTTATGTGTACTTTTGCATTTTGGTTATTTTTCTGACTATCATGAACAGTTCATTATTATGTAATGAAATTGTTTTGTCAGTCGTTTGAAATTTTAACAGCAAACATAAACTAACTTTAACATTATATAGGAACTATGTCTTATTACGGACATTCACACTAACATAAGTTGTTGTGCGGTTGTGCAATGTGGTTCCAGACATGGTAGTTAAACTGAATACAATTTGAAAATAAATATTATAATAGCCAAAGTCATTGGAAATCATAAAAGAAAAAGACGATGTGTGTTTATTAGTGTAAGATAGGATTTTATTTCATCGAGTGATCACCGAAATATGTATTTCCACGAGTTATGTTACTAATATACACATATATCCTCTGTATCATCAATAGTTTAAAATCCTTACTCACGAGTTATGTTACTAATATACACATATATCCTCTGTATCATCAATAGTTTAAAAGCCTTACTCACGAGTTGTGTTACTAATATACACATATATCCTCTGTATCATCAATAGTTTAAAAGCCTTACTCACGAGTTGTGTTAATAATAAACACATATATCCTCTGTATCATCAGTAGTTTAAAAGCCTTACTCATCAGAAGATTGGAACCTATTGTATTTCAAATCAGTGTTTTTTCGAAGGTCACACTATTTTATATTACACTACTACACACAAATATCCTCTATGTCTTAACAGTATATGAGAACACATACTCAACGTTAAACATAAAATATTTATCCATAAGGCCTCCAATTATCACCAATCACAGTGACGCACCTATCTCACTGCTTGACATGATTTTCTTCGTGTACGAAAACATGGTAGGGTCTCTTTAAAACTCCGTCTGAAATTCGTTGAAAACATGGCATACAAAAATGGATTAAGCACAGAATTGAGGTACAATATAATAAATGAAACGGGAGAGAGAATTGTGTCAACTGAATGGGGTAACTTAAACACCATCCAATAATGGTTGAGCACTCTCATCATGTGTGGTAATACACACACGGCAAATGTTATGACAATCGAAATCAAAAGACGAATGACTTTCTTGCGAGCCTTTGCAACACGTCTTGAACTTGAGAGATATGTTTGTCTATATCTGCTTTGCCGGAAGCTACTACGGGTCATAAATGATCTCAATGTCCCGCTATCTTTTGCATTGTAAACACGGATGGCTGCATCCGATTCGTTGCAGTATGGCATCTGTGTAGCTGGACAGAAACATTTTATTTCTTGTGGCGATATGTCGTCTCCTTGGCGAAGTCCACACACAAACGTAAATGCAGATTTCCCTTTAAATGTAAAAATAGCTTTATCTGAGTACTGACTCTCCTCACTGCTTGATGTCCCAGGTTGTGATTTGTCTGATTTGTCTGATTTGTCTAGACTAACCATTGGACTTCCTAATCCGTGGTTATTTTGATACGGTGCATTATGGGAAGAATCACATTTAGTGTTTGTAATGCGTGTAGAGTTCCTGTGTTCAGACGCATCTTCAATGTCAGGGTAGGGCCGAAGACGAAGAGCAGCAACCACTGTAGTCTTCCACAATGCCCGTGCAACACGATAATACATGCATCCCACCACAAGTAGAGGAATGATGTACCAGATTATCACATTGATCAAGCTCAGCCATTTTAAAATTTCCATGTGTTCAAACGCCGAATAACAAAATTCCTTATCATGTTCGGAAAATGAAATGGTGTCGTAAAAGATCAAGAACGGAATGTTATAGACAAGTGAAATTAACCATATGACAGCTTGTACTATTTTGAGCCTTTTATTTGTTATAAGGTGCCTTGCTTTGAGAGGATGTAAAATGGCAATATATCGCTCCATAGCTATAACGGTGAGGATGATTATGCTGGTGATATAACAGACATTCCAAATGTAGTAGTAGATCTTGCACATCGCCTGAAAATACAAAGTAGTGTTTCTTTAGCTATATAGTTTCCATTCCAAAAGTCATAGTAAATATTGCCCATTGCCTGAACATATAAAGCATTGTTTCTTTGGTTATATAGTTTCCATTCCAAAAGTCATAGTAAATATTGCCCATTGCCTGAAAATACAAAGTATTGTTTCATTGGTTATCTAGCTGTCGTTCCAAACGTAATGGTAATTCTTGAGCATCGGCAGAATATACAAAGTATTGTTTCATTGGTTATCCAGCTGCAATTCCAAAAGTCATAGTAATTCTTGAGCATCGGCAGAATATATAAAGTATTGTTCATTGGTTATACAGCTGCAATTCCAAAAGTCATAGTAATTCTTGTGCATCGCCTCAAAATAGAGTATTGTTTCTTTATCTAGCTAGCTGACATTCCATATGTCATAGTAATTCTTGCACACCACATAAAGATATAACGTACAGTTTCACTAGTAACCATCATATAGTTCACATTTCAAATATAAATTCACAATTGTGCATATCACAATGGCAATGCAAAGAAACTGTGTCATTTGTATTTTGTAATATAGTTTTAATCTTTATTAAAGTCTCATCCATGTACATCACATACAATATTCTACAACTATACTTAAGCACTAGCAACAGTACACACATGGCCATACATCAGAGAATTACAAGAGACCATATCACATTAACTCTCAGCGCCGAATAAATTCAGAACATGTGCAAACAACATAGATCCAGATCAGCCGCGGCGTAACGCCGCGTCTGATCAGGATCTATGTTGTTTGCTATTCGGACAGGTGCTTCAGCTCCACTGTCTGAAGAGCAATCAGCATATAGCCTGATCAGACGGCATGTTCTGTTCTGTCCGATCGGGTTTGTTTTTTTACTAAAGTCGCTTTTATGCGACATTGGCGAAAAGAGTTAAGACTATCACATGATTACAGTACAATTCACCTTGGTATTTAAAACATAAAACCAAATAAAGTTAATAATTCTCTTATTAAATATGAGTTTCCAACACTGAATTGAAAAAAGGGCAGTAATGTGCAGATTAAGAAATATTTTAAATATCAAGTGGCACCCTCAATCAGATCAAGAATGTACTAATTAGCAGCTGTTGCATGTGCTAAATAAAAAGATTTGTACAATAAACTAACTAAAATAAATCAAAGAGTTTTTACAGAGGTAAAAGTAGCATCGTTGAAGTATATTAAAACAGGGTTTGGCACACATTCTAATTAGAGATGAGTTTGTAAACAGAACACTAAGTTGATCAGCTCTGCTTATGGAACGGTAGTTGTGTTCATAAATCACTGTATTTCTGAAAAGAACAATGCTAAGGTACATGGTACATTCTAACAATACATGGAATTCATCTTCCAGCACACTACAAAACGGGCAGTTACGATCTTCTAAATGTAAATATGCCACTTCCGTATACTTCCAGTTTATATGCAAATTGGGGCAATTCCACACCTACATTTACTGTAAGCAGATATATGCATGACATACAGTCAAACCTGTATTAAGCAGCCAGCCAAAGGATTCAGAGAAAATGGCTGCTTAGCACAGGTGGCTGTTAAACAGAGGGTAAATGTATAATAAAACAACATATTGGGAATCTGGAAACTGCCTGCTTAATATTGGATGTTTAATGGGGGCGACTGTATATAGAAGGCAAGCTTTCATATGAAAACTGAATTTCCGTAGTGGCAAAAAAGTCATCATTCAAATATATTGACATGTTAATTAAATACAAGTATACACGAACTATTTGCTGATGTGGAATCAAGCATTCGAAGAACCAACTGATATGAATCTCCGTTGAGGCATTGATTAGTCATTGGGGATAACACTATAGTCATTTGCCAATGTTCCATATGGCGGGGAATCAGTGAACATATGTTGTGATCACAAGAAATGCAAGTAAAATGCCATCTCAATGACAAACCACAGTCGGTTTTACCAATGACTAAGTGTACGTTGACAGGAATGAACACAATCGAGAGATCGTACGCGAGTTTTATTTCCTACACTTTTATTTTAGCGTTATTGCGAAACAAGTTCATACCACATGATTCCTGATGCAATCCATAGAAACACTGTGGAATTTAAGTGCATTGTCCAAGGATACTCTCTTAAAGCAGAATTACATCGTATGAAATAAAAGATATTTGAAAAAATCAATTTTTACGTATGGGTAGCAATGCTGCTACACATTCTAACATTATACTTTGTATGCTTATGTTCATTTGGTAAACAGTGTTTTTTTGGCGATAAAACAAACTCGAAATCGAAAGTAGGACTTTCCGAGTCGATCGGCACGCACTTGTTTACAACCGGAACGCATCGCCCGCACTTGTTTACATTCGGAATGCATCGTCACCATTTGTTCCACGTTGTCCTTTTTAATTAAATTACTTGATATGTTGATTCATACCTTTACTAAGTCTTTTAGGGACATTTCTACATCCCCTCGAGCGGTTCGACATTAGAGGAAGATAGATAGATAGTCTTTCATGTTCAAAATATATACGTTGTTTTCTACATCCTCTGTTGATTCACGCATGCGCGCTGTGCGTGTTTACATTTCGTGTGTTGATTAACAAATTCGCGTATACGACGGTTTAAATTTATTGGAATTTTATCGTTTCTGAGCAACTATTTCGATTTTTGTAAACAAACACACATTAGTATTTATATTTTACCCAAAACAGCCTTTATTACGATGTAACGCTGCTTTAACGGCTACAGCTGGGCGCGAACTCAGGGCCTTTCATACCTACGCAACTGCAACTGTAATAAATACAATTGTCAGCAGCGGCCTCTTGTTCAGTAATGCACACTATACCGGACTATGGTTTACAACAAGCCAGCAGTTTTCAATATTCCTATTATATTAAAGTTTAAACTTTATTTAATTTACAACGATTGGGAAACAAGTTTTAACAACTTATATTAATCACTCTCATTGACGCCGATGAAAGCGTAACTGTTGTCATTCGTGTGGCAGGAAATCGGAGTACTCGGAGAAAACCCACCTGTCTGATCTGGCGACAACCGTACAATCTTACATACTGCCCGGTCAAAGGATCGAACCTGGGTTTGGTTAGAAGCGAGCACGCTAACCACTGCACTAATCAGACATTCAATTCTATTATATTGACAATGAATTTGTTATAAACGGATTTGTTAATAGGTTTTGCTGTAAACGGATTTGTTAATAGGTTTGCTGTAAACGGATTTGTTAATAGGTTTGCTGTAAACGGATTTGTTAATAGGTTTGCTGTAAACGGATTTGTTAATTGGTTTGCTGTAAACGGATTTGTTAGTTTATAATAACATATATAGGAGACCAGTAACATATATAGGAGACCAGTAACATATATAGGAGACCAGTAACATATATAGGAGACCAGTAACATATATAGGAGACCAGTAACATATATAGGAGACCAGTAACATATATAGGAGACCAGTAATATATATAGGAGACCAGTAACATATATAGGAGACCAGTAACACATATAGGAGACCGGTAACATATATAGGAGACCAGTAACATATATAGGAGACCAGTAACATATATAGGAGACCAGTAACATATATAGGAGACCAATAACATATATAGGAGACCAGTAACACATATAGGAGATCAGTAACACATATAGGAGGCCAGTAACCTATATAGGAGACCAGTAAACCAGTAACCTATATAGGAGACAAGTAACATATATAGGAGACCAGTAACCTATATAGGAGACCAGTAACATATATAGGAGACCAGTAACATATATAGGAGACCAGTAACATATATAGGAGACCAGTAACATATATAGGAGACCAGTAACATATATAGGAGACCAATAACATATATAGAAGACCAGTAACATATATAGGAGACCAGTAACATATATAGGAGACCATTAACATATATAGGAGACCAGTAACATATATAGGAGACAAGTAACATATATAGGAGACCAGTAACCTATATAGGAGACCAGTAACATATATAGGAGACCAGTAACATATATAGGAGACCAGTAACATATATAGGAGACCAGTAACATATATAGGAGACCAATAACATATATAGAAGACCAGTAACATATATAGGAGACCAGTAAACCAGTAACCTATATAGGAGATCAGTAACTTATATAGGAGACCAGTAACATATATAGGAGACAGTAACACATATAGAAGACCAGTAATACATATAGGAGACCAGTAATACATATAGGAGACCAGTAACATATATAGGAGACCAGTAACATATATAGGATACCAGTAACACATATAGGAGACCATTAACATATATAGGAGACCAGTAACATATATAGGAGACCAGTAACCTATATATGAGACCAGTAATACATATAGGAGACCAGTAGCATATATAGGAGACCAGTAACATATATATGAGACAAGTAACATATATAGGAGACAAGTAACATATATAGGAGATCAGTAACATATATAGGAGACCAGTAACATATATAGGAGACCAGTAACATATATAGGAGACCAGTAACATATATAGGAGACCAGTAACATATATAGGAGACAAGTAACATATATAGGAGACCAGTAACATATATAGGAGACCAGTAACATATATAGGAGACCAGTAACATATATAGGAGACCAGTAACATATATAGGAGACCAGTAATATATATAGGAGACCAGTAACATATATAGGAGACCAGTAACACATATAGGAGACCGGTAACATATATAGGAGACCAGTAACATATATAGGAGACCAGTAACATATATAGGAGACCAGTAACATATATAGGAGACCAATAACATATATAGGAGACCAGTAACACATATAGGAGATCAGTAACACATATAGGAGGCCAGTAACCTATATAGGAGACCAGTAAACCAGTAACCTATATAGGAGACAAGTAACATATATAGGAGACCAGTAACCTATATAGGAGACCAGTAACATATATAGGAGACCAGTAACATATATAGGAGACCAGTAACATATATAGGAGACCATAACATATATAGGAGACCAGTAACATATATAGGAGACCATAACATATATAGAAGACCAGTATCATATATAGGAGACCAGTAACATATATAGGAGACCATTAACATATATAGGAGACCAGTAACATATATAGGAGACAAGTAACATATATAGGAGACCAGTAACCTATATAGGAGACCAGTAACATATATAGGAGACCAGTAACATATATAGGAGACCAGTAACATATATAGGAGACCAGTAACATATATAGGAGACCAATAACATATATAGAAGACCAGTAACATATATAGGAGACCAGTAAACCAGTAACCTATATAGGAGATCAGTAACTTATATAGGAGACCAGTAACATATATAGGAGACAGTAACACATATAGAAGACCAGTAATACATATAGGAGACCAGTAATACATATAGGAGACCAGTAACATATATAGGAGACCAGTAACATATATAGGATACCAGTAACACATATAGGAGACCATTAACATATATAGGAGACCAGTAACATATATAGGAGACCAGTAACCTATATATGAGACCAGTAATACATATAGGAGACCAGTAGCATATATAGGAGACCAGTAACATATATATGAGACAAGTAACATATATAGGAGACAAGTAACATATATAGGAGATCAGTAACATATATAGGAGACCAGTAACATATATAGGAGACCAGTAACATATATAGGAGACCAGTAACATATATAGGAGACCAGTAACATATATAGGAGACAAGTAACATATATAGGAGACCAGTAACATATATAGGAGACCAGTAACATATATAGGAGACCAGTAACATATATAGGAGACAAGTAACATATATAGGAGACCAGTAACATATATAGGAGACCAGTAACATATATAGGAGACCAGTAACATATATAGGAGACCAATAACATATATAGGAGACCAATAACATATATAGGAGACCGGTAACACATATAGGAGACCAGTAACATATATAGGAGACCAGTAAACCAGTAACCTATATAAATACGCTGAATCTCAAACAGACTGCTACATTATGTCTAAGTAAAGCATTTTGTAAATGAGTTTAGCATTTGATACGGACATACAAACATAAAACTGTAGATTAAGTGGTTATTCATTTGATCACTATAGCCACATAAACGGAATTGGTAGCCAAATAAAAGTTTATCATAGCCACAGAACCCCTAACCCGAAACCACTAGAGAGTAAATCTATTGTCCTCCTAGGCCTGTAATTCCAATTTTATGGGTGCGGACAGGTGACTGTATTACCATTATAAACAACGATTTCACTGTCGTAGCGGTATGACGCCATAGCAACCATGCACACTCTCTGATAACTACAACGTCTGTACTCTCTGCATAGTTAAAGCTTAAGGTAATTACCGGTGTGTTTTATGTGGGATCTGCTAATTCTATAATTTCTGTGCACAGTTAACGGTTGCAGAAACTACACTATATATACTAGAGGACATAGAAACGCACACCTACATTATATACTAGAGGACATAGAAAACGCACACCTACATTATATACTAGAGGACATAGAAAACGCACACCTACATTATATACTAGAGGACATAGAAAACGCACACCTACATTATATACTAGAGGACATAGAAAACGCACACCTACATTATATACTAGAGGACATAGAAAACGCACACCTACATTATATACTAGAGGACATAGAAAACGCGCATCTACATTATATACTAGAGGACATAGAAAACGCGCATCTACATTATATACTAGAGGACATAGAAAACGCACACCTACATTATATACTAGAGGACATAGAAAACGCACACCTACATTATATACTAGAGGACATAGAAAACGCACACCTACATTATATACTAGAGGACATAGAAAACGCACACCTACATTATACTAGAGGACATAGAAAACGCACACCTACATTATATACTAGAGGACATAGAAAACGCACACCTACATTATATACTAGAGGACATAGAAAACGCACACCTACATTATATACTAGAGGACATAGAATCCGCACACCTACATTATATATTAGAGGACATAGAAAACGCGCACCTACATTATATACTAGAGGACATAGAAAACGCACACCTACATTATATACTAGAGGACATAGAAAGCGCACACCTATATTATATACTAGAGGACATGGAAAACGCACACCTACATTATATACTAGAGGACATAGAAAACGCACACCTACATTATATACTAGAGGACATAGAAAACGCACACCTACATTATATACTAGAGGACATAGAAAACGCACACCTACATTGTATACTAGAGGACATAGAAAACGCACACCTACATTATATACTAGAGGACATAGAAAACGCACACCTACATTATATACTAGAGGACATAGAAAACGCACATCTACATTATATACTAGAGGACATAGAAAACGCACACCTACATTATATACTAGAGGACATAGAAAACGCACACCTACATTATATACTAGAGGACATAGAAAACGCGCACCTACATTATATTCTAGAGGACATAGAAAACGCGCACCTACAATATATACTAGAGGACATAGAAACACACATACTTACATTATATACTAGAGGACATAGAAAACCCACACTTCGGATAAGTGTGTTTTACATGAAAAACATTAACAATATAAATACATAGTTTTAAACATTTTGGAACATATATAGTTGTTCAGTTTGTGTTTTGTAATAAAGATGTGATATATCTTTGATGGAATTTTATATAACTATTGTTGTTCATGTAAAATACACTTATCGGAAATGTGCGTTTTCTATGTCCTCTAGTATATGAACAGTTCTTGCCCATTCACTATGTCACATTACACGATGATAGGTGATGTTGGAATATCTCTACCTTCTAAGCTCTTGGTGGATGTTTTCGGCAATGGACAGTTCCAAGAGCGGTATAACCGAAGACACAGACATAAATGTATGGGATTAATGGAGAGCCATCCAAGAGCTGCTTGCGAATATAGTTGAAGAGTACGAGTCGCATCACACAGGGTGTGTCGAATTCTTACATGCTATGAGGCTATCCAGATGGTTTGCGGAAGATTTGCGGTTGTTCCATAGATCTTAAGTTTAAACGTTATTTATTTTACAACGATTGCGATTATATTAATCACTCTCGTTGGCGCAGATGAAAGCGTAAATGTGGTCATTCGTGTGAGAGGAAACCGGAATACCCGGAAAAACCCATCTGTCCGATCTGGCGACCACCGTACCATCTCACATACTTCCCGGTCCGAGGATCGAACCCGGGTTGCATTGGTGAGAAGCGAGCGCGCTAATCGGACTGCCCAGAAATCGCCCTCCATCAAATAGCTGCACAGTCCGCTATCAAATAGCTGCACAGTCCGCTATCAAATAGCTGCACAGTCCGCTATCAAATAGCTGCACAGTCCGCTATCAAATAGCTGCACAGTCCGCTATCAAATAGCTGCACAGTCCGCTATCAAATAGCTGCACAGTCCGCTATCAAATAGCTGCACAGTCCGCTATCAAATAGCTGCACAGTCCGCTATCAAATAGCTGCACAGTCCGCTATCAAATAGCTGCACAGTCCGCTATCAAATAGCTGCACAGTCCGCTATCAAATAGCTGCACAGTCCGCTATCAAATAGCTGCACAGTCCGCTATCAAATAGCTGCACAGTCCGCTATCAAATAGCTGCACAGTCCGCTATCGTCCTAGGCTGCTTGTGCGACTTTAAGTTCCCCCCTAAAAACCAAATCAAAATGACTTGCCGATTATTTGGATTATGAAAAGTGACACTGCTGGACTGGTAGCCTCGCAGGTTCGATCCCCCGTATGACCCTAATACAAATAACAATCTTTCAGATGGAACGTAAATCCGAGGTCTCGTGTCGGTGCTTTACACCGTGCACGTAAAAGAACCAGAGGAGACTCTGGAATGGGTCTCTCTCTGTATCATTGCACTGTCCTCTAAAATCTAAAATGACTAATCTCTTCAGGAGGCGTCGCTCATATGGGCAACCGGTAGCGACGATAAATAAACGTAAAACACACTGGTAGCCTGTAGAATGCGACAGGACAAGCGATTAGTAAGAGCGGGTTAGTGTTAATCCTATGCAGCTTCACACCACGTAGCCCCTTCAGCAGATAAACCATCCGAGACTGTTTCAAGTGTGGTTCAGCTGTACATTGACGAGCTGACTGCATAGATGTGGTCGCAGATACAGTCCATGCAAGCCAGATAGATAAGCATACTTATGTAACTTAATGAATTAATTGATAATCCGTATGGCAGACATAGCTCACATAAACAAGACCGTGAGACAACAGACCGTACGTATTAGATCATATTACCAAATTTGATAATGTAGTTGACAAGCTAATTGTATAGTGGAGATGTGTCTCCTGTATGGTGGCTTAAGAGCTGTCTGTAGATTTGAAAAAAGTATAATGCAAACGAGCACCTTTCGATGTTATCACGTTGCCATTCAAATCTTCGTCAATTAGTGTCTGCTTAAAAATAACACGCCACCATTAGGCAGCGATGCGTTCGTTGCAAAGCACTCTATGTGTGATCGCAACCATACTGTAATCGCATAAGCTAGATTGCAAACGTGCTAACACAGAACCTTTAATGTTCAAATGCTATTTTGACAACTAGTTAGTTGTTAAAGAGGCATATACAAAGATAATTTACAAATCTTAGATATTAGAAGTGGCACGGTATATTTATATAGTGAGCACATGTTTAGGGTTTTCTTGGAAAATTGACGGTATACAAAATATACTGACACCAATAAGAAACTGTGCACCGTCACACGTCAACTTCATGGCTAACGTTTGCCAATATTTGAGGAAACGTTGGTTATCGTCCGTGGTCCCTGGAATAACGCCAGAAGAGCGATAGCAGCACGTTGGAACAAGCTGGTGAACGCTGGTAAACAGATTTGAACATGCACACACGTTTTCCTCGAAACGAACGTTCTCCAACGTTTAAATTAATATGTTGGAGAATGCTGGAGAATGTTCGCCGAACATTGCACGTCTTCGGCTATCGATACTCAGTCGTTACCCTAGCGTTATTAATCGTTCACAATCGTTTGCTTTCCAGTGAACGACTCACTTGCGACATGTCAGCGTCCACAGAACGCACACCTAACGTGCCCCTAGCGCACGCAGCGCGAGCATAGCGCCAACACGAACGATATCACGCGGAACACGCCCCATTGACGCTGGTCTAACGCTGACTAATCGTTCGTCCTGCGCCAGTTAGACACGCCAGCACACCTTCGTTAAATGTCATTGTTGTCCTGATGGGTTACTTATCATTGGTACACGTTTCTCGTGCGTTAATCATGCATTATTCATACGCCAGATGTGTCCAGATCGGCAGAGAACGCTCGAAAATTGAACGATCAAAACGTCCATAGAACATGGCCAGATCGTTGAAGTATGAAAGGCCCTTAGTTTAGAGGTAACATTTATATCCTTTTAGAAAATAATATAGGCACATTTGGTATCAAATTGTGCGAACTATTGGGTAAATTAGTGCAATGTGTGAAGGTTATTTTCTTCACTCGTGATAGTAAAATTCATAAATTCATTCTTATGTTATGTTATGATTCGGGTTTTACGCCTGCATCAGCACCATTTTGGGCTATATCGCCGGCGGGCAATTTACCTAACAACACCTTTCCTGGGCAGGCTCCAGCGGTTAACCAGTACTTGGGTGCACCAACCTCCGTAAGAAACTGCCAACTTTTTCATATAAATGAGACACGGCCTGAGCGGGGCTCGAACCCGTGACCATCAGTGATGATAGGTTACAGTGGTATACAAGTCAGCGACCTTAACCACGGAGGCGGACTAAATTCATTCTAAAATTTGCAATGAAAAAGTAACGCTCAATATAAAAGTGCACATGTTTGTTATGGTGTCAGTATGTTATGCAACTCCTACGTTATAATTCGAGGTTGCAACTGTTGCTTGTATTTTCATGCTATTTTCACAGACTACGAAGGCGCATATCATAATCTGATAAATACACTTCTGGGAGAGCTTAATGCTGACGATCGACTCTAATGCTGGCGGTTCAACTCATTATGTATAGCTGTGTTGAATTTGTTTGATTGGTTTTATACGATACATACGCAATAAAATATCAGTAAGCTAAATTAAGAAGTTAATAAACGTGTCTAAGCGAAAATCGGAATTTATATATTCAAGCTCAATTCTTTTTATTTAAGCTTTATTTATTTTACAACGATTGCGAACAACTTATATTAATCACTCTCGTTGGCGCGGATGAAAGCGTAAATGTGGTCATTCGTGTGGGAGGAAACCGGAGTACCCGGAGAAAACCCACCTGGCCGATCTGGCGACCACCATACCAGCTCACATATTTCCCGGTCCGAGGATCGAACCCGGGTTTCATTGGTGAGAAGCGAGCGCGAAACTTGTTAGGAACTTTGTATTCGGATTATGATTATTATGGTTAGACTAAATTATATATATAACTAATTATCCCAAGTAAATACCCCGGACATCCTTTTTTGTCATCTTTTGAAATATATGTTAAAGTAGTTAATTATAATCATGACAACCCGTTTTTTCCAGCCAGACGAAGATTTAATTCTAATGAACCTTTCGTTCGAGATGAATTTCAAACTATTTTAAGCGAGTTGGATGTTGAAATAAACTATTTGGAAATATTAAAAGCTAATTAAAGAGTTAAATACCGGTAAAAGTGCTGGTTCAGGTACGTATGTATGCAGACTTTATACACGGTAAGGATACGTATGTATATGCATACTTTATACACGGTAAGGTTCAGATACGTATGTATATGCATACTTTATACACGGTAAGGTTCAGATACGTATGTATATGCATACTTTATACACGGTAAGGTTACGTATGTATGCAGACTTTATACACGGTAAGGTTCAGATACGTATGTATATGCATACTTTATACACGGTAAGGTTCAGATACGTATGTATATGCATACTTTATACACGGTAAGGTTCAGATACGTATGTATATGCATACTTTATACACGGTAAGGTTCAGATACGTATGTATATGCATACTTTATACACGGTAAGGTTACGTATGTATATGCAGACTTTATACACGGTAAGGTACGTATGTATATACATACTTTATACACGGTAAGGATACGTATGTATGTGCAGACTTTAAACACGGTAAGGATACGTATGTATATGCAGACTTTAAACACGGTAAGGATACGTATGTATGTGCATACTTTATACACGGTAAGGTACATATGTATATGCAGACTTTAAACACGGTAAGGATACGTATGTATATGCAGACTTTAAACACGGTAAGGATACGTATGTATATGCATACTTTATACACGGTAAGGATACGTATGTATATGCATACTTTATACACGGTAAGGTACATATGTATATGCAGACTTTAAACACGGTAAGGATACGTATGTATGTGCAGACTTTATACACGGTAAGGTTCAGATACGTATGTATATGCAGACTTTATACACGGTAAGGATACGTATGTATGTGCAGACTTTATACACGGTAAGGATACGTATGTATATGCAGACTTTATACACGGTAAGGTACATATGTATATGCAGACTTTATACACGGTAAGGATACGTATGTATATGCAGACTTTATACACGGTAAGGATACGTATGTATATGCAGACTTTATACACGGTAAGGATACGTATGTATGTGCAGACTTTATACACGGTAAGGATACGTATGTATGTGCAGACTTTATACACGGTAAGGATACGTATGTATGTGCAGACTTTATACACGGTAAGGATACGTATGTATATGCAGACTTTATACACGGTAAGGATACGTATGTATGTGCAGACTTTATACACGGTAAGGATACGTATGTATATGCATACTTTATACACGGTAAGGATACGTATGTATATGCATACTTTATACACGGTAAGGATACTTTGCTTCCATATTTATTTGCACTCAATTTTTCAATCGATTACTGTCCAGACTCTTGGACACACAGATATATAATTCCATTACATATAAAAGGTTCAATAAACAATCCCTCACATTATAGGGGAATATCATTGTTAAGTTTCTTAGGTAAACATTTTACTAAAATACTAAATAACCGTTTTAACAATTGGGCAGAGGAATTCAACGTTTATACTGAGGCATAGGCAGTATTTAGGTGTGCGTTTACTATGTCCTCTAGTGTATAATGTAGGTGTGCGTTTTCTATGGCCTCTAGTATATAATGTAGGTGTGCGTTTTCTATGTCCTCTAGTACGTTTTCTATGGCCTCTAGTATATAATGTAGGTGTGCGTTTTCTATGTCCTATCATATACATATAGATGCCTTAATATTTAAATTTTCATATTTAGATGCCATACGTTTCCATATTCACGGGTGCCGAATTTAAGTTTTCATATTCAGGTGCCACATTGACACAGGCGGATCTGTAGTCCAGTGGTAACACGCTGGACTGGTAATCCAGGGATCGCAGGTTCGATTCCCCGTCTGACCCTAATAACATTAACAGTCTTTCAGATGGGACGTTAAACCGAGGTCTCGTGTCGGTGCTTTACATCGTGCACGTAAAAGAACCAGAGGAGACTCTGGAATGGGTCTCTGTCTGTATCATTGCACTATCCTCCAAAAATCTAAAATGACTAATCTCTTCAGGAGGTGTCGCTCATATGGGCAACGGGTAACGACGATAAATAATCGTAAAACTCAACTATGTTAATTAGTATATACGTTATTGAAAATATAAGTAACAACTGCATCTTAGGAAGGACTTGAATTATATTCAAAGCATACTAATCTAGTATTCGTATCGTGCGCGTATATGCCAGCGAATAGCAGTATACTCTATTATATAGACACATTAAGTGTACATACTTACTCTTTGAGCAGTAACGTTGACTCATCTACGTAATCATAGTGACTAAATGGACAAGATCAGTAGCAACCGAGAGACACAACATGCGGGACTTGCCATATAATGTACAACGACACGCACATTTTTGGAAAGCAATTGGGCGAAACTGTCAGGGTTTATTTTCATTTGATAGTTTGTTTTTGAATTTATTAGACAACATCCTAACATTCGTGTCTAGGTACCCCAAATGGTAATATAGCAACATCAACAACATATTCCGAAAAAAGAAAGTTTATGTCATCGAATGTCTGTGAAATATCTTGCTATATGCTACGGCTACACGTTGGCGATTTAGGCTTGCGGTTGGTTTGTGTTGTCTTTTTCTACCAATTTTTAGGAAAAGCAAAGCTAGAGTAATCGCCAAATAACCGCAATCTGATCGCAAACGAACGCACTGAAATGTTATGAACCGCGATGAACCGCAATCTGATCGCAAACGAACGCACTGAAATGTTATGAACCGCGATGAACCGCAATCTGATCGCAAACGAACGCACTGAAATGTTATGAACCGCGATGAACCGCAATCTGATCGCAAACGAATGCACTGAAATGTTATGAAACGCGATGAACCGCAATATGATCGCAAACGAACGTACTGAAATGTTATGAACCGCGATGACCCGCAAACTGATTGCATGCGTTCGAGAATTTTTCGAACATGTTCGAACATTTGTTTTGATCGCAAACTTATTGCCACATCTTTTATTGCCCGTTAAATCTTCGAGAAAGCAGACCCACCGTAAATCCATCTGTAATAACAGACTCGCTATGCTGAACATTATTGTTCAATAACTGGACTGGACCAAAGCGTGGCTTTACTCGTGAATAAACAAGCACTGTGGAATACCACTGACTATAAACACGTTTACGCGTGCAGCAATGAATCACGCAATGAACTTTGAAAGAAATGAATACACGTGCTGCTTTGCGTAATCTGCCATATGGACACTAGCTACGTGTGGGTTCCAGCGGGCGTATTGAAACAAGCAACGCGATCAACATCAGCGTGCAATAACAACGGAACCAGTCTCTGCAACAGTGTGTCGAGCTTCTTCAGAACATACGTGACCATCAGTAGCAACAACAACAAGATCAGAGCCGGTGGGTGCTCGTTACTAGGCTGCATCCCAACTCAGTGAGTCTATAGGTGTAGCCCATATAAACATATGCTGTTAGTTTATACACATTTATTTTTAGTTCGGTTGCGAAACAAGTTCATACAACTTATATTAATCACTCTCGAGAACTCATTCCTGATGGAATCCATCGCTACGAGGGAGAGAGAAGAGGCAACGTGGACATTAAATGCCTTGCCTAAGGGCATAATCGTAACGGCACCAGCGGGGTTCGAACTCAGGACCTTTCGCACCTGAACCTAGCGCGCGTCCACTGCGCTATCACGACTTCTACTTCCAACGTATGCTGTTGGACATATGAAAACATTGTGTTGCGTATTAACTTAGTGAATAGTATACAGTTATTCCATGGGTGTTTGGGGAACAGTCAAAACTATTGTCCCGAGGTATCAGGGAATAGTTTCGAAATGTCTTCCCTGATACCGAGGGACAATAGTGTTGACTGTTCCCCAAACACCCATGAAATAACTGTTTTATTACCTAATGCACTATATAACTGTTGTACATACCTTATATTCTATAATATTTGACTAACTCAAAAATCATCCTCAGTCATGTCTTCAAACCTAGCCTGGACCATAATTCAAGATAAATTTCTGTTTTTCCCAGTTTGTCGGCTGATGACTAATCAATCATCATTTGTAAACGCTTGGTTTTGGTCTAAAAGCCGGTACGCCGGTAAGTATGCAATAAAATACGGAAAGGAATTAATGAACGGAAAGGAGGGCTTCACATAATGTATATCGATGACTTCAAGAGCAGTCAGAGCTAAGATGTATTCGGGACGTATTTTTTACTTTGACTTCCATAACATCCTACTGCGCACAGTGAAAGCATACTCAGAGTATGATTGGTTCAAAAGTCTAGTATGAAACAGTTCAAACTATTGCCCGGTCAACAGTTCGAACTGTTGCCCAGACCTGAGCGAAGGATACAAAATGCAATGAAACAGGCAAAAATAACGAATTACAAGTTATATAGAGCATTAGGTAATAATTTACAATGTTACATACTTTATGTTTGAGAAAACCCAAATTTACAATAACGACGGATATACGTTGTTTGGGACTTAATAGACAGGATATTCACATATAGCACACACACCGACACCGACAGGGAGCGTCGGGATATTAGTGGAAGCCTGGACCTTTGAGAAGTATTATGCTTCAATCATTGACAGGCCGCTAGATGGAATAATAGGGTCCAGATTTGTTCATCAACGACATACTATATAAAATCATTTTACGGTGATGCTATCCTTCATCAGACCAGAAGGTCTCCGTGGCCGAGTGGTTGCGGCCGCTGACTTCAAATAACTTGTCGCTCGTAGCCCACTGGGCGTTTCGAATTGTGTCATGTGAATAAGCTATCATATGGCTTACGGACGTTCGGTAGTTTTACGCGGGTGCCTGACATACTGTTAGGAGGGACATCCGGGTTCTTTCTCAACCAATTACAGCTGGTGAGTCGATATCACCTCAGTCGATGCGAATGTAACCCCCTAAAACAAACACACGATCTCATAACAGAGAACTCCACAACCGATCGTCACGTACATAGTTTCTATGCGCAGTGAAGGGATATTGCTAACAGCGGACCTTCATTCGGGAATAGAGCTACTCCCAGATGTCATAAATGAATTTGACACGTGATGATAGACAAGACGATCAATCAAGATGAACATGAGCGTATCCAGTTCCTGAATTAAGCCACATGTTGTGTGTTAAATGGATGGTCGGTTTTCAAATAAAGAAACACGCGGTTGGTGATCATATTTTGATCCCTTCAATCAATTTTATAAGGTTGTATATACGTAAATATGCAGAAGTGCATCGGCGGTCGAATGTAGTCCCAATAACTAATATAGTAAATGTTTCTGTTTGGTAAAAATGCATTTTCATGACAGGCAGTGTATAGTTTTTGTGTTTATGTGACGTGAGAAGACTTCAGAGTAGTTGATGTGTAGAACAGATGTGGTATAAGAATTCAGGCCATTGCAAACTGAAGGTTGGTATACTGTATTAGTTGGCGGAGAAATACAGTGTGTAAGCACAGTGACGTTATTCACAGGTGAGTACTGGCTATGCAAAACATTATATTTTTAATATTCTTGGTGTGTTTCAGGCTGATTTGAATACTTCATCACAGTGGATGTGGTATCAAAAGAAATGAAAGATTGGAATATATAAATGAACAGACTGTATGTTTTTGCTTTTTACTATGTATTTTATAGGCAACTTATTTGTTTTACAACCTTAATCTAAAATGTGGCGGATTCCAATTCAGATACTGTCGTCATTGTCAGATCAACCGGATTATTTATTCAACTAACTTCTCTTTATATTAATCTCTTCTTCGTTTCGTCCTCAGATTGGATATGCTATGTTCTTGGACTTACTTCAAATATTCATTTCTATGTTAACCATTTCCTTTTTAACAACCTCAAATATTTACACATTGATATTATCAATAGTGTATCGTATTCATTGGACATTGTTTAGCATATATCGTGATTAGGATTCACGTAGTTTCATTGTTAAATATATTATGCTCCGGCCTATTGTATAACAACCAATTGTTAGGGAGACGAACTATATAAGTTTTGTTTCGTTCTAATCACGTTCAGTCTACTGCTGTTAATTTATATGTAAAATGTTAATTCTATTATGTACATGTAAAATACTGAAATAAATAATGTTTAAACTAACTTTTTAATTGTTACCAATTATCGTCTGAACTAATGAGACAACGTTTTTAAATGCAACCTAGACGGGTCAGTTGGAATCCAAGGATCACAGGTTCGATCTTTCGTCATACCCTAATAATATGAACCATATTTCAGATGTTACTATAAACCGAGGTCTCGTGTCGGTGCTTTGCACCGTGCACGTTAAAGAACAAGAGGAGACTCTGGACTGGGTCTCTGTCTGCATCATTGCACTATCCTCCAACAATCTAAAATGCCTAATCTCTTTAGAGGCGTCGCTCATATGGGCAACCGGTAGCGACGATAAATAAACGTAAAACAATATTAAAACAATTGTCTTGATGGTTGTTTTACTGTGGTAATGTGATAAAAAGAATCTTACACTTGTGATTCCATATCATATTTTATGAAACTCGTTTTGGAAGTTTGCCTTACAGGCTCGTTTAATAGTAAAATTCCAAAACTCGTTTCATAAAACACGGTATGAAATTACAACTCAAGATCCTATATATATGAACGTCAATACATCTAACGATAGTTTCTAATCCATTATCCTATATATATGAACGTCAGTACATCTAACGATAGCTTCTAATCCATTATCCTATATATATGAACGTCAATACATCTAACGATAGCTTCTAATCCATTATCCTATATATATGAACGTCAGTACATCTAACGATAGCTTCTAATCCATTATCCTATATATATGAACGTCAGTACATCTAACGATAGCTTCTAATCCATTATCCTATATATATGGATATTTCTCGTAAACAGAAGTTGTACACTATATAAACCTAGTTGATCTCTCGGAAATAAACACAAAATCCAGTTGTGTACATTGTATACTGGTTTAGATCGTTAGATGGACTGATCTTCATATATATACTGGATCTTGAGTTGTGATTTCATACCGTATTTTGTGAAACGAGTTTTGGAATTTTGCTATTAAACGAGCCATTTGCAAAGTTCCAAAACGAGTTTCATAAAATATGGTATGAAATCACAACGAGTGTAAGATTCTTTTTATCACATTACCATCGTACTCGTGTAGTAGTAGTAGCAGTAGCAGCAGTAGCAGTAGTAGCAGTAGTAGCAGTAGCAGCAGCAGTAGCAGTAGCAGTAGCAGTAGCAGCAGTAGCAGAAGTAGCAGCAGCAGTAGCAGTAGCAGCAGTAGCAGTAGTAGTAGTAGCAGTAGCAGCAGTAGCAGCAGTAGTAGCAGCAGTAGCAGTAGCAACAGCAGTAGCAGCAGTAGCAATAGCAGCAGCAGCAGCAGTAGTAGTTGCAGTAGTAGCAGTAGTAGCAGCAGCAGTAGCAGCAGTAGTAGCAGCAGCAGTAGTAGTAGCAGTATCAGCAGTAGTAGCAGCAGTAGCAGCAGTAGCAGCAGCAGTAGCAGCAGTAGCAGCAGTAGCAGAAGTAACAGTAGCAGCAGCAGTAGTATCAGTAGCAGCAGTAGTAGTAGCAGTAGTAGCAGCAGTAGTAGCAGTAACAGCAGTATCAGCAGCAGTAGCAGTAACAGAAGTAGCAGTAACAGTAGTAGCAGTAATAGTAGCAACAGTAGTAGTAGCAGTAGCAGCAGCAGCAGCAGTAGTAGCAGTAACAGCAGTAGCATCAGCAGTAGTAGCAGTAGTAGTAGCAACAGTAGTAGTAGCAGTAGTAGCAGCAGTAGTAGCAGTAGCAGCAGCAGCAGTAGTAGCAGTAACAGCAGTAGCATCAGCAGTAGTAACAGTAGTAGTAGCAACAGTAGTAGTAGCAGTAGTAGCAGCAGTAGTAGCAGTAACAGCAGTATCAGCAGCAGTAGCAGTAACAGAAGTAGCAGTAACAGTAGTAGCAGCAGCAGTATCAACAGTAGTAGCAGCAGTAGTAGCAGTAGCAGCAGCAGTAGTAGTAACAGCAGTAGCAGTAGTAGCAGCAGTAGTAGCAGTAGCATCAGTAGTAGTAACAGCAGTAGCAGCAGTAACAGCATTAGCAGTAGTAACAGCAGTAGCAGCAGCAGTAGTAATAGCAGTAGCAGTAGTAACAACAGTAGCAGCAGCAGTAACAGCAGTAGTAGTAGTAACAGCAGTAGCAGCAGCAGTAGTAATAGCAGTAGCAGTAGTAACAACAGTAGCAGCAGCAGTAGCAGCAGTAGCAACAGTAGCAGCAGCAGTAGCAGCAGTAGCAGCAGTAGCAGCAGTAGCAGCAGCAGCAGTAGCAGCAGCAGTAGTAGCAATAGTAGCAGTAGCAGCAGTAGCAGCAGCAGTAGCAGCAGCAGTAGCAGCAGCAGTAGCAGCAGTAGCAGCAGCAGCAGTAGCAGCAGCAGCAGCAGCAGCAGTAGCAGTAGCAGCAGCAGCAGCAGCAGTAGCAGCAGTATGTGTTGTGGTTGATAAGAATTATGACCGAACATACAGACACGAAGAGGTACCGAATATTAAAAATATGCCAACTATTTTACGAGAAATGTTTTCAAGAACTTTGACCTGAAATCTGTAGCATACCATGCGATAATGTTGAAACAGTCTACAATGAACAGAATATTTGCATAAATGGTAGCGATAAATTGTATAATATTCAAGAATAATGATCGTCTTGTGTGATACAAAGGGACTCGTGATCGCCAACATTAGTCTTGGTTTTAATGAATGAGATTGTGATGAAAGTAGATGGAGGTCAAGAATAGGGAACTATCAATGGCGCATTATGTATAAGTGACGTAATTTGAATGTCGCATTATGTATAAGAGACGTAATTTGAATGTCGCATTATGTATAAGAGACGTAATTTGAATGGCGCATTATGTATAAGAGACGTAATTTGAATGGCGCATTATGTATAAAAGACGTAATTTGAATGGCGCATTATGTATCAGTGACGTAATTTGAATGGCGCATTATGTATAAAAGACGTAATTTGAATGGCGCATTATGTATCAGTGACGTAATTTGAATGTCGCATTATGTATAAGAGACGTAATTTGAATGTCGCATTATGTATAAGAGACGTAATTTGAATGGCGCATTATGTATAAGAGACGTAATTTGAATGTCGCATTATGTATCAGTGATTTGAATGTCGCATTATGTATCAGTGACGTAATTTGAATGGCGCATTATGTATAAGAGACGTAATTTGAATGGCGCATTATGTATAAGAGACGTAATTTGAATGGCGCATTATGTATAAGAGACGTAATTTGAATGGCGCATTATGTATAAGAGACGTAATTTGAATGGCGCATTATGTATAAGAGACGTAATTTGAATGTCGCATTATGTATAAGAGACGTAATTTGAATGGCGCATTATGTAAAGAGACGTAATTTGAATGGCGCATTATGCATAAGAGACGTAATTTGAATGTCGCATTATGCATAAGAGACGTAATTTGAATGTCGCATTATGTATAAGAGACGTAATTTGAATGGCGCATTATGTATAAGAGACGTAATTTGAATGGCGCATTATGTATAAGAGACGTAATTTGAATGGCGCATTATGTATAAGAGAGAATATGTGAATGGCGCATTATGTATAAGAGACGATAATGTGAATGGCGCATTATGTATAAGAGACGTAATGTGAATGGCGCATTATGTATAAGAGACGTAATTTGAATGGCGCATTATGTATAGAGACGTAATTTGAATGTCGCATTATGTATAAGAGACGTAATTTGAATGTCGCATTATGTATAAGAGACGTAATCTGAATGGCGCATTATGTATAAGAGACGTAATTTGAATGGCGCATTATGTATAAGAGACGTAATTTGAATGTCGCATTATGTATAAGAGACGTAATTTGAATGTCGCATTATGTATAAGAGACGTAATTTGAATGGCGCATTATGTATAAGAGACGTAATTTGAATGGCTCATTATGTATAAGAGACGTAATTTGAATGGCGCATTATGTATAAGAGACGTAATTTGAATGGCGCATTATGTATAAGAGACGTAATGTGAATGGCGCATTATGTATAAGAGACGTAATTTGAATGGCGCATTATGTATAAGAGACGTAATTTGAATGGCGCATTATGTATAAGAGACGTAATTTGAATGTCGCATTATGTATAAGAGACGTAATTTGAATGTCGCATTATGTATAAGAGACGTAATTTGAATGGCGCATTATGTATAAGAGACGTAATTTGAATGGCGCATTATGTATAAGAGACGTAATTGACGCATTATGTATAAGAGACGTAATTTGAATGGCGCATTATGTATAAGAGACGTAAGCGCATTATGTATAAGAGACGTAATTTGAATGGCGCATTATGTATAAGAGACGTAATTTGAATGTCGCATTATGTATAAGAGACGTAATTTGAATGTCGCATTATGTATAAGAGACGTAATTTGAATGGCGCATTATGTATAAGAGACGTAATTTGAATGGCGCATTATGTATAAGAGACGTAATTTGAATGGCGCATTATGTATAAGAGACGTAATTTGAATGGCGCATTATGTATAAGAGACGTAATTTGAATGGCGCATTATGTATAAGAGACGTAATTTGAATGGCGCATTATGTATAAGAGACGTAATTTGAATGTCGCATTATGTATAAGAGACGTAATTTGAATGTCGCATTATGTATAAGAGACGTAATTTGAATGGCGCATTATGTATAAGAGACGTAATTTGAATGGCGCATTATGTATAAGAGACGTAATTTGAATGTCGCATTATGTATAAGAGACGTAATTTGAATGGCGCATTATGTATAAGAGACGTAATTTGAATGTCGCATTATGTATAAGAGACGTAATTTGAATGTCGCATTATGTATAAGAGACGTAATTTGAATGGCGCATTATGTATAAGAGACGTAATTTGAATGGCGCATTATGTATAAGA
>CM026397.1:48102878-48196104 GCA_014843695.1 Archivesica marissinica
CACTCTTTTTTTTTCTTTCTGTTTACTTTGTTCATCTTTTTATTATTTTATTCAAAATGTCCCGTCTTTTAAATTTAATAAAGTAGAATTACATACATCGGAATTTATTGTATAACAAAATTGACCTCTGGGAAAGGGCTGTTGCTAATGTTGTCAAAACTTGTAGCCCGATCCTTTTGCACTTTTGAAAATGTTATATATATGTAAGGAACAATTGTCATGATTTATGTATGTGTACATTTGATTGTATTGATGAAATGATATTGTGAAATGTAAATTGTGTTGTACATGCTGTGGAAAAAAGTTGCAATAAAATATTATTAAATAAAAAAAAATAAAAAAATAAACCGGGTATGTAAAAGAACCGGGGATGCTTCCAGAAATTGGAACGTCTTCTTTACCTTGCACTTTCCTCTAGAGTATACGTCTGGATGTTGTCCGCCTCCGTTGTCGAGTGGTTACGGTAAGTGACTGGTATACCACTGTAACCTATCATCACCGATGGGCACTGGTTCGAGTCCCGCTCAGGTCGTGTCTCATTTATATGAAAGCGTTGGCAGTTTCTTACGGAGGTTATCCGCTGGAGCCTGCCCAGGAAAGGTGTTGTTAGGTAAACTGCCCCCCAACTAATGCAGGTGTAAAACAAACAAAGAATTAATGTTGTTTGGATGCTTAGCCTCGGTTAAGCAGCAAGGGACGTCGTGCTAGCCAAAGAAGAGCATCACTGAATTCGCGACCAAAACAAATGAAGAGGAACTATAGTTGTATTGTGTGTGTTCCTTACTAGATGCAATGATTTGTTTGGTAGTGGGGTTTCAAGTCTCAACAACAGCCGAGGGTATATGGCGACTCTCCAGCTATTAATAGTTTTAGGAAGACCCCCGAGTGCACTTCACGGCATTATTTCAGGCACGGACGGGCAACCGGGTAAAACCATTGACCTTCTACAAGGCAGTTGACAAGGGGCACGTGATTTGAAGTCAAAGGAGACTCCTATTACAAGATACAAATACAATTATACAAATCTATTTTTCGTCAGATTATATTTACAAAAACAATAGTTAATAAACTGTTTCCTGACATAATTGAAATAATGAAATGTTGAAATAACACATACATGTACAAGCGTAACAAAATATATTCCGACATCAACAAATCCTTGTATTAGCAAATTTAATGAATTGGTACTATACAACAGGTATCAAAATAATTATAAAAACATGAGCGAAATCCTTTCAAACAGTGTGATTTCTGTATTGAATCACTACGAATATGTGGGAATGCGCCCGACGTTATTTTAGTTTAAGCATTATTTATTTCAGTATTTGTACATGTAATCAAGAAATGAACATTTTACAATATAATTTAACAACAGCAGACTGAAAGGGATTAGAACGAAAATTAGCACGTTATTTTAATAACTGAATTCATAAAAATCGCTTCAGGTGCGAAAGGTCCGGAGTTCGATCCCCGCTGGGGCCGTTACGATTGTGCCCTTAGGCAAGGCATTTAAATTCCACATTGCCCCTTCTCTATCCTTCACGGTGATGAATTCCATCAGGAATGAGGTCTCGAGAGTGATTAATATAAGTTGTAAGAACTTGTTTCGCAATCGAGCTAAAATAAATTTGTATATGAGACACGGGTGGACATGGTTAGAAATTAGAATCATCAACCTATCGCAAGCCTCCCATCAAATAATCCAACACACTCAGCGGGAGTCTAACACACAGCGAGGAATCGGCCACGGAGGTGGAACCAACACCCACTAGACGAATTCAGTAAGTAAGGTGACATGCACAACATTCATCAAATATAATATAAAAGACAGCTTTGTAATTTATAGTATGAGGTAGTTATTTCAAAGAAAGACACTCAACAATAGATCAGACATACATTATATGTTTATGCTTTCCAGGGAATTATAGAGTTTTCGTATTCATCAGTATAATAGTTCGCACGTTTCCAATGTTTTGCAGGGACTGCGTTTTGCACATTTAGAAATAATAGGCATACTATCCCTTTAATTCAGTCACTGATTACCTCCCTGTACTATTCGTTTATGTATGCTTTCATCTATACGTGCATGTAATGGAGTATTTATGAATCTGAGGCTACGCTTGGTCATACATTCGACATTGACACGTGACCAAAACGATCATCGTAAACAAAATAAATTCCCAGACCAAATTCGAATCATAATAAAATCAAATAAAAAAACAATAAACCAACAAGTAAATGAAACAAAACACTAGAATCTCCCGCTCTTTTCTCATCTCCGAAACTTGTTTCTCTGTGTGTGTGTCTTATGTTTATTTATAGCCGCTACCGGTTGCCCATATGAGCGACGCCTTCTGAAGAGATTAGTTGTTTTCGAGTTTTGGAGGATAGTGCAATGATACAGACAGAGACCCATTCCGGAGTCTCCTTTGGTTCTTTTACGTGCACGGTATTAAAGACCGACACGGGACCTTGGTTTACGTTCCCATCTGAAGGACTGTTAATTTTATTAGGGTCAGACGTGGGAACGAACCTGTGACCCCTGGATTCTCAGTCCATCGTGTTAACCACTGGACTACAGATCCGTCTTTTCTCTACTGTACTTATTATGTTTGCAACCCTTCCCACACACATCTGTTAACCATATACATGTATACTCACAGGTCATGCATAAATCATCTGGGTTAATAACGAATAATTGAATTGAATTGGTAAGAAATTGTAAGCAGGCAATTACAAGATGTTTATACATTAACAACACATGTTTATTTGCATTATTGACATTTTATGTGCAATAAACTTCCGTCCGCATTCATAAGCGGGTAATTCGTTTTGATATATTACACACTATTGGGAGCTGTTAATCCTGCTTTGGAAGGATATATAGAGGCATATAACTCTCGACCGGGCCAGTAAAAGGTGAGTAAATGTGGACTAAAAACACTTAATATGCCCGTAGCAATACTGAGGGACACCGAGGCAGCTGCCTCGGTCAACATTTCCAAAGCAAATAAATAAATAAATGAAATAAAATGTAAAAAATATATCTTTGCTGTATAAAATGTTGACTGCTAGAGAGCTGAAAGGTCATTACATAAGTATACGTCTAAACTCAGAAAATCAGAAAACGCAGGGAATCGCTTCTATATCCTAACAATTTTAAGAGGGAACATGCCCCCGGACCCCCTAGATTGCCTCGGTTGAAATTTGCCTCTGGCTATGGTACTGACTTAAAATAACGCCAACATTCATTGGAAATCATCAAATAAACATAGTATATGTGTTTATTACTGTACGATAGGAATTTATTTCATCGAGTGGTCACCGAAAATGATATTTACACGCGCATCCATTCGTGGAAATACAAATGTGGGTTGAATGAAATAATTTCATATATTACACAAATAACCATTGTTATTTTATGAGTAACGACCATCAACAATATTGAAGAATAAATCTATTCAACACAGACAAAAGTGTGTTTAAAAATTAAATTATTTAAATATGCTCGTGCTTCATGACATGTCAGGTGAGAAATGCAGAACCAAATACAATATAATGTGTTACGTCAGAGTACCAATACCGACCATACTGTCGTGACGTCATACCTTTGTACTTGCAGTCTATTATTAATAATATTGGACTGCTTACAAGAGGCCAGCGTATTGTATTAAATTATGTGCGTAAATGTACGAAATTAACAGTTTTAATTAGTGAGATATTGTTATGTAAGTGTGTGTTTTAAGTAAGATACAAGCTTCAAACGGATCCAATATGTAAACAACGCGCCTCACACAGTCCATTATTTTACATATTGGATCGCTTACTGCTTTTGTCCTTTACATAATCAAAGATATTTAAAGCAGCATTACATCGTAATAAAGGATGTTTTGGGTAAAATATAAATACTAATATGTGTGTGTTTACAAAAATCGAAATAGTCGCTCAGAAACGATAAAATTCCAATAAATTTAAACCGTCGTATAGGCGAATTTGTTTATCAACACACGAAATGTAAACACGCACAGCGCGCATGCATGAAACAACAGAGGATGTAGAAAACAACATATATATTTTGAACATGAAAGACTCTATCTATCTTCCTCTAATGTCGAACCCCTCGCGGGGATGTAGAAATGTCCCTAAAAGACTTAGCTAACAGAGGTATGAATCAACATATCATGTAATTTAATTAAAAAAGACAACGTGGGACAAATGGGGACGATTCATTCCGAAGTGCGGACGATGCTTTCCGGTTGTAAACAAGTGCGTGACCGATCGACTCGGAAAGTCCTACTTTCGGTTTCGAGTTTGTTTTATCGCAAAAAAACACTGTTTACCAAATGAACATAAGCATACAAAGTATAATGTTAGAATGTGTAGCAGCATTGCTACCCATATGCAAAAATTCAATTTTTCAAATATCTTTTATTTCATACCATGTAATGCTGCTTTAAGTTGTCATATTTTCATTATTTATTATCCAGGTTGAACATTGCTTTACCCTTATAGATATTTTTAAAGAGAGTTATTATCTAATAATTTCATCGCTATTGTATTTCCTTCGATGAACATATTTGCCCTGATTGTATACAATTTCGCATGAGGGTTCCCAACTAATGATATGTAGCTGCCCAGTGCACTCGAAGTTACGGACATGCGCAATCCCATTATTAGGCAACGTACGTCGCGAGAAAAGGCGTGTCTTACAGTTTACCGTGTCTTATAGTTTACGCTGTTCCAAGAATCAAACCAAATCTGGACTAAAACATTTTATGTGAACAGTGTGCTATATTTTCGCTATGTCATTGAAAAGAATAATAAATGTAAATATAAATAATGAATCGTTTGTTCATAGTTTCGATCGGGGTATGAACTACATTGACCGTGCTTAATGTTAGCGCGAATGTCTTCGGCCTCCACACACGTTAACCACGTCCAATATAGTTCACACCCCGATGGAAACTATTAATCCGCGATTCATTCCATAACAAATGCGACTTGTTACTATAAGCACATACTACATACAACTATTGCATTCCTGGTTCAATTATACCTGTACAAATACTACTACTACTCCTAACCGTCTCCGTGGCCTAGTGGTTGAGGCGTCCGCCTACGGAGCGGGATGTCGAACGTTCTGATATGGCCGGTTGGTGAGCCACCAGCTAGATAAATAATGGTTACCGATTTACCGATTGCCTACCAGCCTGGCGCCTGGAATATAAGCACAGTATTCGGGAATTACTGATGTTCATAAAAAGAGGTGTCTCATAAGTCAGAAATGACTGGCCCTTTAAATAGGGGTGACACTATAATAAACAAACACTTTACTTTACTACTTCTATCATAATCTTCATGTTTCTTGTCTGCTTTCCAATGAACGATAGAGTTACCTCAGTGAACGAAATACTCCATCTTACACCGCTTTGAAACAGTGAAAGATGGCATTTACTCTGTCACTGGTTGCGGTTCGTATTCCTGCGCGGTTATGTGTACTTTTGCATTTTGGTTATTTTTCTGACTATCATGAACAGTTCATTATTATGTAATGAAATTGTTTTGTCAGTCGTTTGAAATTTTAACAGCAAACATAAACTAACTTTAACATTATATAGGAACTATGTCTTATTACGGACATTCACACTAACATAAGTTGTTGTGCGGTTGTGCAATGTGGTTCCAGACATGGTAGTTAAACTGAATACAATTTGAAAATAAATATTATAATAGCCAAAGTCATTGGAAATCATAAAAGAAAAAGACGATGTGTGTTTATTAGTGTAAGATAGGATTTTATTTCATCGAGTGATCACCGAAATATGTATTTCCACGAGTTATGTTACTAATATACACATATATCCTCTGTATCATCAATAGTTTAAAATCCTTACTCACGAGTTATGTTACTAATATACACATATATCCTCTGTATCATCAATAGTTTAAAAGCCTTACTCACGAGTTGTGTTACTAATATACACATATATCCTCTGTATCATCAATAGTTTAAAAGCCTTACTCACGAGTTGTGTTAATAATAAACACATATATCCTCTGTATCATCAGTAGTTTAAAAGCCTTACTCATCAGAAGATTGGAACCTATTGTATTTCAAATCAGTGTTTTTTCGAAGGTCACACTATTTTATATTACACTACTACACACAAATATCCTCTATGTCTTAACAGTATATGAGAACACATACTCAACGTTAAACATAAAATATTTATCCATAAGGCCTCCAATTATCACCAATCACAGTGACGCACCTATCTCACTGCTTGACATGATTTTCTTCGTGTACGAAAACATGGTAGGGTCTCTTTAAAACTCCGTCTGAAATTCGTTGAAAACATGGCATACAAAAATGGATTAAGCACAGAATTGAGGTACAATATAATAAATGAAACGGGAGAGAGAATTGTGTCAACTGAATGGGGTAACTTAAACACCATCCAATAATGGTTGAGCACTCTCATCATGTGTGGTAATACACACACGGCAAATGTTATGACAATCGAAATCAAAAGACGAATGACTTTCTTGCGAGCCTTTGCAACACGTCTTGAACTTGAGAGATATGTTTGTCTATATCTGCTTTGCCGGAAGCTACTACGGGTCATAAATGATCTCAATGTCCCGCTATCTTTTGCATTGTAAACACGGATGGCTGCATCCGATTCGTTGCAGTATGGCATCTGTGTAGCTGGACAGAAACATTTTATTTCTTGTGGCGATATGTCGTCTCCTTGGCGAAGTCCACACACAAACGTAAATGCAGATTTCCCTTTAAATGTAAAAATAGCTTTATCTGAGTACTGACTCTCCTCACTGCTTGATGTCCCAGGTTGTGATTTGTCTGATTTGTCTGATTTGTCTAGACTAACCATTGGACTTCCTAATCCGTGGTTATTTTGATACGGTGCATTATGGGAAGAATCACATTTAGTGTTTGTAATGCGTGTAGAGTTCCTGTGTTCAGACGCATCTTCAATGTCAGGGTAGGGCCGAAGACGAAGAGCAGCAACCACTGTAGTCTTCCACAATGCCCGTGCAACACGATAATACATGCATCCCACCACAAGTAGAGGAATGATGTACCAGATTATCACATTGATCAAGCTCAGCCATTTTAAAATTTCCATGTGTTCAAACGCCGAATAACAAAATTCCTTATCATGTTCGGAAAATGAAATGGTGTCGTAAAAGATCAAGAACGGAATGTTATAGACAAGTGAAATTAACCATATGACAGCTTGTACTATTTTGAGCCTTTTATTTGTTATAAGGTGCCTTGCTTTGAGAGGATGTAAAATGGCAATATATCGCTCCATAGCTATAACGGTGAGGATGATTATGCTGGTGATATAACAGACATTCCAAATGTAGTAGTAGATCTTGCACATCGCCTGAAAATACAAAGTAGTGTTTCTTTAGCTATATAGTTTCCATTCCAAAAGTCATAGTAAATATTGCCCATTGCCTGAACATATAAAGCATTGTTTCTTTGGTTATATAGTTTCCATTCCAAAAGTCATAGTAAATATTGCCCATTGCCTGAAAATACAAAGTATTGTTTCATTGGTTATCTAGCTGTCGTTCCAAACGTAATGGTAATTCTTGAGCATCGGCAGAATATACAAAGTATTGTTTCATTGGTTATCCAGCTGCAATTCCAAAAGTCATAGTAATTCTTGAGCATCGGCAGAATATATAAAGTATTGTTCATTGGTTATACAGCTGCAATTCCAAAAGTCATAGTAATTCTTGTGCATCGCCTCAAAATAGAGTATTGTTTCTTTATCTAGCTAGCTGACATTCCATATGTCATAGTAATTCTTGCACACCACATAAAGATATAACGTACAGTTTCACTAGTAACCATCATATAGTTCACATTTCAAATATAAATTCACAATTGTGCATATCACAATGGCAATGCAAAGAAACTGTGTCATTTGTATTTTGTAATATAGTTTTAATCTTTATTAAAGTCTCATCCATGTACATCACATACAATATTCTACAACTATACTTAAGCACTAGCAACAGTACACACATGGCCATACATCAGAGAATTACAAGAGACCATATCACATTAACTCTCAGCGCCGAATAAATTCAGAACATGTGCAAACAACATAGATCCAGATCAGCCGCGGCGTAACGCCGCGTCTGATCAGGATCTATGTTGTTTGCTATTCGGACAGGTGCTTCAGCTCCACTGTCTGAAGAGCAATCAGCATATAGCCTGATCAGACGGCATGTTCTGTTCTGTCCGATCGGGTTTGTTTTTTTACTAAAGTCGCTTTTATGCGACATTGGCGAAAAGAGTTAAGACTATCACATGATTACAGTACAATTCACCTTGGTATTTAAAACATAAAACCAAATAAAGTTAATAATTCTCTTATTAAATATGAGTTTCCAACACTGAATTGAAAAAAGGGCAGTAATGTGCAGATTAAGAAATATTTTAAATATCAAGTGGCACCCTCAATCAGATCAAGAATGTACTAATTAGCAGCTGTTGCATGTGCTAAATAAAAAGATTTGTACAATAAACTAACTAAAATAAATCAAAGAGTTTTTACAGAGGTAAAAGTAGCATCGTTGAAGTATATTAAAACAGGGTTTGGCACACATTCTAATTAGAGATGAGTTTGTAAACAGAACACTAAGTTGATCAGCTCTGCTTATGGAACGGTAGTTGTGTTCATAAATCACTGTATTTCTGAAAAGAACAATGCTAAGGTACATGGTACATTCTAACAATACATGGAATTCATCTTCCAGCACACTACAAAACGGGCAGTTACGATCTTCTAAATGTAAATATGCCACTTCCGTATACTTCCAGTTTATATGCAAATTGGGGCAATTCCACACCTACATTTACTGTAAGCAGATATATGCATGACATACAGTCAAACCTGTATTAAGCAGCCAGCCAAAGGATTCAGAGAAAATGGCTGCTTAGCACAGGTGGCTGTTAAACAGAGGGTAAATGTATAATAAAACAACATATTGGGAATCTGGAAACTGCCTGCTTAATATTGGATGTTTAATGGGGGCGACTGTATATAGAAGGCAAGCTTTCATATGAAAACTGAATTTCCGTAGTGGCAAAAAAGTCATCATTCAAATATATTGACATGTTAATTAAATACAAGTATACACGAACTATTTGCTGATGTGGAATCAAGCATTCGAAGAACCAACTGATATGAATCTCCGTTGAGGCATTGATTAGTCATTGGGGATAACACTATAGTCATTTGCCAATGTTCCATATGGCGGGGAATCAGTGAACATATGTTGTGATCACAAGAAATGCAAGTAAAATGCCATCTCAATGACAAACCACAGTCGGTTTTACCAATGACTAAGTGTACGTTGACAGGAATGAACACAATCGAGAGATCGTACGCGAGTTTTATTTCCTACACTTTTATTTTAGCGTTATTGCGAAACAAGTTCATACCACATGATTCCTGATGCAATCCATAGAAACACTGTGGAATTTAAGTGCATTGTCCAAGGATACTCTCTTAAAGCAGAATTACATCGTATGAAATAAAAGATATTTGAAAAAATCAATTTTTACGTATGGGTAGCAATGCTGCTACACATTCTAACATTATACTTTGTATGCTTATGTTCATTTGGTAAACAGTGTTTTTTTGGCGATAAAACAAACTCGAAATCGAAAGTAGGACTTTCCGAGTCGATCGGCACGCACTTGTTTACAACCGGAACGCATCGCCCGCACTTGTTTACATTCGGAATGCATCGTCACCATTTGTTCCACGTTGTCCTTTTTAATTAAATTACTTGATATGTTGATTCATACCTTTACTAAGTCTTTTAGGGACATTTCTACATCCCCTCGAGCGGTTCGACATTAGAGGAAGATAGATAGATAGTCTTTCATGTTCAAAATATATACGTTGTTTTCTACATCCTCTGTTGATTCACGCATGCGCGCTGTGCGTGTTTACATTTCGTGTGTTGATTAACAAATTCGCGTATACGACGGTTTAAATTTATTGGAATTTTATCGTTTCTGAGCAACTATTTCGATTTTTGTAAACAAACACACATTAGTATTTATATTTTACCCAAAACAGCCTTTATTACGATGTAACGCTGCTTTAACGGCTACAGCTGGGCGCGAACTCAGGGCCTTTCATACCTACGCAACTGCAACTGTAATAAATACAATTGTCAGCAGCGGCCTCTTGTTCAGTAATGCACACTATACCGGACTATGGTTTACAACAAGCCAGCAGTTTTCAATATTCCTATTATATTAAAGTTTAAACTTTATTTAATTTACAACGATTGGGAAACAAGTTTTAACAACTTATATTAATCACTCTCATTGACGCCGATGAAAGCGTAACTGTTGTCATTCGTGTGGCAGGAAATCGGAGTACTCGGAGAAAACCCACCTGTCTGATCTGGCGACAACCGTACAATCTTACATACTGCCCGGTCAAAGGATCGAACCTGGGTTTGGTTAGAAGCGAGCACGCTAACCACTGCACTAATCAGACATTCAATTCTATTATATTGACAATGAATTTGTTATAAACGGATTTGTTAATAGGTTTTGCTGTAAACGGATTTGTTAATAGGTTTGCTGTAAACGGATTTGTTAATAGGTTTGCTGTAAACGGATTTGTTAATAGGTTTGCTGTAAACGGATTTGTTAATTGGTTTGCTGTAAACGGATTTGTTAGTTTATAATAACATATATAGGAGACCAGTAACATATATAGGAGACCAGTAACATATATAGGAGACCAGTAACATATATAGGAGACCAGTAACATATATAGGAGACCAGTAACATATATAGGAGACCAGTAACATATATAGGAGACCAGTAATATATATAGGAGACCAGTAACATATATAGGAGACCAGTAACACATATAGGAGACCGGTAACATATATAGGAGACCAGTAACATATATAGGAGACCAGTAACATATATAGGAGACCAGTAACATATATAGGAGACCAATAACATATATAGGAGACCAGTAACACATATAGGAGATCAGTAACACATATAGGAGGCCAGTAACCTATATAGGAGACCAGTAAACCAGTAACCTATATAGGAGACAAGTAACATATATAGGAGACCAGTAACCTATATAGGAGACCAGTAACATATATAGGAGACCAGTAACATATATAGGAGACCAGTAACATATATAGGAGACCAGTAACATATATAGGAGACCAGTAACATATATAGGAGACCAATAACATATATAGAAGACCAGTAACATATATAGGAGACCAGTAACATATATAGGAGACCATTAACATATATAGGAGACCAGTAACATATATAGGAGACAAGTAACATATATAGGAGACCAGTAACCTATATAGGAGACCAGTAACATATATAGGAGACCAGTAACATATATAGGAGACCAGTAACATATATAGGAGACCAGTAACATATATAGGAGACCAATAACATATATAGAAGACCAGTAACATATATAGGAGACCAGTAAACCAGTAACCTATATAGGAGATCAGTAACTTATATAGGAGACCAGTAACATATATAGGAGACAGTAACACATATAGAAGACCAGTAATACATATAGGAGACCAGTAATACATATAGGAGACCAGTAACATATATAGGAGACCAGTAACATATATAGGATACCAGTAACACATATAGGAGACCATTAACATATATAGGAGACCAGTAACATATATAGGAGACCAGTAACCTATATATGAGACCAGTAATACATATAGGAGACCAGTAGCATATATAGGAGACCAGTAACATATATATGAGACAAGTAACATATATAGGAGACAAGTAACATATATAGGAGATCAGTAACATATATAGGAGACCAGTAACATATATAGGAGACCAGTAACATATATAGGAGACCAGTAACATATATAGGAGACCAGTAACATATATAGGAGACAAGTAACATATATAGGAGACCAGTAACATATATAGGAGACCAGTAACATATATAGGAGACCAGTAACATATATAGGAGACCAGTAACATATATAGGAGACCAGTAATATATATAGGAGACCAGTAACATATATAGGAGACCAGTAACACATATAGGAGACCGGTAACATATATAGGAGACCAGTAACATATATAGGAGACCAGTAACATATATAGGAGACCAGTAACATATATAGGAGACCAATAACATATATAGGAGACCAGTAACACATATAGGAGATCAGTAACACATATAGGAGGCCAGTAACCTATATAGGAGACCAGTAAACCAGTAACCTATATAGGAGACAAGTAACATATATAGGAGACCAGTAACCTATATAGGAGACCAGTAACATATATAGGAGACCAGTAACATATATAGGAGACCAGTAACATATATAGGAGACCATAACATATATAGGAGACCAGTAACATATATAGGAGACCATAACATATATAGAAGACCAGTATCATATATAGGAGACCAGTAACATATATAGGAGACCATTAACATATATAGGAGACCAGTAACATATATAGGAGACAAGTAACATATATAGGAGACCAGTAACCTATATAGGAGACCAGTAACATATATAGGAGACCAGTAACATATATAGGAGACCAGTAACATATATAGGAGACCAGTAACATATATAGGAGACCAATAACATATATAGAAGACCAGTAACATATATAGGAGACCAGTAAACCAGTAACCTATATAGGAGATCAGTAACTTATATAGGAGACCAGTAACATATATAGGAGACAGTAACACATATAGAAGACCAGTAATACATATAGGAGACCAGTAATACATATAGGAGACCAGTAACATATATAGGAGACCAGTAACATATATAGGATACCAGTAACACATATAGGAGACCATTAACATATATAGGAGACCAGTAACATATATAGGAGACCAGTAACCTATATATGAGACCAGTAATACATATAGGAGACCAGTAGCATATATAGGAGACCAGTAACATATATATGAGACAAGTAACATATATAGGAGACAAGTAACATATATAGGAGATCAGTAACATATATAGGAGACCAGTAACATATATAGGAGACCAGTAACATATATAGGAGACCAGTAACATATATAGGAGACCAGTAACATATATAGGAGACAAGTAACATATATAGGAGACCAGTAACATATATAGGAGACCAGTAACATATATAGGAGACCAGTAACATATATAGGAGACAAGTAACATATATAGGAGACCAGTAACATATATAGGAGACCAGTAACATATATAGGAGACCAGTAACATATATAGGAGACCAATAACATATATAGGAGACCAATAACATATATAGGAGACCGGTAACACATATAGGAGACCAGTAACATATATAGGAGACCAGTAAACCAGTAACCTATATAAATACGCTGAATCTCAAACAGACTGCTACATTATGTCTAAGTAAAGCATTTTGTAAATGAGTTTAGCATTTGATACGGACATACAAACATAAAACTGTAGATTAAGTGGTTATTCATTTGATCACTATAGCCACATAAACGGAATTGGTAGCCAAATAAAAGTTTATCATAGCCACAGAACCCCTAACCCGAAACCACTAGAGAGTAAATCTATTGTCCTCCTAGGCCTGTAATTCCAATTTTATGGGTGCGGACAGGTGACTGTATTACCATTATAAACAACGATTTCACTGTCGTAGCGGTATGACGCCATAGCAACCATGCACACTCTCTGATAACTACAACGTCTGTACTCTCTGCATAGTTAAAGCTTAAGGTAATTACCGGTGTGTTTTATGTGGGATCTGCTAATTCTATAATTTCTGTGCACAGTTAACGGTTGCAGAAACTACACTATATATACTAGAGGACATAGAAACGCACACCTACATTATATACTAGAGGACATAGAAAACGCACACCTACATTATATACTAGAGGACATAGAAAACGCACACCTACATTATATACTAGAGGACATAGAAAACGCACACCTACATTATATACTAGAGGACATAGAAAACGCACACCTACATTATATACTAGAGGACATAGAAAACGCACACCTACATTATATACTAGAGGACATAGAAAACGCGCATCTACATTATATACTAGAGGACATAGAAAACGCGCATCTACATTATATACTAGAGGACATAGAAAACGCACACCTACATTATATACTAGAGGACATAGAAAACGCACACCTACATTATATACTAGAGGACATAGAAAACGCACACCTACATTATATACTAGAGGACATAGAAAACGCACACCTACATTATACTAGAGGACATAGAAAACGCACACCTACATTATATACTAGAGGACATAGAAAACGCACACCTACATTATATACTAGAGGACATAGAAAACGCACACCTACATTATATACTAGAGGACATAGAATCCGCACACCTACATTATATATTAGAGGACATAGAAAACGCGCACCTACATTATATACTAGAGGACATAGAAAACGCACACCTACATTATATACTAGAGGACATAGAAAGCGCACACCTATATTATATACTAGAGGACATGGAAAACGCACACCTACATTATATACTAGAGGACATAGAAAACGCACACCTACATTATATACTAGAGGACATAGAAAACGCACACCTACATTATATACTAGAGGACATAGAAAACGCACACCTACATTGTATACTAGAGGACATAGAAAACGCACACCTACATTATATACTAGAGGACATAGAAAACGCACACCTACATTATATACTAGAGGACATAGAAAACGCACATCTACATTATATACTAGAGGACATAGAAAACGCACACCTACATTATATACTAGAGGACATAGAAAACGCACACCTACATTATATACTAGAGGACATAGAAAACGCGCACCTACATTATATTCTAGAGGACATAGAAAACGCGCACCTACAATATATACTAGAGGACATAGAAACACACATACTTACATTATATACTAGAGGACATAGAAAACCCACACTTCGGATAAGTGTGTTTTACATGAAAAACATTAACAATATAAATACATAGTTTTAAACATTTTGGAACATATATAGTTGTTCAGTTTGTGTTTTGTAATAAAGATGTGATATATCTTTGATGGAATTTTATATAACTATTGTTGTTCATGTAAAATACACTTATCGGAAATGTGCGTTTTCTATGTCCTCTAGTATATGAACAGTTCTTGCCCATTCACTATGTCACATTACACGATGATAGGTGATGTTGGAATATCTCTACCTTCTAAGCTCTTGGTGGATGTTTTCGGCAATGGACAGTTCCAAGAGCGGTATAACCGAAGACACAGACATAAATGTATGGGATTAATGGAGAGCCATCCAAGAGCTGCTTGCGAATATAGTTGAAGAGTACGAGTCGCATCACACAGGGTGTGTCGAATTCTTACATGCTATGAGGCTATCCAGATGGTTTGCGGAAGATTTGCGGTTGTTCCATAGATCTTAAGTTTAAACGTTATTTATTTTACAACGATTGCGATTATATTAATCACTCTCGTTGGCGCAGATGAAAGCGTAAATGTGGTCATTCGTGTGAGAGGAAACCGGAATACCCGGAAAAACCCATCTGTCCGATCTGGCGACCACCGTACCATCTCACATACTTCCCGGTCCGAGGATCGAACCCGGGTTGCATTGGTGAGAAGCGAGCGCGCTAATCGGACTGCCCAGAAATCGCCCTCCATCAAATAGCTGCACAGTCCGCTATCAAATAGCTGCACAGTCCGCTATCAAATAGCTGCACAGTCCGCTATCAAATAGCTGCACAGTCCGCTATCAAATAGCTGCACAGTCCGCTATCAAATAGCTGCACAGTCCGCTATCAAATAGCTGCACAGTCCGCTATCAAATAGCTGCACAGTCCGCTATCAAATAGCTGCACAGTCCGCTATCAAATAGCTGCACAGTCCGCTATCAAATAGCTGCACAGTCCGCTATCAAATAGCTGCACAGTCCGCTATCAAATAGCTGCACAGTCCGCTATCAAATAGCTGCACAGTCCGCTATCAAATAGCTGCACAGTCCGCTATCAAATAGCTGCACAGTCCGCTATCGTCCTAGGCTGCTTGTGCGACTTTAAGTTCCCCCCTAAAAACCAAATCAAAATGACTTGCCGATTATTTGGATTATGAAAAGTGACACTGCTGGACTGGTAGCCTCGCAGGTTCGATCCCCCGTATGACCCTAATACAAATAACAATCTTTCAGATGGAACGTAAATCCGAGGTCTCGTGTCGGTGCTTTACACCGTGCACGTAAAAGAACCAGAGGAGACTCTGGAATGGGTCTCTCTCTGTATCATTGCACTGTCCTCTAAAATCTAAAATGACTAATCTCTTCAGGAGGCGTCGCTCATATGGGCAACCGGTAGCGACGATAAATAAACGTAAAACACACTGGTAGCCTGTAGAATGCGACAGGACAAGCGATTAGTAAGAGCGGGTTAGTGTTAATCCTATGCAGCTTCACACCACGTAGCCCCTTCAGCAGATAAACCATCCGAGACTGTTTCAAGTGTGGTTCAGCTGTACATTGACGAGCTGACTGCATAGATGTGGTCGCAGATACAGTCCATGCAAGCCAGATAGATAAGCATACTTATGTAACTTAATGAATTAATTGATAATCCGTATGGCAGACATAGCTCACATAAACAAGACCGTGAGACAACAGACCGTACGTATTAGATCATATTACCAAATTTGATAATGTAGTTGACAAGCTAATTGTATAGTGGAGATGTGTCTCCTGTATGGTGGCTTAAGAGCTGTCTGTAGATTTGAAAAAAGTATAATGCAAACGAGCACCTTTCGATGTTATCACGTTGCCATTCAAATCTTCGTCAATTAGTGTCTGCTTAAAAATAACACGCCACCATTAGGCAGCGATGCGTTCGTTGCAAAGCACTCTATGTGTGATCGCAACCATACTGTAATCGCATAAGCTAGATTGCAAACGTGCTAACACAGAACCTTTAATGTTCAAATGCTATTTTGACAACTAGTTAGTTGTTAAAGAGGCATATACAAAGATAATTTACAAATCTTAGATATTAGAAGTGGCACGGTATATTTATATAGTGAGCACATGTTTAGGGTTTTCTTGGAAAATTGACGGTATACAAAATATACTGACACCAATAAGAAACTGTGCACCGTCACACGTCAACTTCATGGCTAACGTTTGCCAATATTTGAGGAAACGTTGGTTATCGTCCGTGGTCCCTGGAATAACGCCAGAAGAGCGATAGCAGCACGTTGGAACAAGCTGGTGAACGCTGGTAAACAGATTTGAACATGCACACACGTTTTCCTCGAAACGAACGTTCTCCAACGTTTAAATTAATATGTTGGAGAATGCTGGAGAATGTTCGCCGAACATTGCACGTCTTCGGCTATCGATACTCAGTCGTTACCCTAGCGTTATTAATCGTTCACAATCGTTTGCTTTCCAGTGAACGACTCACTTGCGACATGTCAGCGTCCACAGAACGCACACCTAACGTGCCCCTAGCGCACGCAGCGCGAGCATAGCGCCAACACGAACGATATCACGCGGAACACGCCCCATTGACGCTGGTCTAACGCTGACTAATCGTTCGTCCTGCGCCAGTTAGACACGCCAGCACACCTTCGTTAAATGTCATTGTTGTCCTGATGGGTTACTTATCATTGGTACACGTTTCTCGTGCGTTAATCATGCATTATTCATACGCCAGATGTGTCCAGATCGGCAGAGAACGCTCGAAAATTGAACGATCAAAACGTCCATAGAACATGGCCAGATCGTTGAAGTATGAAAGGCCCTTAGTTTAGAGGTAACATTTATATCCTTTTAGAAAATAATATAGGCACATTTGGTATCAAATTGTGCGAACTATTGGGTAAATTAGTGCAATGTGTGAAGGTTATTTTCTTCACTCGTGATAGTAAAATTCATAAATTCATTCTTATGTTATGTTATGATTCGGGTTTTACGCCTGCATCAGCACCATTTTGGGCTATATCGCCGGCGGGCAATTTACCTAACAACACCTTTCCTGGGCAGGCTCCAGCGGTTAACCAGTACTTGGGTGCACCAACCTCCGTAAGAAACTGCCAACTTTTTCATATAAATGAGACACGGCCTGAGCGGGGCTCGAACCCGTGACCATCAGTGATGATAGGTTACAGTGGTATACAAGTCAGCGACCTTAACCACGGAGGCGGACTAAATTCATTCTAAAATTTGCAATGAAAAAGTAACGCTCAATATAAAAGTGCACATGTTTGTTATGGTGTCAGTATGTTATGCAACTCCTACGTTATAATTCGAGGTTGCAACTGTTGCTTGTATTTTCATGCTATTTTCACAGACTACGAAGGCGCATATCATAATCTGATAAATACACTTCTGGGAGAGCTTAATGCTGACGATCGACTCTAATGCTGGCGGTTCAACTCATTATGTATAGCTGTGTTGAATTTGTTTGATTGGTTTTATACGATACATACGCAATAAAATATCAGTAAGCTAAATTAAGAAGTTAATAAACGTGTCTAAGCGAAAATCGGAATTTATATATTCAAGCTCAATTCTTTTTATTTAAGCTTTATTTATTTTACAACGATTGCGAACAACTTATATTAATCACTCTCGTTGGCGCGGATGAAAGCGTAAATGTGGTCATTCGTGTGGGAGGAAACCGGAGTACCCGGAGAAAACCCACCTGGCCGATCTGGCGACCACCATACCAGCTCACATATTTCCCGGTCCGAGGATCGAACCCGGGTTTCATTGGTGAGAAGCGAGCGCGAAACTTGTTAGGAACTTTGTATTCGGATTATGATTATTATGGTTAGACTAAATTATATATATAACTAATTATCCCAAGTAAATACCCCGGACATCCTTTTTTGTCATCTTTTGAAATATATGTTAAAGTAGTTAATTATAATCATGACAACCCGTTTTTTCCAGCCAGACGAAGATTTAATTCTAATGAACCTTTCGTTCGAGATGAATTTCAAACTATTTTAAGCGAGTTGGATGTTGAAATAAACTATTTGGAAATATTAAAAGCTAATTAAAGAGTTAAATACCGGTAAAAGTGCTGGTTCAGGTACGTATGTATGCAGACTTTATACACGGTAAGGATACGTATGTATATGCATACTTTATACACGGTAAGGTTCAGATACGTATGTATATGCATACTTTATACACGGTAAGGTTCAGATACGTATGTATATGCATACTTTATACACGGTAAGGTTACGTATGTATGCAGACTTTATACACGGTAAGGTTCAGATACGTATGTATATGCATACTTTATACACGGTAAGGTTCAGATACGTATGTATATGCATACTTTATACACGGTAAGGTTCAGATACGTATGTATATGCATACTTTATACACGGTAAGGTTCAGATACGTATGTATATGCATACTTTATACACGGTAAGGTTACGTATGTATATGCAGACTTTATACACGGTAAGGTACGTATGTATATACATACTTTATACACGGTAAGGATACGTATGTATGTGCAGACTTTAAACACGGTAAGGATACGTATGTATATGCAGACTTTAAACACGGTAAGGATACGTATGTATGTGCATACTTTATACACGGTAAGGTACATATGTATATGCAGACTTTAAACACGGTAAGGATACGTATGTATATGCAGACTTTAAACACGGTAAGGATACGTATGTATATGCATACTTTATACACGGTAAGGATACGTATGTATATGCATACTTTATACACGGTAAGGTACATATGTATATGCAGACTTTAAACACGGTAAGGATACGTATGTATGTGCAGACTTTATACACGGTAAGGTTCAGATACGTATGTATATGCAGACTTTATACACGGTAAGGATACGTATGTATGTGCAGACTTTATACACGGTAAGGATACGTATGTATATGCAGACTTTATACACGGTAAGGTACATATGTATATGCAGACTTTATACACGGTAAGGATACGTATGTATATGCAGACTTTATACACGGTAAGGATACGTATGTATATGCAGACTTTATACACGGTAAGGATACGTATGTATGTGCAGACTTTATACACGGTAAGGATACGTATGTATGTGCAGACTTTATACACGGTAAGGATACGTATGTATGTGCAGACTTTATACACGGTAAGGATACGTATGTATATGCAGACTTTATACACGGTAAGGATACGTATGTATGTGCAGACTTTATACACGGTAAGGATACGTATGTATATGCATACTTTATACACGGTAAGGATACGTATGTATATGCATACTTTATACACGGTAAGGATACTTTGCTTCCATATTTATTTGCACTCAATTTTTCAATCGATTACTGTCCAGACTCTTGGACACACAGATATATAATTCCATTACATATAAAAGGTTCAATAAACAATCCCTCACATTATAGGGGAATATCATTGTTAAGTTTCTTAGGTAAACATTTTACTAAAATACTAAATAACCGTTTTAACAATTGGGCAGAGGAATTCAACGTTTATACTGAGGCATAGGCAGTATTTAGGTGTGCGTTTACTATGTCCTCTAGTGTATAATGTAGGTGTGCGTTTTCTATGGCCTCTAGTATATAATGTAGGTGTGCGTTTTCTATGTCCTCTAGTACGTTTTCTATGGCCTCTAGTATATAATGTAGGTGTGCGTTTTCTATGTCCTATCATATACATATAGATGCCTTAATATTTAAATTTTCATATTTAGATGCCATACGTTTCCATATTCACGGGTGCCGAATTTAAGTTTTCATATTCAGGTGCCACATTGACACAGGCGGATCTGTAGTCCAGTGGTAACACGCTGGACTGGTAATCCAGGGATCGCAGGTTCGATTCCCCGTCTGACCCTAATAACATTAACAGTCTTTCAGATGGGACGTTAAACCGAGGTCTCGTGTCGGTGCTTTACATCGTGCACGTAAAAGAACCAGAGGAGACTCTGGAATGGGTCTCTGTCTGTATCATTGCACTATCCTCCAAAAATCTAAAATGACTAATCTCTTCAGGAGGTGTCGCTCATATGGGCAACGGGTAACGACGATAAATAATCGTAAAACTCAACTATGTTAATTAGTATATACGTTATTGAAAATATAAGTAACAACTGCATCTTAGGAAGGACTTGAATTATATTCAAAGCATACTAATCTAGTATTCGTATCGTGCGCGTATATGCCAGCGAATAGCAGTATACTCTATTATATAGACACATTAAGTGTACATACTTACTCTTTGAGCAGTAACGTTGACTCATCTACGTAATCATAGTGACTAAATGGACAAGATCAGTAGCAACCGAGAGACACAACATGCGGGACTTGCCATATAATGTACAACGACACGCACATTTTTGGAAAGCAATTGGGCGAAACTGTCAGGGTTTATTTTCATTTGATAGTTTGTTTTTGAATTTATTAGACAACATCCTAACATTCGTGTCTAGGTACCCCAAATGGTAATATAGCAACATCAACAACATATTCCGAAAAAAGAAAGTTTATGTCATCGAATGTCTGTGAAATATCTTGCTATATGCTACGGCTACACGTTGGCGATTTAGGCTTGCGGTTGGTTTGTGTTGTCTTTTTCTACCAATTTTTAGGAAAAGCAAAGCTAGAGTAATCGCCAAATAACCGCAATCTGATCGCAAACGAACGCACTGAAATGTTATGAACCGCGATGAACCGCAATCTGATCGCAAACGAACGCACTGAAATGTTATGAACCGCGATGAACCGCAATCTGATCGCAAACGAACGCACTGAAATGTTATGAACCGCGATGAACCGCAATCTGATCGCAAACGAATGCACTGAAATGTTATGAAACGCGATGAACCGCAATATGATCGCAAACGAACGTACTGAAATGTTATGAACCGCGATGACCCGCAAACTGATTGCATGCGTTCGAGAATTTTTCGAACATGTTCGAACATTTGTTTTGATCGCAAACTTATTGCCACATCTTTTATTGCCCGTTAAATCTTCGAGAAAGCAGACCCACCGTAAATCCATCTGTAATAACAGACTCGCTATGCTGAACATTATTGTTCAATAACTGGACTGGACCAAAGCGTGGCTTTACTCGTGAATAAACAAGCACTGTGGAATACCACTGACTATAAACACGTTTACGCGTGCAGCAATGAATCACGCAATGAACTTTGAAAGAAATGAATACACGTGCTGCTTTGCGTAATCTGCCATATGGACACTAGCTACGTGTGGGTTCCAGCGGGCGTATTGAAACAAGCAACGCGATCAACATCAGCGTGCAATAACAACGGAACCAGTCTCTGCAACAGTGTGTCGAGCTTCTTCAGAACATACGTGACCATCAGTAGCAACAACAACAAGATCAGAGCCGGTGGGTGCTCGTTACTAGGCTGCATCCCAACTCAGTGAGTCTATAGGTGTAGCCCATATAAACATATGCTGTTAGTTTATACACATTTATTTTTAGTTCGGTTGCGAAACAAGTTCATACAACTTATATTAATCACTCTCGAGAACTCATTCCTGATGGAATCCATCGCTACGAGGGAGAGAGAAGAGGCAACGTGGACATTAAATGCCTTGCCTAAGGGCATAATCGTAACGGCACCAGCGGGGTTCGAACTCAGGACCTTTCGCACCTGAACCTAGCGCGCGTCCACTGCGCTATCACGACTTCTACTTCCAACGTATGCTGTTGGACATATGAAAACATTGTGTTGCGTATTAACTTAGTGAATAGTATACAGTTATTCCATGGGTGTTTGGGGAACAGTCAAAACTATTGTCCCGAGGTATCAGGGAATAGTTTCGAAATGTCTTCCCTGATACCGAGGGACAATAGTGTTGACTGTTCCCCAAACACCCATGAAATAACTGTTTTATTACCTAATGCACTATATAACTGTTGTACATACCTTATATTCTATAATATTTGACTAACTCAAAAATCATCCTCAGTCATGTCTTCAAACCTAGCCTGGACCATAATTCAAGATAAATTTCTGTTTTTCCCAGTTTGTCGGCTGATGACTAATCAATCATCATTTGTAAACGCTTGGTTTTGGTCTAAAAGCCGGTACGCCGGTAAGTATGCAATAAAATACGGAAAGGAATTAATGAACGGAAAGGAGGGCTTCACATAATGTATATCGATGACTTCAAGAGCAGTCAGAGCTAAGATGTATTCGGGACGTATTTTTTACTTTGACTTCCATAACATCCTACTGCGCACAGTGAAAGCATACTCAGAGTATGATTGGTTCAAAAGTCTAGTATGAAACAGTTCAAACTATTGCCCGGTCAACAGTTCGAACTGTTGCCCAGACCTGAGCGAAGGATACAAAATGCAATGAAACAGGCAAAAATAACGAATTACAAGTTATATAGAGCATTAGGTAATAATTTACAATGTTACATACTTTATGTTTGAGAAAACCCAAATTTACAATAACGACGGATATACGTTGTTTGGGACTTAATAGACAGGATATTCACATATAGCACACACACCGACACCGACAGGGAGCGTCGGGATATTAGTGGAAGCCTGGACCTTTGAGAAGTATTATGCTTCAATCATTGACAGGCCGCTAGATGGAATAATAGGGTCCAGATTTGTTCATCAACGACATACTATATAAAATCATTTTACGGTGATGCTATCCTTCATCAGACCAGAAGGTCTCCGTGGCCGAGTGGTTGCGGCCGCTGACTTCAAATAACTTGTCGCTCGTAGCCCACTGGGCGTTTCGAATTGTGTCATGTGAATAAGCTATCATATGGCTTACGGACGTTCGGTAGTTTTACGCGGGTGCCTGACATACTGTTAGGAGGGACATCCGGGTTCTTTCTCAACCAATTACAGCTGGTGAGTCGATATCACCTCAGTCGATGCGAATGTAACCCCCTAAAACAAACACACGATCTCATAACAGAGAACTCCACAACCGATCGTCACGTACATAGTTTCTATGCGCAGTGAAGGGATATTGCTAACAGCGGACCTTCATTCGGGAATAGAGCTACTCCCAGATGTCATAAATGAATTTGACACGTGATGATAGACAAGACGATCAATCAAGATGAACATGAGCGTATCCAGTTCCTGAATTAAGCCACATGTTGTGTGTTAAATGGATGGTCGGTTTTCAAATAAAGAAACACGCGGTTGGTGATCATATTTTGATCCCTTCAATCAATTTTATAAGGTTGTATATACGTAAATATGCAGAAGTGCATCGGCGGTCGAATGTAGTCCCAATAACTAATATAGTAAATGTTTCTGTTTGGTAAAAATGCATTTTCATGACAGGCAGTGTATAGTTTTTGTGTTTATGTGACGTGAGAAGACTTCAGAGTAGTTGATGTGTAGAACAGATGTGGTATAAGAATTCAGGCCATTGCAAACTGAAGGTTGGTATACTGTATTAGTTGGCGGAGAAATACAGTGTGTAAGCACAGTGACGTTATTCACAGGTGAGTACTGGCTATGCAAAACATTATATTTTTAATATTCTTGGTGTGTTTCAGGCTGATTTGAATACTTCATCACAGTGGATGTGGTATCAAAAGAAATGAAAGATTGGAATATATAAATGAACAGACTGTATGTTTTTGCTTTTTACTATGTATTTTATAGGCAACTTATTTGTTTTACAACCTTAATCTAAAATGTGGCGGATTCCAATTCAGATACTGTCGTCATTGTCAGATCAACCGGATTATTTATTCAACTAACTTCTCTTTATATTAATCTCTTCTTCGTTTCGTCCTCAGATTGGATATGCTATGTTCTTGGACTTACTTCAAATATTCATTTCTATGTTAACCATTTCCTTTTTAACAACCTCAAATATTTACACATTGATATTATCAATAGTGTATCGTATTCATTGGACATTGTTTAGCATATATCGTGATTAGGATTCACGTAGTTTCATTGTTAAATATATTATGCTCCGGCCTATTGTATAACAACCAATTGTTAGGGAGACGAACTATATAAGTTTTGTTTCGTTCTAATCACGTTCAGTCTACTGCTGTTAATTTATATGTAAAATGTTAATTCTATTATGTACATGTAAAATACTGAAATAAATAATGTTTAAACTAACTTTTTAATTGTTACCAATTATCGTCTGAACTAATGAGACAACGTTTTTAAATGCAACCTAGACGGGTCAGTTGGAATCCAAGGATCACAGGTTCGATCTTTCGTCATACCCTAATAATATGAACCATATTTCAGATGTTACTATAAACCGAGGTCTCGTGTCGGTGCTTTGCACCGTGCACGTTAAAGAACAAGAGGAGACTCTGGACTGGGTCTCTGTCTGCATCATTGCACTATCCTCCAACAATCTAAAATGCCTAATCTCTTTAGAGGCGTCGCTCATATGGGCAACCGGTAGCGACGATAAATAAACGTAAAACAATATTAAAACAATTGTCTTGATGGTTGTTTTACTGTGGTAATGTGATAAAAAGAATCTTACACTTGTGATTCCATATCATATTTTATGAAACTCGTTTTGGAAGTTTGCCTTACAGGCTCGTTTAATAGTAAAATTCCAAAACTCGTTTCATAAAACACGGTATGAAATTACAACTCAAGATCCTATATATATGAACGTCAATACATCTAACGATAGTTTCTAATCCATTATCCTATATATATGAACGTCAGTACATCTAACGATAGCTTCTAATCCATTATCCTATATATATGAACGTCAATACATCTAACGATAGCTTCTAATCCATTATCCTATATATATGAACGTCAGTACATCTAACGATAGCTTCTAATCCATTATCCTATATATATGAACGTCAGTACATCTAACGATAGCTTCTAATCCATTATCCTATATATATGGATATTTCTCGTAAACAGAAGTTGTACACTATATAAACCTAGTTGATCTCTCGGAAATAAACACAAAATCCAGTTGTGTACATTGTATACTGGTTTAGATCGTTAGATGGACTGATCTTCATATATATACTGGATCTTGAGTTGTGATTTCATACCGTATTTTGTGAAACGAGTTTTGGAATTTTGCTATTAAACGAGCCATTTGCAAAGTTCCAAAACGAGTTTCATAAAATATGGTATGAAATCACAACGAGTGTAAGATTCTTTTTATCACATTACCATCGTACTCGTGTAGTAGTAGTAGCAGTAGCAGCAGTAGCAGTAGTAGCAGTAGTAGCAGTAGCAGCAGCAGTAGCAGTAGCAGTAGCAGTAGCAGCAGTAGCAGAAGTAGCAGCAGCAGTAGCAGTAGCAGCAGTAGCAGTAGTAGTAGTAGCAGTAGCAGCAGTAGCAGCAGTAGTAGCAGCAGTAGCAGTAGCAACAGCAGTAGCAGCAGTAGCAATAGCAGCAGCAGCAGCAGTAGTAGTTGCAGTAGTAGCAGTAGTAGCAGCAGCAGTAGCAGCAGTAGTAGCAGCAGCAGTAGTAGTAGCAGTATCAGCAGTAGTAGCAGCAGTAGCAGCAGTAGCAGCAGCAGTAGCAGCAGTAGCAGCAGTAGCAGAAGTAACAGTAGCAGCAGCAGTAGTATCAGTAGCAGCAGTAGTAGTAGCAGTAGTAGCAGCAGTAGTAGCAGTAACAGCAGTATCAGCAGCAGTAGCAGTAACAGAAGTAGCAGTAACAGTAGTAGCAGTAATAGTAGCAACAGTAGTAGTAGCAGTAGCAGCAGCAGCAGCAGTAGTAGCAGTAACAGCAGTAGCATCAGCAGTAGTAGCAGTAGTAGTAGCAACAGTAGTAGTAGCAGTAGTAGCAGCAGTAGTAGCAGTAGCAGCAGCAGCAGTAGTAGCAGTAACAGCAGTAGCATCAGCAGTAGTAACAGTAGTAGTAGCAACAGTAGTAGTAGCAGTAGTAGCAGCAGTAGTAGCAGTAACAGCAGTATCAGCAGCAGTAGCAGTAACAGAAGTAGCAGTAACAGTAGTAGCAGCAGCAGTATCAACAGTAGTAGCAGCAGTAGTAGCAGTAGCAGCAGCAGTAGTAGTAACAGCAGTAGCAGTAGTAGCAGCAGTAGTAGCAGTAGCATCAGTAGTAGTAACAGCAGTAGCAGCAGTAACAGCATTAGCAGTAGTAACAGCAGTAGCAGCAGCAGTAGTAATAGCAGTAGCAGTAGTAACAACAGTAGCAGCAGCAGTAACAGCAGTAGTAGTAGTAACAGCAGTAGCAGCAGCAGTAGTAATAGCAGTAGCAGTAGTAACAACAGTAGCAGCAGCAGTAGCAGCAGTAGCAACAGTAGCAGCAGCAGTAGCAGCAGTAGCAGCAGTAGCAGCAGTAGCAGCAGCAGCAGTAGCAGCAGCAGTAGTAGCAATAGTAGCAGTAGCAGCAGTAGCAGCAGCAGTAGCAGCAGCAGTAGCAGCAGCAGTAGCAGCAGTAGCAGCAGCAGCAGTAGCAGCAGCAGCAGCAGCAGCAGTAGCAGTAGCAGCAGCAGCAGCAGCAGTAGCAGCAGTATGTGTTGTGGTTGATAAGAATTATGACCGAACATACAGACACGAAGAGGTACCGAATATTAAAAATATGCCAACTATTTTACGAGAAATGTTTTCAAGAACTTTGACCTGAAATCTGTAGCATACCATGCGATAATGTTGAAACAGTCTACAATGAACAGAATATTTGCATAAATGGTAGCGATAAATTGTATAATATTCAAGAATAATGATCGTCTTGTGTGATACAAAGGGACTCGTGATCGCCAACATTAGTCTTGGTTTTAATGAATGAGATTGTGATGAAAGTAGATGGAGGTCAAGAATAGGGAACTATCAATGGCGCATTATGTATAAGTGACGTAATTTGAATGTCGCATTATGTATAAGAGACGTAATTTGAATGTCGCATTATGTATAAGAGACGTAATTTGAATGGCGCATTATGTATAAGAGACGTAATTTGAATGGCGCATTATGTATAAAAGACGTAATTTGAATGGCGCATTATGTATCAGTGACGTAATTTGAATGGCGCATTATGTATAAAAGACGTAATTTGAATGGCGCATTATGTATCAGTGACGTAATTTGAATGTCGCATTATGTATAAGAGACGTAATTTGAATGTCGCATTATGTATAAGAGACGTAATTTGAATGGCGCATTATGTATAAGAGACGTAATTTGAATGTCGCATTATGTATCAGTGCGTAATTTGAATGTCGCATTATGTATAAGAGACGTAATTTGAATGGCGCATTATGTATCAGTGACGTAATTTGAATGGCGCATTATGTATCAGTGACGTAATTTGAATGGCGCATTATGTATAAGAGACGTAATTTGAATGGCGCATTATGTATAAGAGACGTAATTTGAATGTCGCATTATGTATCAGTGAGGTAATTTGAATGTCGCATTATGTATCAGTGACGTAATTTGAATGGCGCATTATGTATAAGAGACGTAATTTGAATGGCGCATTATGTATAAGAGACGTAATTTGAATGGCGCATTATGTATAAGAGACGTAATTTGAATGGCGCATTATGTATAAGAGACGTAATTGAATGGCGCATTATGTATAAGAGACGTAATTTGAATGTCGCATTTATGTATAAGAGACGTAATTTGAATGTCGCATTATGTATAAGAGACGTAATTTGAATGTCGCATTATGTATAAGAGACGTAATTTGAATGTCGCATTATGTATAAGAGACGTAATTTGAATGGCGCATTATGTATAAGCGACGTAATTTGAATGGCGCATTATGTTTAAGAGGCGTAATTTGAATGTCGCATTATGTATAAGAGACGTAATTTGAATGGCGCATTATGTATAAGAGACGTAATTTGAATGGCGCATTATGTATAAGAGACGTATTTGAATGGCGCATTATGTATAAGAGACGTAATTTGAATGTCGCATTATGTATAAGAGACGTAATGTGAATGTCGCATTATGTATAAGAGACGTAATTTGAATGTCGCATTATGTATAAGAGACGTAATTTGAATGGCGCATTATGTATAAGAGACGTAATTTGAATGTCGCATTATGTATAAGAGACGTAATTTGAATGGCGCATTATGTATAAGAGACGTAATTTGAATGGCGCATTATGTATAAGAGACGTAATTTGAATGGCGCATTATGTATAAGAGACGTAATTTGAATGTCGCATTATGTATAAGAGACGTAATTTGAATGGCGCATTATGTATAAGAGACGTAATTTGAATGGCGCATTATGTATAAGAGACGTAATTTGAATGGCGCATTATGTATAAGAGACGTAATTTGAATGGCGCATTATGTATAAGAGACGTAATTTGAATGGCGCATTATGTATAAGAGACGTAATGTGAATGGCGCATTATGTATAAGAGACGTAATTTGAATGCGCATTATGTATAAGAGACCTAATTTGAATGGCGCATTATGTATAAGAGACGTAATTTGAATGTCGCTTTATGTATAAGAGACGTAATTTGAATGGCGCATTATGTATAAGAGACGTAATTTGAATGGCGCATTATGTATTATAGACGTAATTTGAATGTCGCATTATGTATAAGAGACGTAATTTGAATGGCGCATTATGTATAAGAGACGTAATTTGAATGGCGCATTATGTATTATAGACGTAATTTGAATGTCGCATTATGTATAAGAGACGTAATTTGAATGGCGCATTATGTATAAGAGACGTAATTTGAATGTCGCATTATGTATAAGAGACGTAATTTGAAAGGCGCATTATGTATAAGAGACGTAATTTAAATGTCTCATTATGTATAAGAGACGTAATTTTAATGGCGCATTATGTATAAGAGACGTAATTTGAAAGTCGCATTATGTATAAGAGACGTAATTTGAATGTCGCATTATGTATCAGTGACGTAATTTGAATGGCGCATTATGTATAAGAGACGTAATTTGAATGGCGCATTATGTATAAGAGACGTAATTTGAATGTCACATTATGTATAAGAGACGTAATTTGAATGGCGCATTATGTATAAAAGACGTAATTTGAATGGCGCATTATGTATAAGAGACGTAATTTGAATGGCGCATTATGTATAAGAGACGTAATGTGAATGGCGCATTATGTATAAGAGACCTAATTTGAATGGCGCATTATGTATAAGAGACGTAATTTGAATGTCGCTTTATGTATAAGAGACGTAATTTGAATGGCGCATTATGTATAAGAGACGTAATTTGAATGGCGCATTATGTATTATAGACGTAATTTGAATGTCGCATTATGTATAAGAGACGTAATTTGAATGGCGCATTATGTATAAGAGACGTAATTTGAATGTCGCATTATGTATAAGAGACGTAATTTGAATGGCGCATTATGTATAAGAGACGTAATTTGAATGTCGCATTATGTATAAGAGACGTAATTTGAATGTCGCATTATGTATAAGAGACGTAATTTGAATGGCGCTTTTGCATAAGAGTCGTAATTTGAATGGCGCATTATGTATTATAGACGTAATTTGTAATCCTCCTTTGATAATGTTTCCTCTTAAAATGCCGAATAAATTGGAAATAATGTGCAAACAATATTGTGTGTCATAAGAGAGCAAACTAAACTATTATTAAACTAAGATTACATTCCTGGATTTCCAATATTGTTTATTACGTCCTATCTCAGTTTGTGTTAAATGAGCGCGCTCGTTAAAAATTCTTATTATTATTATTATTATTAAATGCTAGTAGTATCACTCTCGTTGATGTAACCTTGACAACCACCTACTGTTTAGTCGCTAGTTGGTATTCATTGTATAGCTTTGTTCGCGTTAGTTTTAACCTTTAGCTAACCTGTTGGAGAACTGGGGTGCTATCCATATATAACATTGCTCCAGGTGTATTTTCAGATTAGGTAGGTGTGGTCATTAAATATGAATGACAAATATCTAACATTTCATGTTCTTTAAGTGACATTAATTATTGAAAATTATTTCCGATATTTCGTTTGAGTTTGTCATTTTCTCTAATAGAACTCGCTTTACTGGCTTTGCTTGTATGTAGTGCATGCCATATATCGTGGATCAAGGGCATCGTTTGATTAATTTATGTTGATAAAGGAAGGACACGTGACATATACTAGAGGACATAGAAAACGCACACTTCGGATAAGTGTGTTTTATATGAAAAACAATACTATATAAATATACTAGAGGACATAGAAAACGCACCCTTCGGATACGTGTGTTCTTACATGAAAAACAATAACTATATAAATACATAGTTTTAAACATTTTAGAATATTTTTAGTTGTTCAGTTTGTGTATTGTAATAAAGATGTGATATATCTTTGATGGAATCCTTCGTATTTCGTGTTCATGTATTAATACTCATATAATGTAGGTGTGCGTTTTCTATGTCCTCTAGTATATAATGTAGGTGTGCGTTTTCTATGTCCTCTATTATGCAACTAGCCTGGGTGCCAGTCTGTCGATATTTCAATTTTTATCTTCTGACAAAAAAGGTTGATATGAGCAGAAATTCAATACGGCCCAATTAATAGCCTCGGTGTTAAAATATATTTATTTGACTTACATGGCAAAATATACCGACGCCTGTTCCCAGGCTAGTATACAACCATGTGTAATGATTCCGGGTTTAAAAGTACGGAGTTGATCCATTAGTAATATATGTGACATCGCCATAGAGTACATTAGTGGTTCATGACAGGTACGTGTCCGGGTGTAGCTCCAAACCCATCACACAGGGCATTCATGCATACATACATGCTATCATGCAATCCTTAACGATAACAGTATACAGTTATTTCATGGGTGTTTGGGGAACAGTCAAAACTATTGTCCCTCGGTATCAGGGAAGACATTTCGAATTGTTGCCCTCGGCCTATTCCCCAAACACCCATGAAATAACTGTTTTATTACCTAATGCTCTATATAACTGTTGTACATACCTTATATTCTATAATATTTGACTAACTCAAAACACATTTTTAAAATCAATGACTAATCAATCATCATTTGTAAACGCTTGGTTTTGGTCTAAAAGCCGGTACTCCGGTAAGTATGCAATAAAATACGGAAAGGAATTAATGAACGGAAAGGAGGGCTTCACATAATGTATATCGATGACTTCAAGCGCAGTCAGAGCTAAGATGTATTCGGGACGTATTTTTTACTTTGACTTCCATAACACCCTATTGCGCATCCTATTGCGCACAGCGAAAGCATACTCAGAGTATGATTGGTTCAAAAGTCTAGTATGAAACAGTTCAAACTATTGCCCGGTCAACAGTTCGAACTGTTGCCCAGACCTGAGCGAAAGATAAAAAATGCAATGAAACAGGCAAAAATAACGAATTACAAGTTATATAGAGCATTAGGTAATACTATTCACTATTATTCATGTTCTGCTTCTTGCGAAATTAACATGACGCCGACGAGACTATAGCTCCTCTCACTAGTCACGTGATCAGAACTTGTCTAGATACTGATAATCGCGACAAGTGTGCAAAACCCCAATTTGCACGAAATATTTATTATTGTTATATATAAATAGTAATGTATTATATAAATACATTAAACTGTTTCTATATATGGCCAAATGTTTACCATGTAATATATATATATTTGTTTTATGCATAATCGTCTGCTATTATTTTCGCGCCTAAAATTATCAATCTCGCTTCGCGCGGGAAATGACTTAAGATGTTAGGCCTAATCTCAGTTTATCAAGGCCGTGGTTGCAGGTGTCCAGTTATGTAATACAAAGGCACCGAACTGGTTTGATGGTGTAATATTAGATAACATAACAGATGTTTAGGAATAACAGATGTTTTAGGAATTGTTATATCATATATACACTGATTCAATTATGTATATAAGAAATGGATTTTATTAACATAGATCAGACACACTAGAGCCTAACTCCAGGAGCGAGAAAGGTCGTGATCTCAATCTAGTATATAGAACATATAAACTGTATTTATGATACTTAGATATTATTGACATTATAAGAAATATAACTTATAAAGATTTGTCGAATAATTAAATTGTTCAGCCACAGAAGAAACATAGAGTTTCGGCGAACCATATCGAAGTTGATTAAAAGTTAATCTAATCAGAAACAGTGATTAGATTATAGTGATATTGAGTAATGACGGATTAGAAAGATTGGATGTTAAATATACTGTGTAAGCGCATATTCGGCTCACACAAATGGATTGTTAAATAAGCTTTTAATGATACGATGTATATATATATAGATCACTGATTATATATATATGGATATTTCTGATGCCAATATAAACAAGATATTATATAGAAGAAATGTAATACTGTGTTGAGTTATCATTAATACATATAATAACGAAGAAACCCCCTAGACAACTCCAGCGAGTCTACAATAGGATAGACCCTGGTAAGAGCCGTAGCAACCGAGACATATTATTACGAGAAGAAAAAGGAGAGTTTGCGACACAAGTTGTCAGGAAATTGGTGGCTGTTTGATAGCTGATTGGTTTATCGGATTATCGTTGGCGTGCGTCATGTTAATTGTCACAGACGGATCTGTAGTCATGTGGTTAACACGTTGGACTGGCAATCCAGGGATCGCAGGTTCCATCCTTTGTCTGACTCTAATAAAATTAACAGTCTTTCAGATGGGACGTTAAACCTAGGTCTCGTGTCGTGCTGTATCCCGTGCACGTAAAAGAACCAGAGGAGACTCTGGAATGGGTCTCTGTCTGTATCATTGCATTATCATCATCAACATAATCATCATCATCATTTTTATCATCATCATCACCATCATCATAATAATCATTATCATCATCATCATCACCATCACCATCATCATAATAATCATACTAATCATCATCAACATAATCATCATCATCATCATCATCACCACCATCATCATCACCACCGTCAACATAATCATCATCATCATCATCATCATTATCATCATCATCATTATCATCATCATCATCATCATCATCACCACCAGCATCATCACCACCGTCAACATAATCATCATCATCATCATCATCATCATCATCATCATCATCATCATCATCATCATCATCATCATCATCATCATCATCATCATCACCAGCATCATCATCATCATCATCACCACCAGCATCATCACCACCGTCATCATCACCACCGTCATAACCATCACCACCGTCATCACCATCATAATAATAATAATCATCATCATCATTATCTTCAAAAAGAATATTCGCAATTAATTGTGATCTATCGCTCATATATAATTATTATAATACAAATGATTTGACCTTGAGAATACATGGTATAACAACATCGATTTGGTGAGCAAACTACAACGACAAAGTTACCATATTAGGGCATCACATTGTTTCACAATATTAAACAAGAACTATGTAATGGAATAACTCAACGGGGGTCGGTGCGGGATGATGATAAAGTGTCTCATTTTAGTGTCATTACGCCTCAACTAAAAAAACCATTATAGAAATGGTTTCAGCTTTGATGTTTATGATATGTTAATAGCCACACTGAGCAATACGGAATGTTTGTATTATGCTCGCCGCAATTCGCGGACAAACATACCATCACTATTCACGTGCCAACACAATATGATACACTCACGTGTTCATATCGGACCCACTCCATGGAATTGGCATTCTTAGTATAAACGCAATTCTTGTGGCAGATCGTACTGTTTCTGTTTCCCAGATTCAGCTTTAAGGAACACGGTTGACCCGCTTCTCACCAATAACCTCGGACCGGGAAGTATATGAGATGGTACGGTGGTCGCCAGGTCGGACAGGTGTGTTTTCTCCGGGTACACCGGTTTCCTCCCACACGACTGACCACATAATAAAAGTATACGCTTTCACCCGCGCCAACGAGAGTGATTAATATAAGTTGTTAGAATTTGCTTCGCAATCGTAAAATAAATAAAGTTTTAAACCCGATATACGAACTCTAAATGTCATCTGTGAGAGTTTGTAGACCGCAAAGCCAATGTTTATTGCTTGAACGTTTGTGTTCGCGAATTATTTCGGAAGACTTTGAAGCAGCTATGCTATTAATTATAGCTATATATAAGTTATATAGGTTTGCTTTTTGGCAGACTATTTGCCCATTTAAGCATCACATATTTGGAAATTTGAGCATAATACTGAACACAATAAATTGTAATTTATTATACATAAATCGCACGTCGGATAAAGCAGCTTGAAACATTGATTAAAATGGCCGCCATTTTGAAAATTTGGGCGAAGCTATGATGTCATAGTACGTAGAAATTCATTTTCTGATCCGAAATAATGAAAGCATAAGTTTCAACTGATACAAAACGAGGTAGCTTTGTTAAATATTATAATATATAGCTATAACACAGGATTTAATGGAAATGTCAAATATTTGTATTGGTAAAATGTGTATAATTTGATGTCACGTGACTTGGCTAATCCATTTTTCTATTTGGGATAATCAACACGTCATAACGTCTTTATTTGCAATTCAATTTTTAAAATGTGTTCAGCAAATTTATGTTTTAATGCACTTTATATTTCAAGATTAACTTGAAAATCTTTGATGGTTTCCTTTAAATCAAGTTAAATTATATTTCATTGCGTTAGCTATCATTCTTATTTCGATGCATCTGATATCGTGTTATATAGAAGCTCTACACATGTATATAATTGTGACGTATATATAGTTCCCGTGAAGTGTGCTAATATATTGTGATATTAGCGTGATGTATGTAATGAATGACACGAGTCACTATTATTGTGTATTAACTTAGTAATACCTACTTACAATAATGCTGCGTATTACAGCAACAACCATTCACATTATTTCGCATCATAAATGTGAATAATGTGTGTGTGTGTGTGTTTTACGTTTATTTATCGTCGCTACCGGTTGCCCATATGAGCGACGCCTCCTGAAGAGATTCGTCATTTTAGATTGTTGGATGATAGTGCAATGATACAGACATAGAACCATTCCAGAGTATTCTCGTGTTCGTTTACGTGCACGGTGTAAAGCACTGACACGAGACCTCGGTTTATAGTCCCATCTGAAAGACTGTTAATTTTATTAGAGTCAGAAGGGGAATCGAACCTGCAATCCCTGGATCAGTGCACTATCCTCCAAAATCTAAAATGACGAATCTCTTCAGGAGGCGTCGCTCATATGGGCAACCGGTAGCGACGATAAATAAGCGTAAAGCACACACAGCACTCTTTTATTCATGTTATGATTGTTTACTCTGCCAATTAATACCGTTTCAGGCCTGCAGTTTGACCCCGTCCAATTGTAAAGATTTATACTTTACTACCTGTTCCATGTGATTAGTGGCTTGTATCAACAATGTAGCAGTACATTCAGTATAATTTGGCGTATGTAGGTATTTTCTAACGGTTAATATGCACGATCACTCTGTGAGCTGAGAATTAGTCAAAATGAGGCCCTGACAATTTAAGTAAACGTATATTATTGATTGTAAAGAAAATTGATAGTTATGAGTATTCAAACTACATAATCCAGATCAGCCCAGGGACATAGATTACATGTTATGTAGGTGCCTCATCAGCCGTAGCGTAATCACTGAGACTGATAATTTGTATGCATGTATATAATATATGTGTATGGGCCGGAGGCCTTGAATTACGAATAAACTGTTAAACTGATCAGGATCTATGTTGTTTGTAAGGTCGGAGTTTCGTCACTTTCATATTCTGTTCTGTCACTTTCATGTATCATCTGGTTTAAAAAGGCCGCCAGATTAAGTGTGAAAATAATGCCTGTTTATACCTTGCCCAAATGTTGGATTTGAACTGGAGCGTACAACGGAGTCTTGTATTATTCTTGACTTGCACTGTCTCATTCCATTGACATATTGCCAAATTTGAGCGTATAGTGTAGTGAAGAGCAGAGAAGGTTCCGATACGTTTGTCATGGAAAACATTCAAGCTGTTGTTGAATGATTCCACGCTACTAGTGTCCATGTGGTAGATATAATTTTGCGCTTCCTTATAAACATAGCATTTTCTAACACATGACAGCAACAGTTCCATGCCCGTTGCAGAGGCTGCTTACGTACCTCCCCCTATGCCTCAGCATGCTGAAGGTGTTGCTGAGTGTCCACTGTGCTTGTGTTCCCCTTGCATAATAAATGAACAGAACAAACAACTTTGGTGGCCTGCTAATAATCGTCCACCGCATAATCTAAATTCACATGAGAGAAAGCTTCTATACAGGAGGTTTTGGGCAATGCTATATAATTGTGGCGCATGGAAAGATGTCAGATATATAGAGAGAAAAGTAGCGGCTAGAAGAGGAGACTGTACTTGGCATAAGAGGGAACTGATGCCTGAATGTGTGGTACAGCAATGCAGGAACTGGCTGCCTAACCCGCGCAACCAGCCTTATTTGGGCCATAAGTGGAGTTGAATTGTTTATACCAGTTGTAAGTACTATAAAAATACAGAACTTCAATTTCAGCAATTTATAACCTCTGATATGTACGTGGGTCATAATAGATATAAGTGGTGCTCATGTATTAGATGTATACCATGCAGGGCCTCGCATGTGGCAAATACGATGTGCGTCGACCGTCAGATTTGTACCGCTATTCCTCGTGTGTTTAGTGTGTCGACCGTCAGATTTGTACCGCTATTCCTCGTGTGTTTAAGGTCACATATAGGTCAACCTGCAGGCCTTTAAATGTATTGTGTTAGATTATATATGCATATATGGAACATGTGTTGTGATGTTTGTGCCATATGTCTATCATTGTAAATGGCCAAAGGCAATATAGTTGCTGATTATACAATGCATTTGAAACTTGAGGTATGTTCTCCTACAACTGTATTAGTGTTATTGAAAAATAAAAAAAGGCTGAACAGGCAAAATTTCAGATATGGGATTGTTTTATGGGCGCTCATTGCTCAATTTATTGGTGAAACATTTATATACATCGTCATGGCAACTTGGGAGAAAGCGGGTAAAGGTGTTTGACTAGAAAACAAGGTTGTATATACGTAAATAGGCAGAAGTGCATCCGCGTTCCCAATGTAGTCCCAATAACTAATATAGTTCATTTTTCGTTTTGGTAAAAATGCATTTTCATGACAGGCAGTGTATAGTTTTTGTGTTTATTTTTAGCAATTATGTGTCTTAAAGAAGACTTCAGACTAGTTGATGTGTAGAAAAGATGTGGTATAAGAATCCAGGCCATTGTAAACTGAAGGTTGGTATAATATAGTATTTGGCTGAGGAATACAGTGTGTAAACACTGTGACGTTATTCACAGATGAGCACAGGTTATGGAAAACATAATTGGAATAGTTTACTCTATTACAGTTACATTTGAATTCCTCTTCACAGTGGATGTGGTATCAGAAGAAATGAAAGATTGGAAATATAAATGAACAGTCTGTATGTTTTTACTTTTTACTATGTATTTAATAGGCAATTTATTTGTTGTTTTACAACCACAAACATGTTTAGAATTTAAGCTGCCTGCCATTTTGAATATCTGACGATTCAAATACGTGCGCATGCGCGTACGAAGCGCAGTAGCAAGCATTCCTGGTATTATTAGAGATACTCGTTTGTGTAACTTGTGTTCTTAAAATAGTGAAGAATCTGTGTGAAGAAGTGTACACGAAACAAATGTTTATTGTTAAGAATTTCTAACTATTTAAAAGAGGCGTAGGTAAAACGTTCTAATACCCTTAATATGATGACTGATTCTTGATTGTACCGTATATGTAGATGTATGCTTAACTTGATTGTACTGTATATGTAGATGCATGCTTAACTTGATTGTACTGTATATGTATGCTTAACTTGATTGTACTGTATATGTAGATGTTTGCTTAACTTGATTGTACTGTAGATGTAAATGTATGCTTAACTTGATTGTACTGTATATGTAGATGTTTGCTTAACTTGATTGTACTGTATATGTAAATGTATGCTTAACTTGATTGTACTGTATATGTATACGTATGCTTAACTTGATTGTACTGTAGATGTAAATGTTTGCTTAACTTGATTGTACTGTAGATGTAAATGTTTGCTTAACTTGATTGTACTGTAGATGTAAATGTTTGCTTAATTTGATTGTACTGTAGATGTAAATGTTTGCTTAATTTGATTGTACTGTAGATGTAAATGTTTGCTTAACTTGATTGTACTGTAGATGTAAATGTTTGCTTAACTTGATTGTACTGTAGATGTAAATGTTTGCTTAATTTGATTGTACTGTAGATGTAAATGTTTGCTTAATTTGATTGTACTGTAGATGTAAATGTTTGCTTAACTTGATTGTACTGTAGATGTAAATGTTTGCTTAACTTGATTGTACTGTAGATGTAAATGTTTGCTTAACTCGTACAATCCTATTATTATTTGTATTGTGTCTTTACTATTTATCTACATATGTCACTGGCCAAAGGCAAAATGTTTGCCAATTTGCTTAATAAAACTTAAATTTGAACCGTGCACTCATGTATACGTATGTATATAAAAGAATAAAGCATATTAAACGTTTCCAAGAATCCAGTGTGTGTGTGTGTATGTATGTACATTTGTGTATGCACAGACAATAATAAGCACAATGAAACCTTTCCAAGAATCCAGTTGGTATGCACGTTTGTCTGTACGTATGCACAGACGTATGTTTGTATGTGTGTAAATTTATATATGTACAGAAAATAATAAATCATACTAAAACCTTTCCAAGAATCCAGTTGGTATGTAGGAATGTGGACAGGTTTGGTAGAACACAGAAGGCTCCCACACAGAAGTCAGCTATAGCGAGGTTAGCCAGAAGAAAATTTGTCATGCTCCTGAGTCGAGGACTTCTGGCAATAGCGAACAACACCATGGAGTTGCCTGAAATGCGAATGTAACCAGTATTTATATTGCCATAGAATATTTCGTCATCCTCAGGAGTCGAAGACGTCTGCTATAGCGAACAGCACCACGGAGTTGCCTGAAATGCGAATGTAACCAGTATTTATATTGTCATAGAACATTTCGTCATTGTCAGGAGTCTAGGACTTATGGCTATAGCAAACAGCACCATGGAATTGCCTGAAATGCGAATGTAACCAGTATTTATATTGTCATAGAACATTTCGTCATCGTCAGGAGTCGAAGACGTCTGCTATAGCGAACAGCACCACGGAGATGCCTGAAATGCGAATGGAACCAGTATTTATATTATTTGTTCTTTGTTTTGTTTTGGTGGGCGGAGTTTAAATTCGCATCTACAGCTTAGGTCTTATTGCGACTCTCCCGTACCCATCCAATTATTTAAAAACATCAGCTGACGACAGAAGTACGATCTGAACTTGGTATCGTTTGAGTTATGCATGCACTTCATCCTGGTCTAAACCTGCTTCACAATCAGCATAATGTATATCGTCTCATACAGAGGAGTAGCCAGCAAAAGTGATGTTTAAAAGTGAGACCAGACTAGGAGGGTGTGGTGATGTTTCCCCCTGGACAATGTTTTAATCTAGAATCGCGTTCTCTGGTCATCTGGGGAAATTTACACAGTCGTTTAAGCAGAATTTTACTAACATATTAATATGCATATCTGGCTCATACTGTTCTCAGACTGAGATGCATCGAGTAGCAAGGCTTACCATTGGAAAATGAGTGCCCACATCAGCTCTTTGCATCTAGATAAAAGTACAGCACGTCTGGGCGCTGATTTCACTTCCCCGTTAAAGTTCAACAACCCGAGGCAAGAAAAAGGTTTCGCGGTCATAGTATTTTTGTTTATACAAATTAATTTGAGCTCGATTGCGAAACAAGCTATTTCAACTTATATTAATCACTCTTGAGACCTCATTCATGATGGAATCCATCGTCACGAGGGAGAGAGAAGAGGCAACGTGGAATTTAAATGCCTTGCCTAAGGGCACAATCGTAACGGCTCCAATGGGGCTTGAACTCCGTACATTTCGCACCTGAAGCGAACAATCATCCACTGCGCTATCACGACTTTCATAGTATTTTTGAGTTATGTACGTGTTTTCGTACCCCTCAAGGTAATGAATGAACACGCCATTGTTACTGTTGAGACAGGCATGGCATATACATTACTTTATACACATTACTTTTAGCTCGATTGCGAAACAAGTTCTTATAACTTATATTAATTACTATCCAGACCTCATTCCGGATGGAATCCATCGCCACGAGGGAGAGAGAAGAGACGTGTGGAATTTAAATGCCTTTGTTGATAACGACAAACGAGGGTTATTCTGCGAATACGCATAAGAACGACAAAGGCTGTGGAAGTTGTGATAGCGCAGTGGATGCGCGTTCGCTTCAGGTGCGAAAGGTCCGGAGTTCGAGCCCCACTGGAGCCGTTACGATTGTGCCCTTAGGCAAGGCATTTAAATTCCACGTTGCCTCTTCTCTCTCCCTCGTGGCGATGGATTCCATCAGGAATGAGGTCTCGAGAATGATTTATATAAGTTGAAATAACTTGTTTCGCAATCGAGCTAAAATAAATTAATATAAACTAAACGACAAACGAGGGTTATTCTGCGAATACGCATAAGAACGACAAACGAGGGTTATTCTGCGAATACGCATAAGAACGACAAACGAGGGTTATTCTGCGAATACGCATAAGAACGACAAATGTGGGTGGTTTGGTGGTTGGTGTTTTTGTTGTTTGTTTGTGGTTTTTTTGGGGGTTTTTGGTGTGGGGGGTTTTTGGTGTGGCGAGGGTTATTCTGCGACTTATTATTTCTTAAATATACATTGGATAGCTAACCATTGCAGAATACATATCTCTGTTTACAGAATTGTCATATGTTCTCCAATAGTCTTGGGGGTTCTGATCATACTCTGGCTAAATGAGTCTCATTATTCATATTACTATCTACATTCAAAATTGAATATGTAATATTTCCCTGGGATTACTAGACGTTAACACGAGAGAACGAAACATAAAAGTACTTTACAATTATAAGTACTTTATAGATATGTCAGTCAGGACATGTTATCGTATGAGGCGCCGTTTTGCTATTTAATCGTCATTTATGGATATCGATAATTCCATGCGCGCCGTTTTGCTATTTATTCAGCATTTATTGATATCCATAATTCGATTTTGGGATATCCACAAATATTTTATTTGATATCCATAAATAGGTTATTGGAGATCCACAAATCGATTATTGGATATCCATAAATATATTTTTTGATATCCATAATTCCGTGTGCTCATTGGATATCCATAATTCTATTTTAACCACATTAGCATATAGAACATTACCGTAAACTAAACATCTTAGTACTCTCGCCCACGTGGTTCCCGGTCCAGGCGAGGGTATAAATAAACTTAATAATCGTCAGTTTACAGACAGTTACCACGCTGGACTGGTAATCCAGGGATCGCAGGTTCGATCCCCCGTCTGATCCTAATACATTTAACAGTTTTTCAGATGCGACTTTAAACCGAGGTCTCGTGTCGGTGCTTTACACCGTGCACGTAAAAGAATCGGGGGAGATTCTGGAATTGGTCTCTGTCTGTATCATTGCACTATCCTCCAACACTCTAAAATGACTAATCTCTTCAGGAGGCGTCGCTCATATGGGCAACCGGTAGCGACGATAAATAAACGTACAGCATACACAGTTTCCAAAACAGACGAGTCAGTAGTCAAGTCGTTCGATACTAAGCATAATACAATTAACAGTCTTTCAGACGGGACGTTAAACCGAGGTCTCGTGTCGGTGCTTTACACCGTGCGCGTAAAAGAAACAGGAAACTTGGAATGGGTCTCTGTCTGTATCATTGCACTATCCTCCAAAATCTAAAATGACTAATCGCTTCAAGAGACGTCGCTCATATGGGCAACCGGTAGCGACCATAAATAAACGTAAAACACAATTTTTTAGACGTATCTATATGTTCTAAATGGATCCATTGGGTTTGCCCTGCTGAATTTTCAACGAGTAACCCTTAAGCCTGACAAATCGAAAATGGCCGCCACAGGAAGTTGACAAATTCATTTTGGGCCGTATCTTTGGTACCAAACATGGTAAAAACATAAATAAAACATATGTGTGAATGTTTTCAGGTACAATGAATCCTTTGAGATCATTATTTAGCCCTGAATATGCCAATAAATCAATATGGCCGCCATATTAGAGTAAATTTGATAACTTATTGTGTGCGATTCATACAGATATTAAATTTAAATTAGTGATTTAGATAAATAATATAAAACACACATGCTTACTATTGGACAACGAGTGTCCATCTATTATCTTTGCACCTAAATAAATGTATAGCGCTGATATCAATGTAAACGTTAAACAACAAAATGCCAGAAACCCGTGCGTGGTCATTATATTTTAGAGAAAAGTGTGTTCGTATCTTTATACAAATTTATTTTAGCTCGATTGCGAAACAAGTTATTACAACTTATATTAATCACTCTCGAGACCTCATTCCTGATGTAATCCATTGCCACGAGGGAGGGAAGAGGCAACGTGGAATTTAAATGCCGTGCCTAAGGGCACAATCGTAACTGCTCCAGCGGGGCTCGAACTCCGGATCTTTCGCACCTGAAGCGAACGCGCATCAATTCGTATCTCTCATGGTAATGAATGATCGCGCCATTGTTGCTGTTGGGACAGGCATGGGCGCATGTACATTGTTGCTGTTGGGACAGGCATGGGCGCATGTACATTGTTGCTATTGGGACAGGCATGGGCGCATGTACATTGTTGCTGTTGGGACAGGCATGGGCGCATGTACATTGTTGCTGTTGGGACAGGCATGGGCGCATGTACATTGTTGCTGTTGGGACAGGCATGGGCGCATGTACATTGTTGCTGTTGGGACAGGCATGGGCGCATGTACATTGTTGCTGTTGGGACAGGCATGGGCGCATGTACATTGTTGCTGTTGGGACAGGCATGGGCGCATGTACATTGTTGCTGTTGGGACAGGCATGGGCGCATGTACATTGTTGCTGTTGGGACAGGCATGGGCGCATGTACATTGTTGCTGTTGGGACAGGCATGGGCGCATGTACATTGTTGCTGTTGGGACAGGCATAGGCGCATGTACATTGTTGCTGTTGGGACAGGCATGGGCGCATGTACATTGTTGCTGTTGGGACAGGCATGGGCGCATGTACATTGTTGCTGTTGGGACAGGCATGGGCGCATGTACATTGTTGCTGTTGGGACAGGCATGGGCGCATGTACATTGTTGCTGTTGGGACAGGCATGGGCGCATGTACATTGTTGCTGTTGGGACAGGCATGGGGCATGTACATTGTTGCTGTTGGGACAGGCATGGGCGCATGTACATTGTTGCTGTTGGGACAGGCTGGGCGCATGTACATTGTTGCTGTTGGGACAGGTGGGCGCATGCACATTGTTGCTGTTGGGACAGGCATGGGCGCATGTACATTGTTGCTGTTGGGACAGGCATGGGCGCATGTACATTGTTGCTGTTGGGACAGGCATGGGCGCATGTACATTGTTGCTGTTGGGACAGGCATGGGCGCATGTACATTGTTGCTGTTGGGACAGGCATGGGCGCATGTACATTGGATACAGGATACATATCTGTGTAATAATATTTTATTGCAAACCAATAGTAATAATAATAATAATAAAGACTTTATTTAACGAGAGTACTCATTTAACAAAAGTTAATCTACCATGAGGCCCTCAACATATATACAATCAAATGCAATCAAAAGATAGCACTATAAGTGAGAACTGCACCTTGGAATAATATAGTAATGTAAAGTAAATATGTTATACACATATAGATATAATACATAGCATGTAAATACAAATGATTTGGGCCACAAGTTTTAAAGTATCATTACATCGTAAAAAGGAAAATAATACATTTTTCACATATAAATGCATAGCTACTACACAATCTTCTGAATACATTCGAACACTAACATTGAATCAATAAACAGTGTTTGTATGGTATACAAGCTTTCAAAAGTGAAAGTAGGATTTCATATAACGGTCATCCACGCTCCTGAATTGACATTTGTTTGTCATTGGAGTCAATACTAAACACGTGATTCTTTTGATTATAGATAATTTAACTAAGATTAGTCTACACATAAATATGCATAGGCACACATGTGGGATATCACGGTAAATATGTCGTGTTATTCAGGATCAACGTGTATACGACGTTTGTTTATTTGTTGAAATACTCAGTTTTTGAGGTAAATATTTGGAAAAATATAGCAAATTACATTCTGCAGACATTTGCGATTTCACCGATGTGTTGTCGCTTTAACAACATTAGACAACAGTCCGCACCAAAAAGTCAAGCTAACGTTTGATTAAACTAAATGCTAACGTTTGATTAAACTAAATGCTAACGTTTGATTAAACTAAATGCTAACATTTGATTAAACTAAATGACGGAGTTTCTTTCCTAAAAAGAGTACGCACACTAGAATGTAAATAAAAATCACCTAACCCATTCATGGACTGGTGCATACTATTTTTAGACCAATAAATTAATAAGAAATTACATTTGGACCAGTTCATTTATCAAAATAGATAAGTTTATCTAAAAATAGTCATAATTATTACTGGCAAAAAGTGCAGATCCTGATGAGACGGCTCGTCATGAGCCGGCTCATCTGGATCTACACTTTTTGTAGAGGCCTGCGGTGTTGAAAGGGTTAAAGGATTAGGGAGAAAAACCATATAACAGAGAAAGAAAAAAAGGTGGCTTATGTATCTCGTGTTTCCAGATGTTGTTCCCCACACCACGTCACAACCAGAACCCACGATCCCGTCTCACAAGCAAATGGCGTATATAAATATAATATCTTTGTTTACAGCATTGTCATATTTGCTCAAATATACCATCGCCGTGGCCTAATGGTTAAGGCGTCCGTCTACGGAGCGGGAGGTCGAAGGTTCCAATCTCGTCAGGGGTTCGTCCTGATTTTGCCGGTTGGTGAGCCGCCAGCCAGTTAAATAATGGTTACAGATTGCCTATCAGCTTGGCGCCTGGCACACACGCAAACGATTTTGTACTTTACTTTTATACTTGGGGGCTCAGTTCATCATTTGGATAAATGAGTCGTATTTTTCACATAAATATACGTTCGAAACTGATTATACAAACACATTTCTCTTGAATTACTAGACATTAACACGAGAGAACCCGACATAAAAATACTTTACAATTAAGAGTAGCTTATAGCTATGCCAGTTTGGTAGCGAAATCAGGACAATTTATCGCACTTCGCATGCGGAGATATGACATTCACAATCAGGAAAACAGCTTAATTATATATATAATAACATGAGACACGGGATGGTACAGAGTGACCCAATAATTTGTGATGCCTTTGAGATAATATATGGCCGGGCTGAGTATTCAAATAATATTAGTTTATACAAATATATCTTAGCTCGATTGCGAAACAAGTTCTTACAACATATATTAGTCAATCTGGAGACCTCATTCCTGATGGAATCCATCGCCAAGAGGGAGAGAGAAGAGGCAATGTGGAATCTAAATACCCTAGGGCACATCGTAACGGCTACAGCTGGTCGCGAACTCGGGTCTTTTTGCACCCGAAATGAACGCTCTACCACTACGCTATCACGACTTCCAGAGTCGTTATGCCAAATAATAGTAATAAAGCAAGCATACATAATGACCGCATTACCGGAAACAAATACTATAACCCACATGGTTCCCGGCGAGGGTCAGTTAGCTTATTCAGCATCGCTTTCCAGAGCTTAGTGCACACACATGGTTCCCGGCCAGGGTCATTTAGCTTATTCAGCATCGCTTTCCAGAGCTTAGTGCGTACACATGGTTCCCGGCCAGTGTGAGTTAGCTTAATCAGCATCGCTTTCCAGAGCTTAGTGCACACACATGGTTCCCGGCCAGGGTCATTTAGCTTAATCAGCATCGCTTTCCAGAGCTTAGTGCACACACACATGGTTCCCGGCCAGGGTCATTTAGTTTAATCAGCATCGCTTTCCAGAGCTTAGTGCACACACATGGTTCCCGGTGAGGGTCATTTAGTTTAATCAGCATCGCTTTCCAGAGCTTAATGCACACACATGGTTCCCGGCGAGGGTCATTTAGCTTAACCAGCATCGCTTACCAGAGCTTAGTGCACACACATGGTTCCCGGCGAGGGTCATTTAGCATAATCAGCATCGCTTTCCAGAGCTTAGTGCACACACATGGTTCCCGGCCAGGGTCATTTAGTTTAATCAGCATCGCTTTCCAGAGCTTAGTGCACACACATGGTTCCCGGCGATGGTCATTTAGCTTAACCAGCATCGCTTACCAGAGCTTAGTGCACACACATGGTTCCCGGCAAGGGTCATTTAGCATAATCAGCATCGCTTTCCAGAGCTTAGTGCACACACATGGTTCCCGGCGAGGGTCATTTAGCATAATCAGCATCGCTTTCCAGAGCTTAGTGCACACACATGGTTCCCAGCCAGGGTCATTTAGTTTAATCAGCATCGCTTTCCAGAGCTTAGTGCACACACATGGTTCCCGGCGAGGGTCATTTAGCATAATCAGCATCGCTTTCCAGAGCTTAGTGCACACACATGGTTCCCAGCCAGGGTCATTTAGCTTAATCAGCATCGCTTTCCAGAGCTTAGTGCGCACACATGGTTCCCGGCGAGGGTCATTTAGCTTATTCAGCATCGCTTTCCAGAGCTTAGTGCGCACACATGGTTCCCGGCGAGGGTCATTTTGTATATCCATTGATCTCTAACTTTGAAGTCACTAAAAGTCATAAACCATTTCTTACTTTTCCCGAAGGCTGTAATTGAGATGATACATATAATCGCTGCTATTTATACTAACAAAAGTACAACAGGGGGAGTCTTAGCAACAACATTCCAAATCTGTAAATTTGTAACTATGTACTATTGTGGAACCACCATTTAAGAGGAGTGTGTGTTTTACGTTTATTTATCGTCGCTACCGGTGTCCATATGAGCGACGCCTCCTGAAGAGATTAGTCATTTTAGATATTGGAGGATAGTGCAATGATACTGGCAAAGACCCATTCCAGAGTCTCCTCTGGTTCTTTTACTGCGCACAGTGTAAAGCACCGCCATGAGATCTCTGTTTATAGTCTCAATTGAAAGACTGTTAATATTATTATGCTTAGACGGGGGGAGGGGATCGAACCTATTATCCCTGGATTTGCAGTCCAAAGTGCTAAGCACTGAATATAGCCTCTTCTCTCTCCCTCATGGCGATGTATTGCACCAGGTCTCGGGAGGGATCAATATAACTGTGTAGGAATTTGATAAATTTGTATAAACTAAACTTACTAACTAACTCTGTACACGCTAGCTGTAAACTTATTAACTAACTCTGTACACGCTAGCTGTAAACTTACTAACTAACTCTGTACACGCTAGCTGTAAACTTACTAACTAACTCTGTACACGCTAGCTGTAAACTTACTAACTAACTCTGTACACGCTAGCTGTAAACTTACTAACTAACTCTGTACACGCTAGCTGTAAACTTACTAACTAACTCTGTACACGCTAGCTGTAAACTTACTAACTAACTCTGTACACGCTAGCTGTAAACTTACTAACTAACTCTGTACACGCTAGCTGTAAACATACTAACTAACTCTGTACACGCTAGCTGTAAACTTACTAACTAACTCTGTACACGCTAGCTGTAAACTTACTAACTAACTCTGTACACGCTAGCTGTAAACATAGCACACAATCATGTCATGCAATTTAATCAGAATCTAGTCGTAAAGACACAATTCTAATGAAAGTCCATGACATTCTTCAAGAATTTTCATCTACAAATAAGAAAAGCTCATTAATAAATTGTCGTCTGTTACTTTATTTGAACTATTTATGACCTTTATTTTACAAATTGCAAATAGTCAACGTTAGCAGTTCTAAGGAAATAAACGCAATCGTTCTAAAATACTTGGTCGATTAGAATAAAAACCGAAACATACTGATGTGTTGGCTTAAACATAGTTATTTATCAGGAGACATGTTATATATATATTGAGAAATAAACAGAAACATACATTTATATCGTGGATTGAACTGAAAGCTAATAGTTTAAGATTAACTTATTTCTTAATGTACTAATACACCTGCCGCTTTAAAAGCATAAACTGTATCTCATCTTCCATTGAATCCAATACTACCACGAACATGGGGGAACACGTGTTATAGACTATTTCAAATTTCAGAAAATGTTAATGATGGAGGCATTTGATGCTTACGTCTGGCAAACAACATTTTTAAACGTATCTATATGTTCTAAATCACTAATTTAAATTTAATATCTGTATGAATCGCACACAATAAGTTATCAAATTTACTCTAATATGGCGGCCATATTGACTTCCTGGTATATTCAGGGCTAAATAATGATCTCAAAGGATTCATTGTACCTGAAAACATTCACACATATGTTTTATTTATGTTTTTATCATGTTTGGTACCAAAGATACGGCCCAAAATGAATTTGTCAACTTCCGGTGGCGGCCATTTTCGATTTGTCAGGCTTAAGGGTTACGCGTTGAAAATACAGTAGGGCAAACCCAATAGATCGATTTAGAACATATAAATACGTCTAAAAATGTGTGTTTTACGTTTATTTATGGTCGCTACCGGTTGCCCATATGAGCGACGCCTCCTGAAGAGATTAGTTATTTTAGATTTTGGAGGATAGTGCATGATACAGACAAAGACCCATTCCAGAGTCTCCTCTGGTTCTTTTACGTGCACAGTGTAAAGCACCGACACAATACCTCGGTTTAACGTCCCATCCTAAAGACTGTTAATTTTATTAGGGTCAGACGGGGGATCGAACCTGCAATCCCTGGATTACCAGTCCAGCGTGTTACCACTGGAATACAGATCCGTCTAAAAATGTCCAGCCGTAAACATTATATAAATATTACATAAAACATTTAATATGAACATGTTCTCATATTCTACCCAGTCTATCATTATTAGTGAAAGACAAAACAAACACAAAAGCAAAACTATAACATTACCTTGTTCTCTTTATTTTAAATTAGTTTCAAATTTATGTTTCCAGGTTGTGTTTTATTTAATAAAGTTAAATGGGTTAGGGAACAACTAAGAACAAAATCTCATTGCGCATTGTTCATATGACTGGTTTTGGGGTTCTCACGCCAGTGCGACGATCGGTGCTGTTCTGGGAAATGAGTCGCAGGTATGGCGAAAGCCTCGTATAGATAGGGTATGGATAGATCCAAGCATGCATTACCTGGGACAGACGGATCTGTAGTCCAGTGGTAACAATTTGGACTGTTAATCCAGGGATAGCAGGTTCGATCCCCCATCTGACCGACCCTAATAAGATTAACAGTATTTCAGTTGGGACTTTAAACAGTGCACGTAAAAGAACCAGAGGAGATATGGATTGAGTCTCTATCTGTATCATTGCACTACCCTCCACAAATCTAAAATGACTAATCTCTTCAGGAGCCGTCGCTCATAATTATGGGCAACCGGTAGCGACGATAAATAAACGTGAAACACCAACACTACCTGGCATTCAGTATATTCGACTCATTGGGTATTCGAACCGTGTTGAGTACTTGTGGAAAAAACAAACATGGCGTTGTATTAATATTATTATTATTATATTATGTATCTGGTTTATATATGAGGCTGTATAGACAACACATAAAAGCTATCCTTTGCGACATATAGCACGGGTTAGGGATGGATATCTAGCAATAAATGTATAATTGTTCAATAGCTTTCACTACATTGTACGATAAAACATAATACATTCTGGAAGGGACTATTAAACTCAGTTCCTGTGATAAAAAGCATGGGTATGCAATCAATATGCTAAATCTTCCAAGTTGCTGATTTTTTATGAGCCATCTAAATGCTAGCTAAACAACTGGGCGAAGCTTAGAACAGTTAACTGTTTATTTACTGGCATTAGTATGCTTCTAATACTGACCCTGCTGCGAAACTAGGTTTCATCTGTTTTATAGGGTTAAAGTATCGTTGTGCGTTATTTGTTCAATTTGAATAGGAATGTTTGTTTCGTGGGGGTGGGGGGATGGGGAGGGGTGGGGAGGGGGTGCTCAACGTGTTACTATACATCGGAATAAATTATTATTATGCTGACACCAAAAAGAAACTGTGCACTTTGGTGTTCCGTTAAAACATTGCAAAAAACAGTAAAGGTAATTACTCATTTTCTTTCTACTGCCTACTGTCCGATTAGCGCAGTGGTTAGCGCGTTTGCGTCTCACAAATGCAACCCGGGTTCGATCCTCGGACCGGGAAGTATGTGAGATGGTACGGTGGGTTTTCTCCGGGTACTCCGGTTTCCTCCCACACGAATTACCACATTTAAGCTTTCATCCGCGCCAACGAGAGTAATTAATATAAGTTGTTAGAACTTGCTTCGCAATCGTTGTAAAATAAATAAAGTTTAAACAAAATTGGCTATGGTTTTTTCTAAAAGGACATAAGGAATGCTACATGTAAGGCAAGTGCACAGTTTTTGCTTTGTTTCAGAATTTAGCACAGTAATAACGATTCCTAACACCAGAACCAGCATCCGCTCCTTAGACCTCGGTATACGACACACCCGGAGGAAAGGCACACCTCGGGGCTTTAACAATTTTATTGTATAGATATTCTCATGTACATAATTATATCTCAGTTATAAAATATAATTACATTTGGTGTACAATTATGAACAATTACTATACACACGAATTGGTTGATGCAAAATAACTGTTTTATAAATTTGTTTACGTTTGGCTCCAACTAACCTATCTCTTTCTATGTTCTTTATTTTTAGGTTAAGACTATGCTAATGTTTTTGAAATGAACATGTAGTGTTTATTGTCTTTTTAGTAGACGAAAACACACATGTTTAAAGTACTTGATTTTATGCACAGGCGTTTTATTACGGAGCAACATCCATATTTATCTTTAAAGCGAAACTACATCGTCGAAAAAAAGATAATTTCTACCGAATGTAATTTGCTAAAATGTGGTATACATTTTTTACATATATTTGTCACAGAATCTGAGTATTTCAACTAATAAGCAAACATCGTATACGACGTTTGTTGATATATCCAAATAATGTAAACAGTGTCAACATTCATGCGTAATACAACGAATAACAAGATGTATGTACATATTTACCCTAATATCTCATAGTTGTGCCTTTCCATATTCATGTCTAGACTACTTCGATTTAAATTATCTCCAAACGACAGAATCGCTCGTTTAGCATAGACTCCAATAATAAACACACGTTTTTTCTCTCTCAAGAACATGGTTGACCGCTATATGAAATCCTACTTTCATTTTTGAGAGAGTGTAAACCGCAAAGTCTCTTTATTGAAATTTAGTGTTCGATTTAAAAAAAAAAGAATTTGTAGTAGCAATAACTTGACAGATTAAATTTTGCGCTGTACTGTCACTTTAAGAATAGTTATTAAACGAGCTTAGATTGATGCAATGGATTTAATGTTCACCCCGACATAGTATATACATGTTTCAGTGTTACCTTGATCTCCCAGATAGACATCTACTGCCTACTCTTACGTACCCAGAACCTGCTACCTACTAGTATATCATATTTATTCTAATCCGTCTCAAGATGTTTCATGTAATACTAATGCTGTTACATATAGGGTGTGTAGAAAGTTCGTTCCTATTTGAAAACTATTTCACTATTGATAGACTGCCATTTCGCAATGCATGTATATTGGAGTAGGTAACTCGAACTCTGTATTGTGTCTTATATATCTTATATTATGTAAATGTATACACGTGTTATCTATTAGATGCCTCTATTTAGTATCGTATTAGTGAGTCTGTAAACAAATAACTGTATAATAAATATCAATAATACAATATCCGTGGAAGTCGTGATAGCGTAGTGCTAGCGCGTTCGCTTCCGGTGCAAACGGCCCGGAGTTCGTGATAGCGTAGTACTAGAGCGTTCGCTTCAGGTGCAAACGGCCCGGAGTTCGTGATAGCGTAGTGCTAGAGCGTTCGCTTCAGGTGCAAACGGCCCGGAGTTCGTGATAGCGTAGTGCTAGAGCGTTCGCTTCCGGTGCAAACGGCCCGGAGTTCGTGATAGCGTAGTGCTAGAGCGTTCGCTTCAGGTGCAAACGGCCCGGAGTTCGTGATAGCGTAGTGCTAGAGCGTTCGCGTCCGGTGCAAACGGCCCGGAGTTCGTGATAGCGTAGTGCTAGAGCGTTCGCTTCAGGTGCAAACGGCCCGGAGTTCGTGATAGCGTAGTGCTAGAGCGTTCGCTTCAGGTGCAAACGGCCCGGAGTTCGTGATAGCGTAGTGCTAGAGCGTTCGCTTCAGGTGCAAACGGCCCGGAGTTCGTGATAGCTTAGTGCTAGAGCGTTCGCTTCAGGTGCAAACGGCCCGGAGTTCGTGATAGCGTAGTGCTAGCGCGTTCGCTTCAGATGCAAACGGCCCGGAGTTCGTGATAGCGTAGTGCTAGAGCGTTCGCTTCAGGTGCAAACGGCCCGGAGTTCGCGTACAACTATAGCCGTTACGACGTTGTGACTGTGACCTTAAAGCAGCATTACATCGTAATAAAGGATGTTTTGGGTACAATATAAATACTAATGTGTGTGTGTTTACAAAAATCGAAATTGTCGCTCAGAAACGATAAAATACCAATAAATTTAAACCGTCGTATACGCGAATTTGTTTATCAACACACGAAATGTAAACACGCACAGCGCGCATGCGTGAAACAACAGAGGATGTAGAAAACAACGTATATATTTTGAACATGAACGACTATCTATCTATCTTCCTCTAATGTCGAACCCCTCGCGGGGATGTAGAAATGTCCCTAAAAGACTTAGCTAACAGAGGTATGAATCAATATATCAAGTAATTTAATTAAAAAAGACAACGTGTGACAAATGGGGACGATGCATTCTGAATGTAAACAAGTGCGGACGATGCGTTCCGGTTGTAAACAAGTGCGTGACCGATCGACTCGGAAAGTCCTACTTTCGGTTTCGAGTTTGTTTTATCGCAAACAACACTGTTTACCAAATGAACATAAGCATACAAAGTATAATGTTAGAATGTGTAACAGCATTGCTACCCATACGTAAAAATTGAATTTTTCAAATATATTATATTTCATACGATGTAATGCTGCTTTAAGCAATGCATGTACATTCCACATCCAATGTGCCTCTTCGCTCTATCTCATGACGATGGATTCCACCAGGAATGTGGTCTCGAGAGCGATTCATATTATGTTTTAAAGATTTCGTAATCGACCTAAAATAGATGTGTATAAACTAACGTTTGTTTCCTATCTGACTCAATTAGTATTGTACAATGTAAGTATAAAACAATAGCAATGCTTTGTAAGCATTCGTTCACACAGCAAGAATACGTCCTTTTATGGCTAAACTGACATGGTGCGGTTTTTATGAGATTCCATCCAGATATTGACTACTGACAACATGGCCAGTGTTCTTAAAGCTTTATCAGCCCAAGCACGACGGGTACGACATGCTCTCTTATATGTATTGTCCAGCTATTTACTACATACAACATGGCCAGTGTTCTTAACGCTTTATCAGCCCAAGCACGACGGGTACGACATGCTCTCTTATAGGTATTGTCCAGCTATTTACTACATACAACATGGCCAGTGTTCTTAACGCTTTATCAGCCCAAGCACGACGGGTACGACATGCTCTCTTATAGGTATTTGATGACAACTCTATATCAAGACTAATGTTCTACTAATGATTGTTGTATTGATCTGAAATGTGGGGATTATACAGACACATTAAATATTACATTTTGCAAATATAGCTTAGGTGTATGGAAACAAATCACCAATAATGGTGTTCATGGGAAACATGGACTATTTCCTATATATCATTTTAAGGGCTCTAAGTTTTGAGTTAAATTGTAAAAAGTACAGAATCGCCTATGCATGCTAAATATACTGATCAATATAACTATTCATGGGTCAATCGTATGAAATATATTATTGACATATTAGTGCTGTACTACATCAGGCCTCGACACATTTTTAATTTCTTATTCGTCCTACTGGGCGAGTGATGCCACTGTTCCACTGTTCCAGATTGGACTATCACTCGTCCCATGTATTTTAGGAAAATTAAAATTTTTAATTTATTAATAAATGCAATTATGTGGCAGCATAAACACATTAAAATATCCTCGGTGACTTCCCATTATCACACCTGGTAATCATTCCGAAAAAAGTAAAACGGATATTATTTTATTTTGGAATTTCTACTCGTCCAGATCGAAAAGTCACTCGTAAATACGAGTGGACGAGTGGATTTGTCGAGCCCTGTTGTAACATATTAACAGATTGTAATCGTAATGTAAAGTATATTTCGTACCTCACCAGACAAGTATGTGATCAATTTATCATAGAGTGGTATACTTCTTCAAAGAAAAGTTAAGAATACATTTTGCTATCAAACATATTTAGACATTATCAATATATAAGTTCGGAAAGAATTAAGTTGCTTGCGACTATGATCTCATTCACTTCAAATATAATTTGGTAGATACAGCGGCATTATTAGAGATAATAGTTTGTGCAAACTTTGTAACCAAAACGTTGTTGAAGCAGAGTATCATTTTCGTGTGTGCTACAGCAGATAGATATATCGATATTCGTAATATATATGTTGAACCAATTCCTTGGCAGTCATGTATATTTCTATCAATGCTGTCAACAAAAAAGAAAAGCTTACTCTTTATGTAAATATATATGAGATGGTTAATTATAACGTCGTACTAATGCTCCTGCTATTATTGTTGTTGAGTGTGTGTTTTACGTTTATTTATCGTCGCTACCGGTTGCCCATATGAGCAACGCCTCCTGAAGAGATTAGTTATTTTAGATTTGTTTTGGAGGATAGTTCAATGATACAGACAGAGACCCATTCCAGAAACTCCCCTGGTTTTATACGTGCACGGTGTACAGCATCGACACGAGGCCTAGTGTTGCGTAGGCTGTTTTGTCATTTAAATCTATTGTTGTACTGTGATTTACATTCATTATGGACATGGTCATAGGCTGTATTATTCCCGCGGTGGCTGTTTGTGGAGGAAGACCCGCGGTGACTGTTTGTGGAGGAAGACCCGCGGTGACTGTTTGTGGAGGAAGACCCGCGGTGGCTGTTTGTGGAGGAAGACCCGCGGTGGCTGTTTGTGGATGAAGACCCGCGGTGACTGTTTGTGGAGGAAGACCCGCGGTGGCTGTTTGTGGAGGAAGACCCGCGGTGGCTGTTTGTGGAGGAAGACACGCGGTGACTGTTTGTAGAGGAAGACACTGGGTGACTGTTTGTGGAGGAAGACACTGGGTGACTGTTTGTGGAGGAAGACACTGGGTGACTGTTTGTAGAGGAAGACCCGCGGTGACTGTGGCTGTTTGTAGAGGAAGACACTGGGTGACTGTGGCTGTTTGTGGAGGAAGACACGCGGTGACTGTGGCTGTTTGTAGAGGAAGACACGCGGTGACTGTGGCTGTTTGTGGAGGAAGACCCGCGGTGACTGTGGCTGTTTGTGGAGGAAGACACGCGGTGACTGTGGCTGTTTGTGGAGGAAGACACGGGGTGACTGTGACTGTTTGTGGAGGAAGACACGCGGTGACTGTGGCTGTTTGTGGAGGAAGACACTGGGTGACTGTGGCTGTTTGTGGAGGAAGACACGCTGTGACTGTGGCTGTTTGTGGAGGAAGACACGCGGTGACTGTGGCTGTTTGTGGAGGAAGACACGCGGTGACTGTGGCTGTTTGTGGAGGAAGACACGCTGTGACTGTGGCAGTATGTGGAGGAAGACACGCGGTGACTGTGGCTGTTTGTGGAGGAAGACACGCTGTGACTGTTGCAGTATGTGGAGGAAGACACGCGGTGACTGTGGCTGTTTGTGGAGGAAGACACGCGGTGACTGTTTGTGGAGGAAGACACGCAGTGAAGTTTGTGGAGGAAGACACGCGGTGACTGTTTGTGGAGGAAGACACGCGGTGACTGTTTGTGGAGGAAGACACGCGGTGACTGTTTGTGGATGAAGACCCGCGGTGGCTGTTTGTGGAGGAAGACACGCGGTGACTGTTTGTGGAGGAAGACACGCGGTGGCTGTTTGTGGAGGAAGACACGCGGTGACTGTTTTTGGAGGAAGACCCGCGGTGGCTGTTTTTGGAGGAAGACCCGCGGTGGCTGTGTGTGGAGGAAGACCCGCGGTGGCTGTTTGTGGAGGAAGACCCGCGGTGGCTGTTTGTGGATGAAGACCCGCGGTGGCTGTTTGTGGATGAAGACCCGCGGTGGCTGTTTGTGGATGAAGACCCGCGGTGGCTGTTTGTGGAGGAAGACCCGCGGTGGCTGTTTGTGGATGAAGACCCGCGGTGGCTGTTTGTGGATGAAGACCCGCGGTGGCTGTTTGTGGAGGAAGACCCGCGGTGGCTGTTTGTGGATGAAGACACACGGTGACTGTTTTTGGAGGAAGACCCGCGGTGGCTGTGTGTGGAGGAAGACCCGCGGTGGCTGTGTGTGGAGGAAGACCCGCGGTGGCTGGTTTTGGAGGAAGACCCGCTGTGGCAGTTTGTGGAGGAAGACCCCGGTGGCTGTTTGTAGAGGAAGACACGGGGTGACTGTGACTGTTTGTAGAGGAAGACTCGCGGTGACTGTGACTGTTTGTAGAGGAAGACTCGCGGTGACTGTGACTGTTTGTAGAGGAAGACTCGCGGTGACTGTTTGTGGAGGAAGACCCGCGGTGTCTGTGGCAGTTTGTGGAGGATAAAAGGCGGTGACTGTGGCTGTTTGTAGAGGAAGACCCGCGGTGACTGTGGCTGTTTGTAGAGGAAGACCCGCGGTGACTGTGGCAGTTTGTAGAGGAAGACCCGCGGTGACTGTGGCAGTTTGTAGAGGAAGACCCGCGGTGACTGTGGCAGTTTGTAGAGGAAGACCCGCGGTGACTGTGGCAGTTTGTAGAGGAAGAACCGCGGTGACTGTGGCTGTTTGTAGAGGAAGACCCGCGGTGACTGTGGCTGTTTGTAGAGGAAGACCCGCGGTGACTGTGGCAGTTTGTAGATGAAGACACGCGGTGACTGTGGCTGTTTGTGGAGGAAGACCCGCGGTGACTGTGACTGTTTGTGGAGGAAGACACGCGGTGACTGTGGCTGTTTGTGGAGGAAGACACGGGGTGACTGTGACTGTTTGTGGAGGAAGACACGCGGTGACTGTGGCTGTTTGTGGAGGAAGACACTGGGTGACTGTGGCTGTTTGTGGAGGAAGACACGCTGTGACTGTGGCTGTTTGTGGAGGAAGACACGCGGTGACTGTGGCTGTTTGTGGAGGAAGACACGCGGTGACTGTGGCTGTTTGTGAAGGAAGACACGCTGTGACTGTGGCAGTATGTGGAGGAAGACACGCGGTGACTGTGGCTGTTTGTGGAGGAAGACACACTGTGACTGTGGCAGTATGTGGAGGAAGACACGCGGTGACTGTGGCTGTTTGTGGAGGAAGACACGCGGTGACTGTTTGTGGAGGAAGACACGCAGTGAAGTTTGTGGAGGAAGACACGCGGTGACTGTTTGTGGAGGAAGACACGCGGTGACTGTTTGTGGAGGAAGACACGCGGTGACTGTTTGTGGATGAAGACCCGCGGTGGCTGTTTGTGGAGGAAGACACGCGGTGACTGTTTGTGGAGGAAGACACGCGGTGGCTGTTTGTGGAGGAAGACACGCGGTGACTGTTTTTGGAGGAAGACCCGCGGTGGCTGTTTTTGGAGGAAGACCCGCGGTGGCTGTGTGTGGAGGAAGACCCGCGGTGGCTGTTTGTGGAGGAAGACCCGCGGTGGCTGTTTGTGGATGAAGACCCGCGGTGGCTGTTTGTGGATGAAGACCCGCGGTGGCTGTTTGTGGATGAAGACCCGCGGTGGCTGTTTGTGGAGGAAGACCCGCGGTGGCTGTTTGTGGATGAAGACCCGCGGTGGCTGTTTGTGGATGAAGACCCGCGGTGGCTGTTTGTGGAGGAAGACCCGCGGTGGCTGTTTGTGGATGAAGACACACGGTGACTGTTTTTGGAGGAAGACCCGCGGTGGCTGTGTGTGGAGGAAGACCCGCGGTGGCTGTTTTTGGAGGAAGACCCGCGGTGGCTGTTTGTGGATGAAGACCCGCGGTGGCTGTTTGTGGAGGAAGACCCGCGGTGACTGTTTGTGGATGAAGACACACGGTGACTGTTTGTGGATGAAGACCCGCGGTGGCTGTTTTTGGAGGAAGACCCGCTGTGGCAGTTTGTGGAGGAAGACCCCGGTGGCTGTTTGTAGAGGAAGACACGGGGTGACTGTGACTGTTTGTAGAGGAAGACTCGCGGTGACTGTGACTGTTTGTAGAGGAAGACTCGCGGTGACTGTGACTGTTTGTAGAGGAAGACTCGCGGTGACTGTTTGTGGAGGAAGACCCGCGGTGTCTGTGGCAGTTTGTGGAGGATAAAAGGCGGTGACTGTGGCTGTTTGTAGAGGAAGACCCGCGGTGACTGTGGCTGTTTGTAGAGGAAGACCCGCGGTGACTGTGGCAGTTTGTAGAGGAAGACCCGCGGTGACTGTGGCAGTTTGTAGAGGAAGAACCGCGGTGACTGTGGCTGTTTGTAGAGGAAGACCCGCGGTGACTGTGGCTGTTTGTAGAGGAAGACCCGCGGTGACTGTGGCAGTTTGTAGATGAAGACCCGCGGTGACTGTGGCAGTTTGTAGAGGAAGACCCGCGGTGACTGTGGCAGTTTGTGGAGGAAGACCCGCTGTGGCTGTTTATAGAGGAAGACACGTGGTGACTGTATGTGGAGGAAGACACGCGGTGACTGTATGTGGAGGAAGACACGCGGTGGCTGTATGTGGAGGAAGACACGCGGTGACTGTATGTGGAGGAAGACACGCGGTGGCTGTTTGTGGAGGAAGACACGCGGTGACTGTTTGTGGAGGAAGACCCGCGGTGTCTGTGGCTGTTTGTGGAGGAAGACCCGCTGTGGCTGTTTGTAGAGGAAGAGCCGCGGTGACTGTGGCAGTTTGTGGAGGAAGACCCGCGGTGTCTGTGGCTGTTTGTGGAGGAAGACACGCTGTGACTGTGGCTGTTTGTGGAGGAAGACCCGCGGTGACTGTGGCTGTTTGTGGAGGAAAACCCGCGGTGACTGTTTGTGGAGGAAGTTCCGCGGTGACAAGTGACATGGGAGACATTTTTCAAAAGACGAAGTTAATTATATCATCTGTCGAATATCTCTTGATGATAGATTGAGTTATATAAATTGTGTTAATTATACATTACAGAAAAAACACACATTATTATTATATACCAAACTTATATAGCGCTCTTTTCATTTAAAAATAAAACGTTCAAAAGCGCTTTACAGCCTAAAATATCACAACTATTGATAAAAACTTCCACATACAATGAGATAAAACAAGACAAAATTAGCAAACACAATTACAATGGATTCTAAATATGCTATAAAATATTAGGATCTAAAATTATAACAATTAAAATATAGGTAATAATTAAATAAAATGTGTTCATTTGCAGTCTTAATCCTGATTGAGCACAGATACAGTTCGATATTTATGTTCCATATGAACATTTAAAAAGGTGTGTCTTCAAAGCCTTTTTGAAAGAACACAATGTTGTTGCACTTCTAAGATTTGATGGAAGAGAATTCCAAAGTTTTGGGGCAGCAGTCATGAAACTTCTATCTCCGTATGTGACAGTCCGACTTCTTGGTAACACAAGAGTAGCTGCTTCATATTTAGACCGTAAGTCTCTCCTTGGTATATAAACCTCAAGCAAGTTTCTCATATAAATCGGTGCTTCTCCATTCAATGCTTTATATGTGTGAGTCAGTATTTTATACTTTATTCTTTCTTGAACTGGTAGCCAATGAAGTTCTTTTAGAATGGGCGTTACATGACTGAAACGGGATGTTCTGGTTATGATGCGAGCTGCTGTGTTTTGAACAGTTTGTAATTTATTGGAAGTGTATTTTGGCACGCCGTACAACAGTGAATTACAGTAGTCGAGCCTGGATGTAATGAGTGAGTTTATGAGAGTTTTCGTGGCTTCTGTTGTTAAATACTGCCGAATGTGTCCAATCCGCCGGATCTGCGCATAACATGATTTTGTCACAGAATTTACATGTTTGTCCATATCCATTCTTGAGTCTAGGAAAGCTCCTAGATTTCTCACACATGTTGATGGTTCTGTATTTGAGTCTCCTACTTTCACATTTATGTTTTCAATGTGTTGCAAATTTCGCTGACTAGAAAACATAATCATTTCAGTTTTATCAGTATTGAGTTTTAACATATTGGCATTCATCCAAGCAACAATGTCTTGTAGACAGTTTTCCACTCGAAGTAGTGTCTCTGCTTGTGAAGCTTGAACGCTTGGTTTGAATGAAAGGTAAAGCTGGGAATCGTCAGCATAAAAGTGATGGTTCAGTCCATGGTGTTTACAAATGGCTCCTACAGGCTTGGTATACATAGTGTAAAATTTCGGGCCTAAAACAGACCCCTGTGGAACACTGAAATTCATGAGCACTGAGTTGGATAGTTTTCCATCGATACATACTGCTTGATAACGGTCGGTAAGATAAGATGATATCCATTGGAGAGGTTTTCCAGTAATTCCAAAATGAAATTCGAGACGCTGTAAAAGTGTTCTATGGTCGATGGTATCAAATGCAGCAGATAGGTCCAAAAGCACAAGGATTGTAGCATTGTTCTGGTCCAGAGATTGGAGTATATCGTTTTGGACTTTCAGTAAGGCAGTTTCTGTGGAATGAAACTTCCTGTACGCAGACTGATGTACCTCGTGTAAGTTATTACTTGTCAAATGTTCATCAATTCGACTATTTACTACTTTTTCCAGAATCTTCGAGACATAAGGCAGGTTTGACACGGGCCTGTAGTTCTTCAAAGTGTTTTGATCAAGGCTTGGTTGTTTCAGCAAAGGTCTTACCCGGGAGATTTTGAATGACTTTGGTACATTGCCTGTTTCCAATGAAATATTTACAATTTGTGTCACTATTGGTAGGATTTCACTAAGACAAGATTTCAGTAGCCATGTCGGAATTGGATCAATTTCACAGGATTTATTTGGCCCTTTTTTAATGAACTGTTCGACTTCTTTCTCATGTGATGGACAGAAATTGTTCAAGCAGCTTATGTGAGGGAGTTTCTCTGTTTCAATGTTCAATGGACCCAGTTCCGACTGGGAGTTTGAAGATATGTCATTTCTAATGCCTTCCACCTTAGAAATGAAGAAGTCACTGAATTCCTGTGCTAGTTCATTGGGATTTTTGCCTGATGGAAGCGCTATTTCACTATCGCCTTCAAGCAGGTGTTTAGTGATTTTGAACATGCTTTTTTGATCACACATATATATTCACTACTCGCACATTGTTCTGATCACGCTATATATACGTCAATACTAAGCTTATAGCTTGTGTCTTTGTCCCAGAAGGAGATCTAGAAAAATATACACATGGGGTTTGTTAGCATCCACTCTAATAGCAGGCACAACTACATTATATACTAGAGGACATAGAAATAACGCACAACTACATTATACACTAGAGGACATAGAAAACGCACACCTACATTATACACTAGAGGACATAGAAAACACACACCTACATTATATACTAGAGGACATAGAAAACGCACAACTACATTATATACTAGAGGACATAGAAAACGCACAACTACATTATATACTAGAGGACATAGAAAACGCACACCTACATTATATACTAGAGGACATAGAAAACGCACACCTACATTATATACTAGAGGACATAGAAAACGCACAATTACATTATATACTAGAGGACATAGAAAACGCACACCTACATTATATACTAGAGGACATAGAAAACGCACACCTACATTATATACTAGAGGACATAGAAAACGCACACCTACATTATATACTAGAGGACATAGAAAACGCACACCTACATTATATACTAGAGGACATAGAAAACGCACGCCTACATTATATACTAGAGGACATAGAAAACGCACACCTACATTATATATTAGAGGACATAGAAAACGCACACCTACATTATATACTAGAGGACATAGAAAACGCACAACTACATTATACACTAGAGGACATACATGAAAACGAAACACGAAGGATTCCATCAAAGATATATCACATAGTTATTACAAAACTAAAAATATACCAAAATGATTAAAACTATGTATTTATATAGTTATTGTTTTTCATGTAAAACACACTTATCGGAAGTGTGCGTTTTCTATGTCCTCTAGTATATTTATTGTTTTTCATGTAAAACACACTTATTCGAAGTGTGCGTTTTCTATGTCCTCTAGTATATTTATTGTTTTTCATGTAAAACACTTATCCGAAGTGTGCGTTTTCTATGTCCTCTAGTATAGTTATTGTTTTTCATGTAAAACACACTTATCCGAAGTGTGCGTTTTCTATGTCCTCTAGTATATTTATTGTTTTTCATGTAAAACACACTTATCCGAAGTGTGCGTTTTCTATGTCCTCTAGTATAGTTATTGTTTTTCATGTAAAACACACTTATCCGAAGTGTGCGTTTTCGATGTCCTCTAGTATAGTTATTGTTTTTCATGTAAAACACACTTATCCGAAGTGTGCGTTTTCATGTCCTCTAGTATAGTTATTGTTTTTCATGTAAAACACACTTATCCGAAGTGTGCGTTTTCATGTCCTCTAGTATATTATTGTTTGTTTTTCATGTAAAACACACTTATCCGAAGTGTGCGTTTTCTATGTCCTCTAGTATATTTATATAGTATTGTTTTTCATGTAAACACACTTATCCGAAGTGTGCGTTTTCTATGTCCTCTAGTATATTTATATAGTATTGTTTTTCATGTAAAACACACTTATCCGAAGTGTGCGTTTTCGATGTCCTCTAGTATATTTATATAGTATTGTTTTTCATGTAAAACACACTTATCCGAAGTGTGCGTTTTCGATGTCCTCTAGTATATTTATATAGTATTGTTTTTCATGTAAAACACACTTATCCGAAGTGTGCGTTTTCGATGTCCTCTAGTATATTTATATAGTATTGTTTTTCATGTAAAACACACTTATCCGAAGTGTGCGTTTTCGATGTCCTCTAGTATATTTATATAGTATTGTTTTTCATGTAAAACACACTTATCCGAAGTGTGCGTTTTCGATGTCCTCTAGTATATTTATATAGTATTGTTTTTCATGTAAAACACACTTATCCGAAGTGTGCGTTTTCGATGTCCTCTAGTATATTTATATAGTATTGTTTTTCATGTAAAACACACTTATCCGAAGTGTGCGTTTTCGATGTCCTCTAGTATATTTATATAGTATTGTTTTTCATGTAAAACACACTTATCCGAAGTGTGCGTTTTCGATGTCCTCTAGTATATTTATATAGTATTGTTTTTCATGTAAAACACACTTATCCGAAGTGTGCGTTTTCGATGTCCTCTAGTATATTTATATAGTATTGTTTTTCATGTAAAACACACTTATCCGAAGTGTGCGTTTTCGATGTCCTCTAGTATATTTATATAGTATTGTTTTTCATGTAAAACACACTTATCCGAAGTGTGCGTTTTCGATGTCCTCTAGTATATTTATATAGTATTGTTTTTCATGTAAAACACACTTATCCGAAGTGTGCGTTTTCGATGTCCTCTAGTATATTTATATAGTATTGTTTTTCATGTACAAACACACTTATCCGAAGTGTGCGTTTTCGATGTCCTCTAGTATATTTATATAGTATTGTTTTTCATGTACAAACACACTTATCCGAAGTGTGCGTTTTCTATGTCCTCTACTATATTTATATAGTATTGTTTTTCATGTACAAACACACTTATCCGAAGTGTGCGTTTTCGATGTCCTCTAGTATATTTATATAGTATTGTTTTTCATGTACAAACACACTTATCCGAAGTGTGCGTTTTCGATGTCCTCTAGTATATTTAAGGATCATAAAGAAATGACAGTTGAGATCTATTATACATATATTGTGCTTTATACTTTCTTCCCTTTATTAGAATTACTATTATGCCATTCCTTGAAATGGTTAGCCTTAAGACGATAAACTATTTAAATTATCTTCCACTCATTCAAATCCAAATGGTTAGCTAAATGTGTATTCGAAAGTAACACTAATCCGTAGCATCATTTGATGATAAACCTCGCTATAGGAATGTGGTTATTTTTGGCTGCGTAGTTACGCCGCATAAAACGCCTAACGAACAGCCTCTCGAGACGTTAGAACCGCATAGAGCACATGACCCATAGAGCACCTGTCCCATAGAGCACCGTACCTGTCCCATAAAACACCTGTCCCATAAAGCACCTGTCCCATAGAGCACCTGTCCCATAAAGCACCTGTCCCATAGAGCACCTGTACCATAGAGCACCTGTCCCATAGAGCATCGTACCTGTCCCATAAAGCACCTGTCCCATAGAGCACCTGTCCCATAGAACACATGACCCATAGAGCACCTGTCCCATAGAGCACCTGTCCCATAGAACACATGACCCATAGAGCACCTGTCCCATAGAGCACCTGTCCCATAGAGCACATGACCCATAGAGCACCTATCCCATAGTGCACCTGTCCCATAGAGCATCGTACCTGTCCCATAAAGCACCTGTCCCATAAAGCACATGTCCCATAGAGCACCTGTCCCATAGAGCATCGGACCTGTCCCATAAAGCACCTGTCCCATAGAGCATCGTACCTGTCCCATAGAGCACCTGACCCATAGAACACATGTTCCATAGAGCACCTGTCCCATAGAACACATGTCCCATAGAGCACCTGTCCCATAGAGCACCTGTCCCATAAAGCACCTGTCCCATAGAGCACCTCACATGTCCCATAGAGCACCTGTCCCATAGAGCACCTCACATGTCCCATAAAGCAACCGTCCTATAGAGCACCGCACATATCCCATAAAGCACCTGTCCCATAGAGCACCGTACCTGTCCCATAACGCACCTGTCCCATAGAGCACCGCACATATCCCATAAAGCACCCGTCCTATAGAGCACCGCACATATCCCATAAAGCACCGCACATATCCCATAAAGCACCCGTCCTATAGAGCACCACACATATCCCATAAAGCACCCGTCCTATAGAGCACCACACATATCCCATAAAGCACCCGTCCTATAGAGCACCTCACATGTCCCATAAAGCACCTGTCCCATAGAGCACCTGTCCCATAGAGCACCGCACATATCCCATAGAGCACCTGTCCCATAGAGCACCGCACATATCCCATAAAGCACCTGTCCCATAGAGCACCTCACATGTCCCATAAAGCACCTGTCCCATAGAGCACCTCACATGTCCCATAAGCACCTGTCCCATAGAGCACCTGCATGTCCCATAGAGCACCGCATATCCCATAAAGCACCTGTCCCATAGAGCACCTCACATGTCCCATAAAGCACCTGTCCCATAGAGCAACTCACATGTCCCATAACGCACCTGTCCCATAGAGCACCTCATATGTCCCATAACGCACCTGTCCCATAGAGCACCTCACATGTCCCATAGAGCACCTGTCCCATAGAGCACTTGACCCATAGAGCACCTGTCCCATAGAGCACCTGTCCCATAGAGCACCTGTCCCATAGAGCATCTGTTCCATAAAGCACCTGTCCCATAGAGCACCTGCCCCATAGAACACATATCCCATAGAGCACCTGTCCCATAGAGCACCTGTCCCATAGAGCACCTGTCCCATAGAGCATCGTACCTGTCCCATAGAGCACCTGTCCCATAGAGCACCTGTCCCATAGAGCACCTGTCCCATAGAGCACCTGTCCCATAGAGCACCTGTCCCATAGAGCACCTGTCCCATAAAGCACCTGTCCCATAGAGCACCTGTCCCATAGAGCACCTGTCCCATAGAGCACCTGTCCCATAGAGCATCGTACCTGTCCCATAAAGCACCTGTCCCATAGAGCACCTGTCCCATAGAGCACCTGTCCCATAGAGCATCGTACCTGTCCCATAGAGCATCGTACCTGTCCCATAGAGCATCGTACCTGTCCCATAGAGCACCGTACCTGTCCCATAGAGCACCGTACCTGTCCCATAGAGCACCGTACCTGTTCCATAGAGCACCGTACCTGTCCCATAGAGCACCGCACCTGTCCCATAGAGCACCGTACCTGTCCCATAGAGCACCGTACCTGTTCCATAGAGCACCTGTCCCATAGAGCACCGTACCTGTCCCATAGAGCACCTGTCCCATAGAGCACCGCACCTGTCCCATAGAGCACCTGTCCCATAGAGCATCGTACCTGTCCCATAGAGCACCGTACCTGTCCCATAGAGCATCGTACCTGTCCCATAGAGCACCGTACCTGTCCCATAGAGCATTGTACCTGTCCCATAGAGCACCGTACCTGTCCCATAGAGCACCGTACCTGTTCCATAGAGCACCGTACTGTTCCATAGAGCACCTGTCCCATAGAGCACCGTACCTGTCCCATAGAGCACCATACCTGTCCCATAGAGCACCGTACCTGTTCCATATAGCACCGTACCTGTCCCATAGAGCACCGTACCTGTACCATAGAGCACCTGTCCCATAGAGCACCGTACCTGCTCCATAGAGCACCATACCTGTTCCATAGAGCACCGTACCTGTCCCATAGAGCACCGCACATGTCCCATAGAGCACCATACCTGTTCCATAGAGCACCGTACCTGTCCCATATATCACAATACCTGTTCCATAGAGTACCGCACATGTCCCATAGAGCACCATACCTGTTCCATAGAGCACCGTACATGTCCCATAGTCCCATAGAGCACCATACCTGTTCCATAGAGCACCATACCTGTTCCATAGAGCACCGTACCTGTCCCATAGAGCACCTGTCCCATAGAGCACCGCACATGTCCCATAGAGCACCATACCTGTCCCATAGAGCACCGTACCTGTCCCATAGAGCACCTGCCCCATATAGCACCGTACCTGTCCCATAGAGCACCTGTCCCATAGAGCACCGCACATGTCCCATAGAGCACCATACCTGTTCCATAGGAGCACCGTACATGTCCCATAAAACACCTGTGCCATAGAGCACCATACCTGTTCCATAGAGCACCATACCTGTTCCATAGAGCACCGTACCTGTCCCATAGAGCACCGTACCTGTCCCATAGAGCACCTGTCCCATAGAGCACCGTACCTGTCCCATAGAGCACCTGTCCCATAGAGCACCGTACCTGTTCCATAGAGCACCTGTCCCATAGAGCACCTGTCCCATAGAGCACCGTACCTGTTCCATAGAGCACCTGTCCCATATTGTTCACATGGACCTCAATACATGTCTCAATGCGTCAATATTCCTGTACGTCTCGACGCATCGGCGACGTCCTGATTCTCCTACATTTGTTAAATCTGGTCATTTTCCACGTGGGACAATCAGAATGTTCTTACAGGTAATATCATTGCCTATGGTTATTTTGAAGTATGGTCTGTTTCCAATTTCAAGTTGTAGATACAGGATTAAAATCAACTTCCATTGATGCTCTATAAGTCAATTGGCTTTACTAATCATCAAAAAACTGTAGATAATTGGATTATATAACACACTAAAACTTATAATAACACAATTGTATGCCCCTTTAATTTTTGTTATCGATATATGTATTTGATTTATATTTACATATATACAAGTATAACCGGCAGACAACGTTATTTTATTGAAAATAGACTATAGCCTGAAATCTGCAATATCCAGTTACCTGTAAAAATAGACTATAGCCTGAAATCTGCAATATCCAGTTACCTGTAAAAATCAAGTGTAGAACAATCAGGATTAAACTCCCGCATTGTCGCCCCTGTTTTCAATTACTAATACATATGTAAAGGTGTGTATATTAACCCAATATGTGAAGTGATATGTAGGCAGCCCGGTTAGCTCAGTCGCTAGCGCAAGCGCCCTGTAAGCGAGAGGTCTCGGGTTCGAGTCCCGGACTTGCTGCATGTTTATATGACCTGGGCTACACATTTCACACGTTTGAAAACGTTACATTATAAACTCCGAGAAATATTTCACAATGTATCTCTATCCCTATGGAAATTCATGGAAGAATTCCAATTTAGTGAGGGAGTATGTAACGGTATGTATATTAACCCAATATGTGAGGTGATATGTAGGCAGCCCGGTTAGCTCAGTCGGTAGAACAATCGCCCATGTAAGCGAGAGGTGGTTCGAGTCCCTGACTGGCTGCATGTTTTTCTCACCTGTGTTACACATATTACTACGCCACACGGATGCACTTTGCTGATTTCCTTGAGATATAATATGACTCGAAGCAGAATAGTGTTTTCAAATTTATGCTTGTTGTTTCTGTGGTAATATAACACACGTGATATTGCACTCCTGACGAACGTTTAGGAATGTTGCTATTAATCTCGCCAAAAGTTTCGCTTAATACTAAAATTCCATAATGCGTTTATTGATTTGATGATTTCGTAGCTTATTTGAGATTGTTATTTCTTATGATGACAGACGGGTCGGTAGTCCAGTGGTTAATACGTCTGAAAGACTGTTAATTGTATTAGGGTCAGACGGGGGATCGAACCTGCGATCCCTGGATTACCAGTCCAGCGTGTTACCACTGGACTACAGATACGTTTGTTTTCTTAAATATTAACAAATATATATTTTATACATTATATATATACACATAGTACAAGTGAACTTAATCACCAATTACGTGGCTTTAGACAAGTGTAAATGTGTTGCTATTACGCTGTTTCGTGGACCAAATTTAAAACAAAATCTTAAAATAAAGTTTATAATCAAATGCTTTCGTTGTCTTAAATTAGAGTTCTTTCGCACTAAGCCATGTGAAGTTACTGAATTATCTTTTAACAAATAAAGGAAACTGGATCTTCCTAGATCAATGAACACAAGGATAGGCTACTAGCACTAACAACGATGGCGTGTACGTGGCAACGTACTATTAAACTGGAGTAGTTTTCATCTTAATTCAAGTTCCCTCTAATATGTACATACTTATAATGCAAAGACAACGTTAAACAATCATAGTAACACACAGCCATTCGGAATAGAATTATAAGAGACATCTTTTAGCAACAAATATTCCCTTATGAAAATCACACGTGTATTAGGTTAATTTGAAACAATACGTACAACCAATATGACAAACATATAACCAATCCTTAGTGCATTAGTTGGTAAATGGGTAATAGTACACCGCCGTCACGAGACGTTGTCAGATCCGCGTTACTGCGTGACATATACAGCTGTATGTACATTAACCTAGATAACATATTGTTAGAACTATTGAATATACAGTCAAACCTGAGTTAGTGGTCACCTCCATTAAGCAGCCAAACTGTATTAAGCAGCTAGTTTCCAGATTCCCAATATGTTGTTCTGTTATACATTTGACTCTATTAAGCAGTCACCTGTGCTAAGCAGCCACTTTCTGTAATACCATTGGATGGCTGCTTAAGACAGGTTTGACTGTATTTGAACTATATATACTTTTTATTGAATATATAAAATACTTATTAAGCCAAGTTGCAAACAGTATAATTATGTAGTACAGTAAGCAATACGCCATCATATAGTTTAAACATTATTTGTTTCAGTATTTGTACATGTAATCAAGAAATGAACATTTTACATAATTTAACAGCAGTGGGCTGAAAGGGATTAGATAATGATTATTATATTCAGCACACAATAGTATTCATCTTTATTAAATGGAAGCACTTACATTCTAATGCCAAGAAACAGTTGCTAATTACAATTTCAATACTATTTAAGACAGAAAGGGTATACAACACTGAATTGAAATACAAGCACTAAGACAGAAAGGGTATACAACACTGAATTGAAATACAAGCACTAAGACAGAAAGGGTATACAACACTGAATTGAAATACAAGCACTAAGACAGAAAGGGTATACAACACTGAATTGATATACAAGCACTAAGGCAGAAAGGGTATACAACACTGAATTGATATACAAGCACTAAGACAGAAAGGGTATACAACACTGAATTGATATACAAGCACTAAGACAGAAAGGGTATACAACACTGAATTGATATACAAGCACTAAGACAGAAAGGGTATACAACACTGAATTGAAATACAAGCACTAAGACAGAAAGGGTATACAACACTGAATTGAAATACAAGCACTAAGACAGAAAGGGTATACAACACTGAATTGATATACAAGCACTAAGGCAGAAAGGGTATACAACACTGAATTGATATACAAGCACTAAGACAGAAAGGGTATACAACACTGAATTGATATACAAGCACTAAGACAGAAAGGGTATACAACACTGAATTGATATACAAGCACTAAGACAGAAAGGGTATACAACACTGAATTGAAATACAAGCACTAAGACAGAAAGGGTATACAACACTGAATTGAAATACAAGCACTAAGACAGAAAGGGTATACAACACTGAATTGAACTACAAGCACTAAGGCAGAAAGGGTATACAACACTGAATTGAACTACAAGCACTAAGACAGAAAGGGTATACAACACTGAATTGAACTACAAGCACTAAGGCAGAAAGGGTATACAACACTGAATTGAACTACAATCACTAAGGCAGAAAGGGTATACAACACTGAATTGAACTACAAGCACTAAGGCAGAAAGGGTATACAACACTGAATTGAACTACAAGCACTAAGGCAGAAAGGGTATACAACACAGAATTGAACTACAAGCACTAAGGCAGAAAGGGTATACAACACAGAATTGAACTACAAGCACTAAGGCAGAAAGGGTATACAACACAGAATTGAACTACAAGCACTAAGACAGAATTGAACTACAAGCACTAAGACAGAATTGAACTACAAGCACTAAGACAGAATTGAACTACAAGCACTAAGACAGAATTGAACTACAAGCACTAAGACAGAATTGAACTACAAGCACTAAGGCAGAACTACAAGCACTAAGGCAGAACTACAAGCACTAAGGCAGAACTACAAGCACTAAGGCAGAAAGGGTATACATGCACTAAGACAGAAAGGGTATACAAGCACTAAGACAGAAAGGGTATACAAGCACTAAGGCAGAAAGGGTATACAAGCACTAAGACAGAAAGGGTATACAAGCACTAAGGCAGAAAGGGTATACAAGCACTAAGACAGAAAGGGTATACAAGCACTAAGGCAGAAAGGGTATACAAGCACTAAGACAGAACTACAAGCACTAAGACAGAAAGGGTATACAAGCACTAAGACAGAAAGGGTATACAAGCACTAAGACAGAAAGGGTATACAAGCACTAAGACAGAAAGGGTATACAAGCACTAAGACAGAACTACAAGCACTAAGACGCTATTAAGAAATATCTTGCAAAATCACCCTGGATAAGATCTGAATAATTAGCAGCTGCTTCTTGTAGTGTGTACCATCATATGTATGCACATGTATAATAATACAAAATGAGGACATTATTTACAAAGGTAAAAGCTTCGACGCTGTATTATATTTAAACAGGTTTTGGCACAAAGTCTTTTCATTGACTGATTACTGAAGAGAAATATAATTGATCACGTTTTGTCATATTGCAGAAAGTATGGTCAACTAGTATTGCTTTCTCAAAGAGTACTGTTCTAAGATCATTATATATTGTAACTTCTAATATAACAGTATATATAAGAACGATCTCGACAGTAAAACTACAAGGACTACCTGATAGCGCGGTACATATTTTAAATGTATACACTATGACGTCATTGTACCTCGAACCTAGGATTCGCAGATTTGATAACTCTAATAATATTAACAGTCTTACGGATGGGACTTTGAACCGAGGTATTATGTTGGTGCTTTATATTGTGCACGTAAAAGAACCAGAGGAGACTATGTAATGGGTATCTGTCTGTATCATTTCACTATCGTCCGAAAAGCTAACTTGACTAATCTTCACAGGAGGCGTAGCTCATATGGGGCAACCGGTAGCGACGATAAATAAATGTAAAACACACGGACGTCATTAAGTAGCAAACGCCACTCACTCAAATATACATTTCTCGTCTGGGAGGCATGCTCCTTTACACCCTAGCTTTCAGCCTACCCATCATGTTCAACCAATATAGGCTCTTTCTCTGTGATTGCCATCAGATTTTGTGCCAATTTTCTCTTCATTTTCTAATTGAATATTATCAATAATCAATATCACGAATATGTCCCTGCAGCATGCAACTTAGCCATTACTCACACCCCACTCTGGTTAAATAACTTAGTATACTTCAATAAATACATCTAGATAAGCGGGTAACGTTATTGAATAGTAGTTGCTTCAGTGAGCCGACATTATGCTGTAAGCCTATGAATATTAGCAACAGTAACTAATTGGATGGCTCCTATCTAAATGCATATATCTTGGTATTAAATTGGTTAAAACAGGGAAGGTAAGATTTCCAGGCAAGGCTCTTTCGGAACAAGCCTCAAGGGCAAAGCATAGCTTATTATTTGTGTTTTTAAAAGTCTCTTTAGATTCAAAGATGAAGTTATCACTGTTTGATAAACTTATCACGCCAATGTTGCTGTATGTATCAGTGGTTTGCGGCATATACAATTTTAGCTGTCATATTAATCACTCTCGCCACCTCATTCCTGATGGAATCCATCGCCACGAGGGAGAGATAAGCGGCAACGTGGAATTTAATGCCTTGCCTAACGGCACAATCGTAACGGCTCCAGCGGGGCTCGAACTCTGGACCTTTCGCACCTGAAGCTACATGTACATCGTTGTGTAATCACTTACAATAATACAGTTTCGTGTTCTGCATCTATGAGGGTATTTCTGTACCGTTGTGCTAGTTATATTGAGTCATATATGTTATTAGGCATGTATTTTATTTTCCGAAAAATAATTACTCTGTACCATAATATTGTAGATTTTCTGCTTCAAACGGAGGCAACACAATACAATTAGAACAGGGAAACACACATGTGCGTCGTTTTCATTAGTTCTTGATTCGAGATGACAGATTGGATTTATTTAATCTAGCTCATAAGAACGCACCAGCTGGTCAGTTTTATAACCTCGGGGCCAGGTCAGTTTTATAACCTCGGGGCCAGGTCAGTTTTATAACCTCGGGGCCTGGTCAGTTTTATAACCTCGGGGCCTGGTCAGTTTTATAACCTCGGGGCCTGGTCAGTTTTTTTAACCGCGGGGCCTGGTCAGTTTATAGCCTCGGGGCCTGGTCAGTTTTATAAGCTCGGGGCCTGGTCAGTTTTATAACCTCGTGGCCTGGTCAGTTTATAACCTCGCGGCCTGGTCAGTTTTATAACCTCGGGGCCTGGTCAGTTTTATAACCTCGGGGCCTGGTCAGTTTTATAACCTCGGGGCCTGGTCAGTTTTATAATCTCGGGGCCTGGTCAGTTTTATAACCTCGGGGCCTGGTCAGTTTTATAACCTCGGGGCCTGGTCAGTTTTATAACCTCGGGGCCTGGTCAGTTTTATAACCTCGGGGCCTGGCCAGTTTTATAACCTCGGGGCCAGGACCTCCATGTAGATGATAGCTCTTTCAGGCAACCTGCATTTCCGGTAAATGAAATTAAATTTTCAGATCAATATAAACTCTTCTCTATTCGTGTTACCGTAAAGCTCGTTTAGAGCTCGCTATTAGTACACGCACGCACGCGCGCGCGCGCGCGCACACGGATTGCTAATCCTGATGGTACAGGATAGTCTGGGTTCCAGTCTTTCTGGCAAAATGACAAGATCAGAACATCAATACGAAACTCAATACGGCCCAATTGATAGTATATTCCCAGGCTAGGTACAGGAGAAACGTGAGCACTCGGATATATGTATCTCCCCGCAGTGAGCATAGCACTCGGATATATGTATCTCCCCGCAGTGAGCATAGCACTCGGATATATGTATCTCCCCGCACTGATATTTGACAGGAGAGAAATAATATTTGATTTCACAGTGGATATTCACAAGCATTTACGTTTGACAATTCAAGCACATAACATATGATACAGTCTAAATTAACTAAAGGACACATGAGGTTTCCCGTGTATATGCAAGTGACAGTATTACCATATTGCATATTTAGCGAAATATTCACATGTCCTTCATTTGACCTTAGTTAGCCAATTTCATTCTGGATACATTTAAAGGCTTTTACAAACAACATAGATCTAGATCAGCCGCAGCAGATCAGCCGCAGCGTAACGCTGCGTGCTGATCAGGATCTATGTTGTTTGCTACATAGCCAAGTGTCTTAGCAAGATCATCTGAATAGCAAACAGCGTAGAGCCTGTTCAGACGACACGTTATGATTGGGGGAAAAGTTACATACTAACTTTTTCGAATCCCTTTCCTTAAATGATTTGACCGTTAAACCTTATTTATTTTACAACGATTGCAAAACAAGTTCTAACAACTTATATTAATCACTCTCGTTGACGCGGATGAAAGCTTAAATGTGGTCATTCGTGTGGGAGGAAACCGGAGTACCCGGAGAAAACCCACCTGTCCGATCCGCTGACCACCGTACCATCTTACATACTTCCCGGTCCGATGATCGAACCCGGGTTGCATTGGTGAGAAACGAGCGCGTTAACCAATGCGCTAATCGGACAACCTGAATTACTGAATTAACCTTGAAAGGTAAACATAAGGGTCATGGGTCATGGCTTATTTGAAAATATTCCTATTGATGTTCCATTGGACCTATCCGTTTACGAGTTATAATTGACTATAGAAACAGTGGGAGTTGGCACTTCACAGACAATTCTCACCACAGCCCTTGACCGATTTATCCCAAAATCGAATCACATTCTACTGGACCAACCCTCTATATTGCGACAATGTGTCATCAAAATCCATCTACAACGTCCTCAGTTATCCTGTCCACACGATAGACCGTGAGATGGACATACATACACGCATAAGCGGCCTAGGGCAATGACTCCTGTTCCTAACGGCGGGGTTATAATCGGCATACAGTCAGCAACAATTTGTACTCTATCCTATTCCATTCGTCAAGATAATCGCGTGTTATTAGTTGCTCGGCAGTATTTGCATTTGATCCAATAAACCAAGTGCAATACGTGCCACTAATTTCAATCACAGCCAGCGGATTTATAAACTCATAATGCGGATTAAGTTTGTGATTTAAAGTCGTAACTAAAGCGTAGGTCGTACGCAGACTCTCCAGCTATTACTGGTTGAGGAAGAACCCGTCGTAACTGCAGCGTAAGTCGTACGCAGACTCGCCAGCTATTACTGGTTGACGAAGATCCGCCGTAACTACAGCGTAAGTCGTACGCAGACTCTCCAGCTATTACTGGTTGAGGAAGAACCCGTCGTAACTACAGCGTAAGTCGTACGCAGACTCGCCAGCTATTACTGGTTGACGAAGATCCGCCGTAACTACAGCGTAAGTCGTACGCATACTCTCCAGCTATTACTGGTTGACGAAGATCCGCCGTAACTACAGCGTAAGTCGTACGCAGACTCTCCAGCTATTACTGGTTGAGGAAGAACCCGTCGTAAGTCGTACGCAGACTCTCCAGCTATTAGTGGTTGAGGAAGAACCCGTCGTAAGTCGTAAGCAGACTCTCCAGCTATTACCGGTTGAGGAAGAACCCGTCGTAAGTCGTACGCAGACTCTCCAGCTATTACTGGTTGAGGAAGAACCGCCGTAACTACAGGTAAGTCGTACGCAGACTCTCCAGCTATTACTGGTTGAGGAAGAACCCGTCGTAACTACAGCGTAAGTCGTACGCAGACTCGCCAGCTATTACTGGTTGACGAAGATCCGCCGTAACTACAGCGTAAGTCGTACGCATACTCTCCAGCTATTACTGGTTGACGAAGATCCGCCGTAACTACAGCGTAAGTCGTACGCAGACTCTCCAGCTATTACTGGTTGACGAAGATCCGCCGTAACTACAGCGTAAGTCGTACGCAGACTCTCCAGCTATTACTGGTTGAGGAAGAACCCGTCGTAAGTCGTACGCAGACTCTCCAGCTATTAGTGGTTGAGGAAGAACCCGTCGTAAGTCGTAAGCAGACTCTCCAGCTATTACTGGTTGAGGAAGAACCCGTCGTAAGTCGTACGCAGACTCTCCAGCTATTACTGGTTGAGGAAAACCGCCGTAACTACAGGTAAGTCGTACGCAGACTCGCCAGCTATTACTGGTTGAGGAAGATCCGCTGCAATTTGTGATGGAGGAAGACCAAGTCGAATAAATGTAGAATATCTGTATGCTTAATAAGTAATTTGCGAATAATGGGATTTTAATGTTCACGAGAAAGATTCATTAATATTCAGTCTGGCGATACAAACATTGATTATTTTTATTTACAAGTCAGATATAAGACACACGGGTTATGAGTATTTGATTTAACGTTGTCATGATGATGTAAAATAACACTATTAAAGCGAAGAATATCTGACAGAAAAGTTTCCCGTATAATGTCAATGAAAAAAGTGTACTTTATGAATAGCTTCACCGAGACGAAGCGCACTATGGTCAGGGGTCCAGTGGTTAACACGTTGAACTGCGAATCTAGGGATCGCAGGTTCGATCCCCCGTCTAACCCTACTAATATTAAAGCAGCATTATATCGTATGAAATAAAAGATATTTGAAAAATTCAATTTTTACCTATGGGTAGCAATGCTGCTACACATTCTAATATTATACTTTGTATGCTTATGTTCATTTGGTAAACATTGTTTTTTTGCGATAAAACAAACTTGAAACCGAAAGTAGGACTTTCCGAGTCGATCGGTCACGCACTTGTTTACAACCGGAACGCATTGTCCGTACTTGTTGCCATTCGGAATGCATCGTCCCCATTTGTCCCACATTGTCTTTTTTAATTAAATTACTTGATATGTTGATTCATACCTCTGTTAGCTACGACTTTTAGGGACATTTCTACATCCCCGCGAGGGGTTCGACATTAGAGGAAGATAGATAGATAGTCTTTCATGTTAAAATATATACGTTGTTTTCTACATTCTCTGTTGTTTCACGCATGCGCGCTGTGCGTGTTTACATTTCGTGTGTTGATAAATAAATTCGCGTATACGACGGTTTAAATTTATTGGAATGTTATCGTTTCTGAGCGACTATTTCGATTTTTGTAAACATACACACATTAGTATAACTATTTTACCAAACACATCCTTTATTACGATGTAATGCTGCTTTAATAGTCGTTCAGATGTGACTTTAAACAGAGGTTTCGTGTCGGTACTTTGCACCGTGCACGTAAAAGAGCCAGAGGAGACTCTAGGATGGGTCTCTGTCTGTATCATTGCACTACCCTAAACAAATCTAAAATGATTAATCTCTTCAGGAGGCGTCGCTCATATGGGCAACCGGTAGCTGCGATAAATAAACGTAAAACACACACACAGTACGCGCGAACGTCTGCTTTGCACATACACACACCCTACATCATGCACATCCCTAATTACTACTAAACGGCGTTTGGTTCAAGAAATATAGACATATCTCTTGAACACATATGATATAATATGTGTGCGCCACAAGTCTGACCTCAGCGTGATCCGTCAATCTAGATAGATTGATACGGATTGGATTGGGTGCGATAGAGAGAGAGAGAGCTTATTTATGAAGCTACACTAAGAAGAGTGATAATAATAACTATCTGAGAGGACACTGACATAAAGCAAATGAACAAACATCTATACAATATGCGAGTATACAAGTTAACGCAAAATGATGTTATGTTATATGTTATCGCCGGCGGGAAGTTTACCTTTCTGTAATACACCTTTCCTCTCCAGCGGTTAATTAGTTCTTGGGTGCACCAACCTCCGTAAGAAACTGACAACTTTTTCATATAAATGAGACACGGCCTGATGATAGGTTGCAGTGGTATACAAGTCAGCGACCTTAACCACTCGACCACAGAGGCGGACGCAAAATGATGTGAACAGGGGCTTTCGTGGCACAGTGGTTACGGCCGCTGCTTTCAAGTGACATGCCGTACAACGCTGTAGGTTCGAATCTCACTGAGGGTGTCGACTTATTTCATGTGATAAAGCATTCCAGCTCGTAGTGCATGCCTCTCTATCGGTAATCAGCTGGAACAGACATCTACATTCAAACTCCGTTATTGCGTCAGCATGTACATTCAAACTCCGTTATTGCGCCACGCATGTACATTCAAACTCCGTTATTGCGCCACGCATGTACATTCAACTCCGTTATTGCGCCACGCATGTACATTCAAACTCCGTTATTGCGCCAGGCATGTACATTCAAACTCCGTTATTGCGCCACGCATGTACATTCAAACTCCGTTATTGCGTCACGCATGTACATTCAAACTCAGTTATTGCGTCAAGCATGTACATTCAAACTCCGTTATTGCGCCACGCATGCACATTCAAACTCTGTTATTGCGCCACGCATGTACATTAAGAATTTATTAGATGTTTACATCGTTTAGGCTTAAACTTTGTTTATTTTACAACGATTGCGAAGCAAGTTTTAGCAACTTATATTAATCACTCTCGTTGGCGAGGATGAAAGCGAAATTGTGGTCATTCGTGTGGGAGGAAAAGGGAGTACCTGGAGAAAACCCACCTGTCCGATCTGGCGACCATCGTACCATCTCACATACTTCCCGGTCCGAGGATCGAATCCTGGTTCCATTGGTGAGAAGTGAGCATGCTAACAATTGATACAGATAGAGACCCATTCCAGAGTCTCCTCGTTCTTATACGTGCACGGTGTAAAGCACCGACACGAAACCTCGGTTTAAAGTCCAATCTGAAAGACTGTTAATTTTATTAGAGTCAGACGGGGGATCGAACCTGTGCTCCTTGGATTACCAGTCGAACATGTTAACCACTGGACTACAGATCCGTCTGTTTTGTAGCAAAGCGGAGGCTCTTTATACATAATTCCTGCTATAGAGGGACATTAGGTGACACAAAACCATTAAACTGTATGTACATTATTATGTATACTAGACTATGTATATTCAAAGAAATAATTATTGTTTAAACTAAAGCCATTAAACTCGAACACCTAAATAGCATACGACCTAACAATAGAGTAGGAAGTCTTTAAATGCAAGGTAACAATTGAGCAGGACAATACTCCATTGCGCACTGGGGGTGGGGGTGGGGGTGGGAGGGGGCAGTACTTGGAACCGTATGCAATCATCCGACACGTATCAGGATTTTTCAGGGAGATGAAAGCCTACTCCCGATGTCAACAGAAGCAACGTAGAAACTTAATCATCTTTAAGTTAGATAAAACAATCGTCCACATGTCCCGGCGGAGGCGACTATAAACACATTTACACGCTAATCCGACACCAATGGAATACTGTAGAGCACTGTTCAGTGTTCACCCTGTACACTAATAAGATGCATCCTCCAGTTGCCACCTTTACTGCACAATCCAACAGCAGCCGATCACATATTCTCACAACTCTACATAACCTCACGAATAACTGATGGTGCTATGCACTGCCAAATCACCTTATAATGCTCGCACACATGGTTCATCATCATGCTCATCATCATCAGTAATCATGACGTCGCCGCCATCATCATCATCAGCATCAGCAGCAACAACAACAACAACAACAGCAGCAGCAGCAGCAGCAGCAGCAGCAGCAGCAGCGGCGGCGGCAGCAGCAGCAGCAGCAGGAACAACAGCAGCAGCAGCAACAACAGTAGACAGTGTTGCGAAATGTACTTATTAATAACGATGCTTCATTTTTTGTTGTCTGGCGACTCTCTAGTATCATTGTTGGAAGAAGACCCCAGATACCCTTCCGACACGTAGTTCAGGCAAGCAATGGTACCCTTTGTAGAACCACAGACCTACCGCAATCCAGCTGGATTAGCTTCATCACTTGAAAGAATTAGACACTCCGGCCAGTGGGATACGCATATACAGCAATGAGAAGTCAACGACTGTAACAACTCGACCATGTCATTACAAACAGTCAATAGATCACAGAGACATAATATGATATTAGCTAATGTCGTAAACAGCCAGACAGATTATTTAGGATTAGCTTCAAATAGATCTTATATCTCCTTCATGACGATGAATTCTATCAGGAATCATGCATCGAAAGCGATTCATATTAAAATCGAGCTAAAATCAATTTGAATAAACTAAACTTAATTAAACTAGGATTAACTGAAGACAGACTTTAAGGAGATAAACTATATAAGCTCTGCTTCCATTTTTTGATCCTTTCCTATTCTTTGATTGTGTGTACATGTATTGTTTTGTGAATGTATATAGTGGAATACATATGCTTAAACCAACTGAAGACACTCTAGTATGCATACACTAGACATTCAAGCAGCCAAACCACAACATCGGCAGGGATTCTTCAACGTATATGTCAAGCACTAGCTACCATTAGACTATGTCGAAAGAATAGACCAGCAATTAAATAGTAGCTGTTATCTTTATATGCGAAGATTTACAAATTGTACAAGAACGATCCTTGTACGTTAGACTTTACAAATTGTACAAGAACGATCCTTGTACGTTAGACTTTACAAATTGTACAAGAACGATCCTTGTACGTTAGACTTTACAAATTGTACAAGAACGATCCTTGTACGTTAGACTTTACAAATTGTACAAGAACGATCCTTGTACGTTAGACTTTACAAAGTGTACAAGAACGATCCTTGTACGTTAGACTTTACAAATTGTACAAGAACGATCCTTGTACGTTAGACTTTACAAATTGTACAAGAACGATCCTTGTACGTTAGACTTTACAAATTGTACAAGAACGATCCTTGTACGTTAGACAATACGTATACAGGCAAGCCTGTCGTATAAGCAGCCAGCCAATGGAATCACAGAAAGCGGCTGCTATGCACAGGTGGCTGCTTAATATAGGTCAAATGTATAATAAAGTAACATATTGGGAATCTGAAAACTGGCTGCTTAATGAAGGTTGGCTGCTTAATAGAGGTGACCACTAACACAGGTTTGACAGTACTTTCAATAAAAGTAAATCAGGTTAAGCTAGTGTTGTTGTCAAATTGGTTTCGCTCTTTGCCAATATAGCTTCTTAGCTGGTTTATCGTTGCTAAATAAAATAAATTTAAATAAGCTAAACATAAACCCAATAATAATAAGAGGGTGCATAACACAGTTAAATAACACTTCACAATTATATTCAATATGCACATAATACAATTGGACGTCAACGTTTGAGTTACTCTACCTGGCCCACAACATCACCCACCTGTATATGTAGACGGTTAGTGAAGTAATTTGATTAAACATTGCACAACTTCCCATCTGTAGGTCATAAATAGATGCATTCAACTAAGCGAAAACATTTCAGCTAAGACAGTCACTGTAGTTTGAATGAACATCTGTAAACCTCTCGAGTTATGGAAACATTTTAGTAAATCGACTAGTACGAACTGTGTAGAATATGATTGAGCAATATTTCCTCTGGTGATTTCTTCAAACAATTTGCTACTATTTTCGACGATGTAAAACAATATACTGAATCTGAAAAGTTTAATGAAACGTATGATTTCAAAGAATTAAATAGCATGTTCAATGATTTAGTTCTACATATATATTACTTAACCTGAGGTTAGCTGATTGTAACAAAATGACAGTACGATTATTTGAGTACACCGGTACGGGCCGCTTCATGAATATAGTTGTTTGCTGCTGTCAGTAAATCGTAGAGGTTTAATGTTAAGAAATGGTAAATTGATATTATTTTATGAGTTAACAGGTAGAGATGTTCAGTGGGGTTTTATCACGTAGATCAGGTATGCCGGATTGTGTTTACCCGTGTTAAGACAGAGTACCGATAGATAAGTTAAATCGTCGCAGATAATACACAGTTTAACGTTTAACGTATACTGAGGTAGAATTTATCGAAAGGCCTCTAGGTAGAGATCAGGTTGTGGTGTGTAGTCATAAGCGGGCACGCGCTGCACGGATTACTTCACGTTAGATAGAGTAGTACAGTATGTAAAGGGATCGGCCCACCTATATATATAGCCTAGCGTGGCCTGTACGGGTGTCAAGCCATTTGGAAATTCACTGTGTGAAGGAGAGGTTTAGCGACCAATGCACGCGGTAGACTGGGTACGTTCTGTTTTGTTTTATTATCTGTAACGTCTTGTGGAGTAAGCGTTGATGATATTTATACGGGTTAAATTGTTTTATGAACCTGTTAAAAGCAATTTATTTGGCTTCGGTTCATGATGGAATCGTTTTAATAGTTAGTCTTTAGCTACATGTCGTCTGGGGCGGACGGTGTTATCGCAATGGGGATAGTCCTAAGCCGTGCTATCGCCAAGACCATTGAATTGTAGCTATATTTTGAAAGGGTCGGGACCGAACCAGTGTCGTTATTGGGTGCAGCGGATACACTGCATGGATAATATGAATATCTTGTATGTACCATATGCAATATAGAATCTATGCACGGGAGAGGCATAGGCGTAGCGAGTGACCGTTACCGGTGGATAACAGTTTACCTACATTGAGTATAGTGACCGTTACCGTGGGGTAACCATTTATATACCTCGAGCGTATTATGTATAACACTTGTGTGATGGGGATGTATGCATTGATCATCGAGCTACCGTATAGAGGGGTGAACGGTTATCTAGGTTAAAGGTAGCCCGCTTGAATAATACTAACGATTAGTGTATTAGTATTGTATAATGTACCGGTGATTGCGTGATTGATATCTAATGTGTAAAGCTATATATTGTCTAGCCGAGACTTGATTAGGGCGTTAAGTTGTATCATGATTGTACAACAAAGCTTATACTTGTAGCCGCATCACGGCGTAAGACGAGGGTGACGGGGTATAGCCAGACGGGATTGAGGCACCGAAGGTAGTCAGAGGTGGTCGAGACGGTCGGTGGGTAATGGCACAGCATAGGCGTGACTGTTACTACACGTGATTTAAATCAACCAGGCCGGGCTCATCATGTGAAGGGGCGTAGACTCCTTCAAAGACTTCGCCACAGGGCAGTCAGTACCAACCTCGGGAGTTCCAGACGTTATAAGTATTGTGCAGGAGTTATGGGTTTATGAATCGGTTTAAATTAGCACTTGAGTGTAGTTTTCCAGTACCGGGTTCTTAGTAACCACTAGTAATTAAAAGCAGCACTGAGTGTCGTTTTACAGTGCCTAGTTAAGAACTTATAGTGAAGCATAGTGTCTTCACTGAGTGTAATAACAGTGCCATGTTCCAGTTAAATTAATAACTGTTGTATAAGTCAACTCGGTTCGTCAGTTGAACGGCGCATAGCCACCGGACAGAACTATTAGGGTTAGACGGTATGGTTACCGGTTTAGTTAAATTTGACTAGTATGATCTTCATCATGTATATATATAAATGTTTTTATGCACTTAGTAAAGTGAGATTGAGTGACCACGGTGTTTAGTTTCTCTACTCCAGACCCCTGTGACCTTTATTAGACAATCCAGTCATTCTGTGACACTGATGCTATCAAATCTCTGAAGCGATATAAATGTCTGATGACAATTTTGATAACTAATATTTCCTAGAAACCGGTGATATTTTATGTAAATTTAAATGTTTCGTAATTCTCATAAAGCTGGATAATTGTTTTATTAAAATATATAAAACGATTGTACCTATATATATAAAACGATTGTACCTATATATATATATAAATATATAAATATATTATATATAAAACGGTGACCTAGATCAAACATTATCGAGGTATTGCATTATTTAGTCACATTGATAAATGTACATGCATATTAAACAGTCGAATTACTGGGAAAACAATACTAAACTCTGATGCAAAGTTCGGATTTCGTAAGCGGCGTTTTGCATTCTTAAACTGAACATGTACTATGCAACAACAATGTACTATACTCTACCTATATATGGAACTTTGCTGTAACAGTATATACCGCAATGCAGCTATAATTGTTATATTAAAGCGACACTACATTAGTGAGATAAAGCAAATTTCGACAGAATCTAATAAGTTAATATGTGGTAATTCATTTTTGTTACAAATATTTGCCGCATTACAATACAGTACACTACAATATACTAGAGGACATAGAACATAAATACATCAATACATCATATCGCATTACAATACAGTACACTACAATATACTAGAGGACATAGAACATAAATACATCAATACATCACATCGCATTACAATACAGTACACTACAATATACTAGAGGGCGTAGAACATAAATACATCAATACATCGCATCGCATTACAATACAATACACTACAATATACTAGAGGATGTAGAACATAAATACATCAATACATAGCATCGCATTACAATACAAGACACTACAATATACTAGAGGATATAGAACATAAATACATCAATACATCACATCACATTACAATACAATACACTACAATATACTAGAGGACATAGAACATAAATACATCAATACATAGCATTACATTACAATACAATAGAGTACAATATACTAGAGGATATAGAACATAAATACATCAGTACATCACATCACATTACAATACACTACACTACAATATACTAGAGGACATAGAACATAAATACATCGCATTACAATACAATACAATATACTAGAGAACATAGAACATAAATACATCGATACATCGCATCGCATTACAATACAGTACACTACAATATACTAGAGGACGTAGAACATAAATATATCAATACATCACATCACATTACAATACAATACAATACAATATACTAGAGGACGTAGAACATAAATACATCAACACATCACATCGCATTACAATACAATACACTACAATATACTAGAGGACATATAACATAAATACATCAATACAGCACATCGCATTACAATACAATACACTACAATATACTAGAGGGCATATAACATAACTACATCAATACATCGCATTACAATACAATACACTACGCTATACTAGAGGACATATAACATAACTACATCAATACATCGCATTACAATACAATACAATATACTAGAGGACGTAGAACATAAATACATCAATACATCGCATCGCATTACAATACAATACAATACACTACAATATACTAGAGAACATAGAACATAAATACATCAATACATCGCATCGCATTACAATACAATACACTACAATATACTAGAGGACGTAGAACATAAATACATCAATACATCGCATCGCATTACAATACACTACACTACAATATACTAGAGGATGTAGAACATAAATACATCAATACATCGCATCGCATTACAATACAATACACTACAATATACTAGAGGATGTAAAACATAAATACATCAATACATAGCATCGCATTACAATACAAGACACTACAATATACTAGAGGATATAGAACATAAATACATCAATACATCACATCACATTACAATACAATACACTACAATATACTAGAGGACATAGAACATAAATACATCGCATTACAATACAATACAATATACTAGAGGAAATAGTACATAAATACATCAATACATCACATCGCATTACATTACAATACAATACAATATACTAGAGGACGTAGAACATAAATACATCAATACATCACATCGCATTACATTACAATACACTACAATATACTAGAGGACGTAGAACATAAATTCATCAATACATCACATCCCATTACAATACAATACAATACAATATACTAGAGGACGTAGAACATAAATACATCAATACATCACATCACATTACAATACAATACAATACAATATACTAGAGGACATAGAACATAAATACATCAATACACCACATCGCATTACAATACATTACAATATACTAGAGGACATAGAACATAAATACATCAATACATCACATCGCATTACAATACAATACACTACAATACACTACAATATACTAGAGGAAATAGTACATAAATACATCAATACATCACATCGCATTACAATACAATACAATATACTAGAGGACATAGAACATAAATACATCAATACATCGCATCGCAATACAATACAATACAATACAATATACTAGAGGACATACATAAATACATCAATACGTCACATCGCATTACAATACACTACACTACAATATACTAGAGGACATAGAACATAAATACATCAATACATCACATCGCATTACAATACACTACACTACAATATACTAGAGGACATAGAACATAAATACATCAATACATCGCATCGCATTACAATACAATACACTACAATATACTAGAGGACATAGAACATAAATACATCAATACATCACATCGCATTACAATATAATACAATATACTAGAGGACATAGAACATAAATACATCAATACACCACATAGCATTACAAAACAATACACTACAATATACTAGAGGACATAGAACATAAATACATCAATACATCACATAGCATTACAATACAATACACTACAATATACTAGAGGACATAGAACATAAATACATCAACACATCACATCGCATTACAATACAATACACTACAATATACTAGAGGACATATAACATAAATACATCAATACAGCACATCGCATTACAATACAATACACTACAATATACTAGAGGGCATATACCATAACTACATCAATACATCGCATTACAATACAATACACTACGCTATACTAGAGGACATATAACATAACTACATCAATACATCGCATTGCAATACAATACACTACAATATACTAGAGGACATAGAACATAAATACATCAATACATCACATAGCATTACAATACACTACACTACAATATACTAGAGGACATAGAACATAAATACATCAATACATCACATCGCATTACAATACAATACACTACAATATACTAGAGGACATAGAACATACATACATTAATACAGCACATAGCATTACAATACACTACACCGCCCCAGCGGCTGGGGGCAAAAGAAATTCACTGCTGCCTGGCTGGTGTGCAGGTTGGGTAAAACTCCCACGAAACCAGCCGACCGCGTTCCACCAAAAACATATTCTAAAATTTAAATTCAAATACATATCCTAAAACTAAATAAAGTCTTGAAAAATAAATATACCACAGAACTGAAATGTAAAACGCGTTAGAAAATATAAAAATATAACCATTAAAACTGAGAAATTAAATACAAAAAAAAAACTTTCTAAGTTATTAAACTTATGTTTAAAATATCGTAATACTATACTGTTAGGATTTCAAACACACGAACAATAAAATTAAACAAAAACAAATGAACAAAACAAACGAACAAAACAAACTAGGTTTAACAAAAATATAAATAAATGATTTTAAATAAATTAAATCTCTTTAGGTAAATATTTTTCCCTTCCCAAACCCTGCATGTATGTCTTTTCTCTCTATCCTTGCTATATCATATATTAACAATGCTCATTTGTTTACCATTTGTGCCTGTGGGTAGCGCACGGGACGAAGATTGTAACATTCATCTGTATTTAATACCATTTGTGTTGTGTACGTTTCACATTTTCTATTCTCGTATCACTATGCACAATTTATACAAAATTGGGAACAAATTTTATCCCACTGTTTGATTATTTGAAATATTTTTCACACGGAATATCCACGTAACATCTTACAAATAGTTCAGTACTCCAATGTATCATCTAACCGTACTCCAATGTATCATCTAACTAGTAGTATGTTTAGGCCTTCACCTAGCTTACGAAACATTTTGAAACAAATCGATTAACCCCTTGTCTGTAGGGATACAATATATAGATCATTTTACGTCTGTGATGGTTGGGGTGAAATCCCCTGATAAAACAGACGCCACCAGTTTGCCGTAGGTGGCGACCCGTAAACCGGAAATAGGGATTCTGGTAGTTGAGGGGGCTCAGGGATCTCCAGCTCCTAACACACTACTTCGACCCTGGCTTCGGATAGACGTGGCGTCTGGGTTGGGCCCGGGCCTAGACAATCGGCTTGTCGTGCCTTGCTCTGGAATCGAAAAACTTATCTGCCTATCTTTCTTACTATATATGTATCGTCAGATACAAACCGTGTGTTGACTACCTTTTTTCCTTTCTTAAAGTAGATTCTTATGAGCGGCGGCTTAACGGGTTAATCGATGGATAAATAGGGGATCTGTGTGACTGTCCAGTTACTGGCAGGATCACAGTTTCCTCTACTATCAGTAGAGTATGACAGAAGAGTAGCATTAACGCTAGAGGTAGGAATACCACCTCTAAACTGCGTTCCCTGGTAGGACTCCGAGGCGGGTGGTGCCCTATTCTGTTGAACATCAAAACAATAACCATGGCTTCCCAAAATTCCCTAAAACGACCACGACCATCAGACGATTCAGAAATACCACTTAAAGCGTATCCAAAATTCTTCATTATTGAATCAGAAATGCATGAAAAAAAAATTGGCTCACTATCTCCATTTGTTATCGAAAAATCATTGGAAAGTTTAATTGGATCACCAAAATCTGTAAAAAAAATAAGAAACCAAACGTTACTTGTTGAAACTAAATCCAGATCACAAACTGAAAATATTTTAAAAATAAAACAAATATACGACATTGATGTTACTATAACGGAACACAGATCTCTAAACAGTTCCAAAGGTATAATCAAAGATCACATTTTAAAAGGAGTCTCGAACGAAGATATTGTTAAAAATTTAACTCCACAAGGCGTCACTCGAGCTAAAAGATTCATGTACAAAAAAGACGGCCAATTTTTTGAAACTAATACAATTTTATTAACCTTCAACAACACAGTTATTCCACCAAATCTGAAAATCTTTTATAGAATTATAAATGTCGAATTATATATACCAAATCCACTTCGATGTTTCAACTGCCAAAAATTTGGACACCATGAAGACAACTGTAAAATTACAAAATACTCCATTTGTGAAAATTGTGGTATGGGTGAAAACGATCACCTTACCGCAAATTGCCCCAATCAATCAAAATGCGTAAACTGTAAAAAAGATCACATCTCAAAATCAAACAAATGCGAAACTTGGATAAAAGAAAAAGAAATCATGAAAATAAAGTGCTCACAAAATATCTCTTACTTCGAAGCAAGGAAAATTCAGGAAAATAAACCAGATATATCATACTCTAAAATAGTTAAATCAGCAATAAATAAGCCAATAATGAAAAATGCATACACTCAAACTGAAATTATTACTGAAATTATTACCGAAAAATCCGAAGCCAAAAACAGTTCCAATGACAAAACAAAAACTCACTTATCTTCTCAATCCTCATCCCAATCAACATCTCGTAAATCCCGATCAACATCTGTTATTAAATCAAACTCATCGCAGAGTAAAACGAACCAACAAAAAAAACCAAATAAACCAAATGGACCTAGCAACCTGAAACAAAACTCAGATAGACCACCGAAGGGATCAGTGGATCCAATAAAACAATCGAATAAATTCTCTTCATTAGAACATGAAGACATGGAGCTGGTACCAGATCCACCTCCAAACACTAAAATGTAATCTTTTTATGTACCATTTTTTAATCTTCTCTCCGTAAATAATGGATAAGAATAATACAATAATACAATGGAACTGTCGGGGATTAAAAGCAAACTATAATGAGATTTTAATACTTATATCTCTGCTTTCACCAAATATCCTTTGTTTGCAAGAAACTTTCCTAAAATCGACTGACAATATATATTTTAAAGATTTTATCATGTTTAATTTTATAAATAATGATTGTCAAAAGGCATCTGGTGGATCATCCATTCTCATAAAAAAGACTGTTCCACATAGTAAAATAGACTTGACTACAAATTTACAGGCCATTGCTGCCAAGGTTACACTTTCAAAAACATTTACAATTTGTTCCATTTATATACCTCCAAACTCGCCATTAAAACAAAATGATTTAGAGAATCTTGTTGAACAATTACCTCACCCTTTTATGTTAGTTGGAGATTTCAATGGACATAGTAAACTATGGGGATGTACAAATATCAATAATAAAGGAAAAATAATAGAAGACTTTATAACTGAAAATGATCTTTGTATATTAAATGATAACAAATCGACATACCTTCATCCTGCCACAGGACATTTTTCTGCTTTAGATTTATGTATATGTCATCCAAACATTTTCTTAGATTTTGAATGGTCCGTACATGATGACCTACATGGAAGTGACCACTTCCCAATCGTAATCACAGAAATAAACAAATCAAAAGATGAATTTTACCCACAATGGAATCTACAAAAAGCTAATTGGGAAAAATTCCAAATTTTATGCAGAGAACATTTGATATTGAAAAAGATTGGGAACGAGGATCAAATCACCTCGTTTTCGAATTCACTTTTAAAAATTTCAACGGAATGCATTCCGAAATCCTCTACATCTTCTAAAAGAATTAGACCATGGTTTAATGACGATTGTAAAAATGTTATAAATAAACGAAAGAATGCTTTGCGTAAATTTAATAAAACTCCCACAAAAGCAAATCTCTTAAACACACAAATTACACGAGCAAAAGCTCGAAGAACTATAAAAAATGCAAAACGCACTTCATGGCAAAAATATGTATCTACTATAAACTCTAATACATCAATGAAAAGGGTTTGGAATATGGTAGCAAAAATAAATGGCAAGAGGAAAAGCTCAAAAATTGTTCACCTAAATACATCTAATAATAGAACCCATTTAACCAAAAAAGACATATCCAATGTTTTAGGTGAAAACTTTCAAAACAACTTTTCAACATCAAACTATAATGAGAAGTTTCAGAAATTTAAAACTGAGAAAGAGAAAGAAAAAATTGATTTTCATTCTAGAAATGAAGAAAAATATAATCTACCATTCAATATGTCAGAACTCGAAACTGCTCTACAAAGAACAAAAGAAACGGCCACAGGTCCAGATCAAATCCATTATCAAATTATAAAACATTTACCAAATAATGCAATGATAACTCTTTTAGATATTTTTAATATGACGTGGGAAAGTGAGAACTTTCCCAAAGAATGGAGTGAAGCCATTATCATTCCTATTCCCAAACCAGGAAAAGATCATACAAATCCCACAAATTATCGTCCCATCGCACTAACTAGTTGTCTATGTAAAACCATGGAGAGAATGATTAACGATAGACTTGTTTGGTTCTTGGAATCAAACAGTTTGATTACGAGTTACCAAACGGGTTTTCGGAAAAATAAATGTACAACTGATCATCTAGTAAGACTAGAAACTTATATTCGTAATGCCTTCATCAAAAAAGAACATTTGGTAGCAGTTTTTTCGATTTAGAAAAGGCATATGATACCACATGGAAATATGGTATTCTCAAAGATTTACACGATTTTGGTCTGAAAGGCCACTTGCCAAATTTTATTGCCAATTTTTTATCAAATAGAAATTTTAAAGTAAGAATTGGCTCAACGCTCTCCGATACATACAAACAAGAGCAAGGGGTGCCTCAAGGTAGTATTTTATCCCCAACACTTTTTAATATTAAAATTAATAGCATTGTGAAATGTTTAAACGAAACAGATTGCTCCTTATATGTAGATGATTTTGTAATGTTATACAAATCTAAAAATATGGAAACCATTGAACAAAAACTCCAACAATGTCTAAATAAACTTGAAGATTGGGCAAACAAAAATGGTTTCAAATTCTCTAAAATTAAAACTCAATGCGTACATTTCTGTCAATTGAGGATTACATCCAGATCCAAATTTAAAAATTTACGGTTCACAAATTCCTGTAGTAGAAGAAGTAAAATTCCTAGGACTTATATTTGACAAAAAATTAACATTCATACCTCATATAAATTATCTACGGACGAAAGGTCTAAAAGCTCTAAATATTTTGAAGGTGCTCTCCAATACAAATTGGGGAAGCGATTGTCCAGTTCTTATAAATCTATACAGATCACTTATCCGTTCCAAACTGGATTACGGATCCATTGTGTATGTATCGGCGAGAAAATCCTACTTGAAAAAGTTAGATACAATA
>CM026397.1:48198118-48344681 GCA_014843695.1 Archivesica marissinica
CTCCTAGCCCGTTGTATCCACACTCCCCTCTCTATCTCAGCCATCAGCGTGCAGCTAACTCCTAGCCCGCTGTATCCACACTCCCCTCTTTATCTCAGCCCTCAGCGTGCAGCTAACTCCTAGCCCGTTGTATCCACACTCCCCTCTCTATCTCAGCCCTCAGCGTGCAGCTAACTCCTAGCCCGTTGTATCCAGACTCCCCTCTCTATCTTAGATCTTCCCAAGTTAGCAACCAATATTCCCGCCCACGTATTAACATTACCTTAGACTACATGTAGAGAGATAGAACGATACCCAATCGTACGTACACTTCTATATATGGACATCCTAATTATCATTTAGCCTGAAGAACATTTAAAGTCCTATGGTGTACCAAGCATAATGTCACAATATGAGGGTAACTAGTCTATGAAATTAAACATAACAGAAATTAGAAAACAAGTACTAGTTACAAGGGGGTTAATACATTATTCATTGTGATATAGTACAGCATAGCAATATGCTTCTTCAGCAGCATACATGTATTTTATCGATTAAGAATGGTTGATGATTCTGGTCTTGTACCTCTATCCTAGGACCCTCCCCCCTATTAAAAAGTTTCTCTATTAAAAAAAAAATTAATAGAGGGGGTCCTAGGATAGAGGTAGTAGACCTTTGGTGGCTTATGAATAAAAATTCAAGTTCCTGTGATATATGATTGTTCACAGTGTGTTCTGAGTACAACTATGTAGTACCTGCTACGAAATCATAATGTTGATATTTTAAATGTAACATTACATCAGACTAAATTAAGTTTAGTTTAAACTTTATTTTTTTACGATTTAACAACAAGTTTTAACAACTTATATGAATCACTCTAGATTCGCGGATGAAAGCGTATATGTGGTCATACGTGTGTGTGTGTGTGGGGTGGGGGGGGGGAGTACCAGGATAAAAGCTACCTGTCCGATCTGGCGACCATCGTACCATCTCGCATACTTCCCGGTCCGAGGATCGAACCTGGGTTGCATTGACGAGAAGCGACAAACTAAATACGATCATGATTAATAATTAAAATGAATCACTGATACAACGTTATTTGGATAATGATACAACGTTACTTGGATACTGATACAACGTTACTTGAACAATGATACAAAGTTACTTGGACACTGATACAACGTTATTTGGATAATGATACAACGTTACTTGGATACTGATACAACGTTACTTGAACAATGATACAACGGTACTTGAACAATGATACAACGTTACTTGGACAATGATACAACGTTACTTGAACAATGATACAAAGTTACTTGGACACTGATACAACGTTACTTGGACACTGATACAACGTTACTTGGACACTGATACAACGTTACTTAGACTATTGTAACCCATGTCATATTTATCTAAAAGAGTAATAATTATTGATATTTAGTACATGTACATCATAATATTTCCAAACCCTGCTGCAAGCATACCACCCAATAGTTTCCCCTATATGGCCTAATAAAATCACTGGTCTGAATCATATCATAATTATATAGCCTGGTCCCATAATATGTCTTTGTATAATATATACTAGTCTTCACTACTATTGTGTATAAAGTATTATGGGTGAGTGATTGTGAGTGACAATCAGGTCAGATGTGTGAATGAGTGAACTAACTCAACTAAGTAGGTGCACTCTCCAACTAACTTGTTCAAGACCCTTATCCCACACTCTTACTCTACTAGTCAAACGGATAAGTTGAAAAGCTATCCTGGTTACCTTAATATATACGATACTAGTAAATATATACATATATACATTATATGTATCAGCTGATAGCCGGACTCTGGCTCTTTATATCCATATATACGAAAATACGAAAACAACCAGAGTTTGTTATATCTATAAACTCCCCGGTCTACAAATGGCTCCCCATCAAAGAATGATAGAAGAGAGCCAGAGTCGGCAAAATGCTTACAGGCCATAAAACTGCGCACGAGGAAGTTGGGGTCTACGGCATATCATCACGAATGGGAACAGTAGTGATATCACCACTGTGGAGTCGAATGGCGCCAGGAGGATGTTTCATGTGGAAGTGTTTTTTTTAAACGGGAAAGTGTGTTTTACAAGTGTGTTTTTTTAAGTGTAAGGTGTAAATATTTAGATGTACAGTGATTAATTAATCTGAAGTGTTAAAACTGTGTATACAGGAATAGTGTTTAAGGATATTGTCACGTAAGTGTTTTGTATTATGTATTGTCTATATTGTTGTGCTTTTGAAAGGTATCGGTTCGTACCAGTCATTTTGTAAATTTCATTTTAAAAGCATTTGTATTTCATTAGTCTACTTCATTTACTAGGCTTTTCATACTAGGTGTTTAGTTATTGTTAAAACTGTACATGATCTATTAATTGATAGTCATGGTAAATTCATTTGACGGTTATTTTTGATTCCACGTATTGTATGCTCGTGTGATTGTGAACCGATATATTTCAAAATTGTATACATGTAATTAGTGGGCTACATTTGTAAATTCATTTACTATACATTATTTAATTATCATCATTCTGTGAATGTATCACTAGAGTTTGGTAGTGACCTACTTCTGAAAAATACGGTACCATATTTATTCAATTAAGTGTATGTTATTTATACAAATCGGTGTCGACATAGAAGTTCGATTACCTGGTTGTATAAATAGGGTTTCTTTATTCTGTATTACTAACACACATCCCTGCATGTCATTATTCACAAGTTGCACATATTAATTAAACTTATTGTTCCGGCAACATTGAATCGTGAGTAGCAGAAAGAAAGGTATGTAAGTGCGTAGATGTTGTTGTAGTATCGGATAGATCTATATTGTATATTATATTTATGTGATCTGTGTTACCCCATATATTCCTACGCCCCAGTATAATATTACCCATATAACTAGGTTATATATACGCCATTGCTAAGGCCTGTGGTTGTCATTCTTTTCAGAGGGTAATGCTGTTCCAAATTTCGTGTTTCAGGTATATATATAGATGCCAGTAGGAGCACCAATTTCTATTTGCCATACAACATATTGCATAATCACTGTTAAATCAATTAAATTTATTTTCAGGATTATATGTATATTGTGTTACAGTCCAGTAATTGTGTATTCTTTTACAGTCCATTACATTTTGTGTTGTGTGTATTGTGTTAAAATATAGTCTGTGTTTATTTACAGGTATACAGTATTGATTGTGGATAGGTTAAATTCCTGATCTGTTTACATACAATCAGTTTACACCTTTTCATTGTGACCTACTTATTTATTGGTCAGTTCAGCCTTTATATTGAAGGTGTTACATTGAATAGACAGTTATAATTAGCTACTGTTGATTCTCAACAGAGTATTAAAGGCCAACCATACATTTGTTTTATAGCATATATATTTCTTGCGTTTGTAATATTTTTGCGAAATATTTTTTGCGTTTCAACAATTATTTATCGCGATATTACGTACGGTTGCGACGGTATTTTTGCGCCGTATTCGCGTGTCCACTATTGATTTTGTTGTCCCTGTTGCATATTTTTGTGCAACTCTTGTATTTATTGTCCTTATATCTTGGTTATAATTTTTATAATGGCTACACCAGGAAAGGAGAGCACTCCTGGAGGATTACCCCCGGGGATGATGGACCAGGTTTATAAACAGTTGAGTGAGCATTTTGACTTGGTTCCAAAGTCGGCTCAAGCACCCCCACCGCCCTTGCCCTTCACTCCTTTCAGAGGCAGACGGTTTGACATTCCAGACAACGGTGCAGATAGTACACCATCAGTGCAGTCTTTTCTTAATAGACCACCACCTTCTGGATTTCCTTTTGTTTCAACCCCCAATGTACTTCCATATCCGACACAGTTTTCATCCAACCCTCCTAAGATGCCCAGCTTCTCGGGTGATGAACCTATCAACAAGGGGGAGGTGCCTTACGTTATATGGAGATATGAAGTCCAATGTCTGATGAACAATCCGGAAATATCAGCCACCAACCTGTTGTACACTGTGCGCAGTTCCCTTCGTGGTTCTGCCCGTATGATGGTGATTCCGCTAGGTCAGGAGTCAACACTTGTCCAGATTATGGATAAGCTAGACTGCATGTTCTCAGATGCATCGACCAAAGAGGACCTGATGACAGAATTTTTTATTTCCCCTCAGGCAGCGGACGAATCAGTAACATCTTATGCATGTCGCCTAGAAACGTTGTTACAGGCCATCATTAATAAGGGTTAGTTACCAGGTGTTGCAAGGAATGACATACTTCGTCATAAGTTCTGGACAGGGTTATCCTCGGATATGTTGCGACTACAAACCCGCCACAAGTATGATACCCTGGCGGACTACAACCAATTACTTCGCGAAATCCGCAAAGTTGAGAAAGAGATGTTGCGCACTTCGACTTCTTCTAATCTCAACTCTTCTTCAACTGGTAATGTTCTACAGACAACTCCTTTCTCTAAGAAGGTTTCTGTTAAGAACAATACAGTTACTGCGGACTCAGACGTGCAACAACAGTTTTCTTTATTGGAAAAGAAAATGCAGTCTCGCTTGGATCAGTTTGATACCAAACTCACTTCCTGGGAGAACATGATGGACCAGAAGATCAACTCCAAGTTCGACCAGATTTTACAGAAGCTGGACTCTACCCACAACCAGCAACAACAACATCAGTCATTCTCTCTACCACCACAACCATTTAGTACCAACAGAGGTCGCGGTCATAGACCTGGGAGATACAGTGGTGGCAACCAAGCTTCTGGTTATAGTCAGCAGGATTACAATCCGCAAGGATCACACCTGCAGCCGAATTCCGGACCAAGGTCATTTGGTCGCGGAAGAGGCATTTCCCAATATCGCCAATCGTTAAACTAGATACCGTCTCTGTTGAGGGCCAAACAGGGACTGGTGATCAAGTTGCCCAACCCACACCCACCAGAACCACAATTTGTGAACCGTCTTATAGGTTCACCGAATGAACATGATATTGTTATCAACGGCAGTTCTTTTAAAGCCTTGATTGATACTGGTAGTCAAGTAACCACTCTTTCTCTTTCTTGTTTCAAGAGACTTTCAGATGTTGTATTACAACCTCTCACCACTCTTGGTCTTGACTTATCAATTGCTGATGGTTCACGCATGGAGTACTTTATAGTAGGTTATTTTGAGTCTACCATCACATTACCGTTTTTATCTGTTTTTAAATTGGATATTCCTGTTCTGGTCATCCCAGACAATAGTTTTAACAGAACGTGTCCCGTCATTGTGGGAACAAACGTTCTTAGAAGGTGTAAGACATTTTTGTCCCCATCTTCAGATAATTCTACTGTTGACATCCCAGTAGAATGGAAGTCGGCGATGGATAGCCTCGACTCCCGGACCTTCTCAGTAAAAGCGTGCGGTACCAAAACGATTACGGTAGCACCATATGAGACAGTTACCATCAATGGGATAGTCCGTAATTTCGACAACAACATCTCATCTGTTGTCACTGAGACACCGGAAACTGTTACATGTTATACAGTATGTCCTCGGATTGTTAAAGTCCCAGTCAGGATTTGTAATATGACTGCGAAGACTTTATTTTTTAAACCCAAAACACAGATTTGTGAAATTTCTGAAGCAACAGTTGTGGATGATCTTTCTACATATATTTGCCAGGATACATCTTCAGATACCTCTCTCGAAGACCTGGGTGTCAACGTTGACAATACAAATTTGTTTCCGTCTCAAGTTTTGCGGTTTCAACAAGTCCTGGGTAAATGGAAACATGTATTTTCAAAAGACAGTCAGGACTTGGGTAAAACAAATTTTGTACAGCACAAGATAGTGTTAGAGGACAATACACCGTTTAAAGACCCATACAGACGAATCCCTCCAGCCATGTATGAGGAAGTGCGTCAGCACATAAAGGAAATGTTGGAGGCAGACGTTATTCGAGAGTCTGATAGTCCTTACTCTTCTAACGTTGTTTTGATTAGAAAATCCTCCGGTGCACTCAGGTTTTGTGTGGATTGGCGTCGATTGAACAACAAGACCCGAAAGGATGCTTTTATGTTACCCAGATTTGATGACACTATTGATGTCCTTTCTTCTGCCAAATATTTTAGTAAACTTGACCTACATTCAGCCTACTGGCAGGTCGAAGTTGCAGAAGAGGATAAGGCCAAAACAGCTTTTAGTGTCTGAGCACTGGGGTTTTATGAGTGGAACCGGATGGGTTTCGGACTCACCAATGCACCCGCAACCTTCCAGCGACTGATGGAAAAATGCATGGGTGATATGCATCTTAGAGAATGTTTAATTTTCTTAGATGACATCCTTATTTTCTCATCTACATTTGAGGAACACATAGAGAGGATTGAATCCGTCTTTCAACGGTTGGATCAGCATCACTTGAAGCTTAAACCTTCAAAATGCGAATTCTTCAAGAAATCCGTAACTTACTTGGGTCATGTCGTTTCTGATCAGGGTATTTCTACGGATCCCGGTAAAGTTTCCGCCGTTAAAGATTGGCCAGCATGTCACGATCTGAAATCTCTCAGACAATTTCTTGGATTCTCGGGCTACTACAGAAAATTTATAAAGGATTATGCCCAGATTGTACAGCCGTTAAACTCGTTATTAGAAGGACATGGTTTTAACCAGAAAAAATCCAAGAAAAAGACCAAGAAGAAGACCAAGACACCCGTTCCATGGATGTGGGGTGATGCCTAGCAAGCTGCCTTTGATACAATCAAAGATAAATTAACATCACACCCAATCTTGGCATATGCAGACTATTCCCAACCTTTTATTCTGCACACGGATGCATCCTCCCTTGGATTAGGAGCAGTATTGTACCAGGTCCAAGACGGGAAGGAGCGTGTTATTGCATACGCATCCCGAAGTTTGAGACCCAGTGAGAGGAATTATCCCGCCCACAAGATGGAATTTCTAGTCCTTAAGTGGAGTATAACAGATAAATTCCATGACTACTTGTGTGGGAATGACTTTAATGTGGTTACTGACAACAATCCCTTAACCTATGTCAAAACCTCTGCAAAGGTTGATGCAACAGGCCACCGTTGGCTAGCAGAATTAGCCAATTACAATTTTTATATTGAATACCGTAGTGGCAGCCAAAACGGAGACGCAGATGGTTTATCTCGTCGATACGTTTTTCAAGAAGAAATGAAAGCGATTTTTCAAGGTGCTGTAAATGCTACACCACTTGTCGACTGTTTATCAGATTCGGCAGCTCCTCATTCGGCCGATGAGGAGATGTTTGAATCTGAACATGTTAACAAGATTGACTGGAAAGCTGAGCAATTGAATGATTTTATCATTGTAAGGGTGATTGACCTACTCGAAAGCGATTTTCTTCCTAGAGGGAGAGGATCCGAGTCAAAAGCTGTACAGCGTTTTCTCCGAGAATGGAACAGACTTCATCTCGATGAGGGAATTCTGTACAGAACCGCTTTCTTGGATGGCCAGTCAGTTCGTCAACTTGTTTTACCTGTATCCCACAGGACTATTGCCTTGAAGGGTATTCATGACGATGCTGGTCACCAGGGCAAGGAAAAGACCCTTTGGCTGGCCAGACAACGGTTTTACTGGCCTGGGTTGGAAGAGGATGTTAACAAGTACATCACCAATTGTAGCTCATGTATTAGACGAAAGACCCTGTTAAACCTTTCGCAGAGCTTGTACCAATGTTTACCTCTAGACCTATGGAGCTAGTGTGCATCGACTTTTTAAAGCTCGAACCTAGCAAAGGTGGTGTGGAAAACATACTGGTTATAGTGGATCACTTCACCAGATATACTCAAGCAGTGCCATGTCGCAACCAGACTGCACAAACCACTGCCAAGGCCTTGTATGACCATTATTTCCGTTTTTATGGTTTTCCCGAGCGACTTCACAGTGACCAAGGTCGAAATGTTCTTAGTAGGACTATACAGGAACTGTGTAAGCTCACGGGCATTCGTAAAAGCCGTACAACGCCGTACCACCCTATGGGTAATGGTTCAGCAGAACGATTCAACGGCACTCTTCTGCGCATGCTTGGTACCTTAGAGGAACATCAAAAGAGCGACTGGAAATCGTATATCGCCCCTCTTGTTCAGGCATACAATGGTACCAAGAGTGACGCAACCGGTTTTTCGCCACACTATTTAATGTTTAGGTGGCATCCTCGACTTTCTGTCGATGCCTACTTAGGCACAGATCCACAAGACATTGGTGAATTCACACCTACGACATATGTAGCCAAACTAAAGAACCGGCTAGAATATGCATATAGGGCAGCTGCCAATGAAGCTGGCAGGCAGGCTGCCACGAACAAGGACAGGTACGACTGTAAAGTTCGTGAGTCCAAGATAGAAGTTGGAGACCGTGTACTTGTAAAGAAAGTCGGTATCAAGGGGACACATAAGCTAGCAGACAGATGGGATCGCGACCCTTATGTTGTGCTAGCTATGCCGAACCCCGACATACCAGTATTTCGTGTACAACTTGAGAATGGCAAAGGACCAATCCGGACGTTGCATAGGAATATGCTCCTGCCATTCAATTGTGTACCCAGAGATACACAGACGGTGGATGTAAGTGTAGAATCTGAGATAGGCCCTATCCGCAAGGAGTTGGCCAGAACCAATCTCAAGACACCACCAGTACATGTACCTCACGCAATCCAATCTGATAGTTCCGATTTAGATAGCGAAGGCGAAAGCGTCAAACTATACAGACCTCCAGCTTTGCGAAAGCATAATCACCCTGGATTGCTGCCTCCGACGATACCTAGGACGGTTCCTGCGACTACTGATAGTCCAACCCATATTCCTAGCCGTATCGTCGAGAACAATCCAGGAGTGCAACACTCGACCAGATCTAACTCTGCGACATCGAGCTCAGAACCCTCTGTACCCAGTTCACCTGGTACCGGTAGTGCGATACCTGAATCTTCACAGATTCATGATATATCTGATAACACCACCCCGGAACCATCGGTACAGAGATCTGTCTCACATTTAGAGTCCATAATAGACCAACCTGTTGTCGTCCCTGCTGGCAATGCCCAAACTCCTGAACCGACCCGTCGTCCGGTGCGCCAAAGGAAGCCACCGGACCGGTATGGAGAATGGGTGGTCCCATTGACAGCAGTACCAAACACTGACAAGGTTGTGTACTATGTGTAAGACAGTGTCAGATATTGAGTTTTTAATTGTTTCAAAATATACTGTATTCTGGTATTTTACTGTGTAAGTGCAATGTTTGAATCATTCTATGTCAGTATATATACAATGCGCGTACATTAGTATTACATTTCATTATGTCATTTGAAATGGTTGTTTTTATTTCATAGTAAATGTTCATGTTTGTACAAGTTGAAGGTTAATCTTACCTTTACAGGTCTCCACATAGTTGGAACAGATTTGTAGCATATGTCCATTATTGTGGACATCTACCTTTAAGCCAGCCATATTGAACATACCCATGCACGGTGTAATACTTAACTAATGATCGTTACATTAGTATCTTTAATTACATTGTATTGGTTGTTATGTTTTTATTTCAGTTTGTACAATTATTTCAGTTGACAATGTCGGATGTTGGATAGTGAATGATGCAGTAAATAAAAGTGTTATTATATAGCTTGATTATTTGGATTGATCTACAATATTCATTTAGTTTCAGGTAATTAAAACGTCAGGAGACCTTTTCTCCAAGAGGGGGAACTATGTAACCCATGTCATATTTATGTTAAAGGGAAATAATTATTGATATTTAGTACATGTACATTATAATATTGCCAAACCCTGCTGCAAGCGTACCACCCAATAGTTTCCCCTATATGGCCTAATAAAATCACTGGTCTGAATCATATCATAATTATATAGCCTGGTCCCATACTATGTCTTTGTATAATATATACTAGTCTTCACTACTATTGTGTATACAGTATTATGGGTGCGTGATTGTGAGTGACAATCAGGTCAGATGTGTGAATGAGTGAACGAACTCAACTAATTAGGTGCACTTTCCAACTAACTTGTTCAAGACCCTTATCCCACACTCTATCTCTACTATTCAAACGGATAAGTTGCGAAGCTATCCTGTTTACGTTAATATATACTTTACTAGTAACTATATACATATATACATTATATGTATCAGCTGATAGCCGGACTCTGGCTCTTTATATCCATATATACGAAAATACGAAAACAACCAGAGTTTGTTATATCTATAAACTCCCCGGTCTACACTATGATACAACGTTACTTGAACAATGATACAACGTTACTTGGACAATGATACAACATTACTTGGATACTGATACAACGTTACTTGGACAATGATACAACGTTACTTGGACAATGATACAACGTTACTTGGACAATGATACAACATTACTTGGATACTGATACAACGTTACTTGAACAATGATACAACATTACTTGGACACTGATACAACATTACTTGGATACTGATACAACGTTACTTGGACAATGATACAACATTACTTGGATACTGATACAACGTTACTTGGACAATGATACAACATTACTTGGATACTGATACAACGTTACTTATACAATGATACAACATTACTTGGATACTGATACAACATTACTTGGATACTGATACAACGCTACTTTGACAATGATACAACGTTACTTGGATACTGATACAACATTACTTGGATACTGATACAACATTACTTGGATACTGATACAACGTTACTTGGATACTGATACAACGTTACTTGGACAATAATACAACGTTACTTGGATACTGATACAACGCTACTTTGACAATGATACAACGTTACTTGGATACTGATACAACGTTACTTGGATACTGATACAACATTACTTGGATACTGATACAACATTACTTGGATACTGATACAACGTTACTTGGATACTGATACAACATTACTTGGATACTGATACAACGTTACTTGGATACTGATACAACATTACTTGGATACTGATACAACGTTACTTGGACAATGATACAACATTACTTGGATACTGATACAACGTTACTTAGACAATGATACAACATTACTTGGATACTGATACAACATTACTTGGATACTGATACAACGTTACTTGGACAATGATACAACATTACTTGGATACTGATACAACGTTACTTGGATACTGATACAACGTTACTTGGACAATGATACAACATTACTTGGATACTGATAGAACGTTACTTGGACAATGATACAACATTACTTGGATACTGATACAACATTACTTGGATACTGATACAACGTTACTTAGACAATGATACAACATTACTTGGATACTGATACAACGTTACTTGGACAATGATACAACATTACTTGGATACTGATACAACGTTACTTGGACAATGATACAACGTTACTTGGACAATGCTACAACGTTATTTGGTACATAATGTATTGGACCACGTAGCATAATACACCACAGCCGGGACAGCTGTGTCTGTTTTGGCCTACTAAGCTACGACACAATATGACATATATGCATAGCAGTCATAGAGAACAGGGACAGAACGATGAATACGAGGGCTGAACTATAAATTCGTGGACACTTCTTATTATATGTACACAGATTAATTATGATGCTTCGTCGATGCTAATTCTAACGATATTTGTAGACATAGAAACTAAAGACAGTGTTTCCAAGACAACTTGCATCTACACGTCGTTTGACAAGTTCGAAATAACATTGACATGTGTACAAATGGGCAGCGATTGGTATGTAGGCATGTGTGTTCAATCTATCGGTAGCGAGTGTCCACCAATCATAGACACGATAAAGAATATCTGCGGGAGTGTTCCTACGTGTCCAATTACCTCACGTGAAACTACGATGACGCCATCGTCCGTTAATTCCATTGGAAGTACACAGGAGTATTCGAGTTCCGAAACAACTAAGAAAACAACATACCAGAACGAAGACTCCACCATGACTGAAGCACTTAGATCTACTGAAGGTCAGATATATTTCTAATAATGAACATAATACCATAATGGAAGTGTGTAGCGTGGTCAACACACGGATTAAAATAAGATTATAGTGGGCATGCGTATTTTCACTAGTTTGTATTTCCGGCGTATCAACTCATCGTTTAAAACTAGAGAATAGCACTCGGAGAATGCAAACCCCTGTACTTGACTGACCACCATCACAGCATGCATTGACCGATTTCTCCCCAAATCGAATCACTTCGTCCTGAACCAACCCTCTATATATTATCCACACTGTTTCATAAACATTCATCCACAACTTTTGCACAGTTATACTGCTACCACACATATTTGCTAGGACACTGACACACGCAGCCAAAAACAATAACCCCATTTCATACAGCGGTGGTTAATAAGACGATATTTCACACGTACATTTTGTACTCCCAGCCTTAGTAGATAAATTGGAAATTTGTAAAATAAATGATACTCGGTAAGCCCCTTATTATAATGTATATTACAGTCTACATCCGTTATGTCGAATTCCGTCGGACTGAACACAATACTTCGACATAACCGAAGTTTGAGTTAACGAAATTCGATATAAACGGAGCCAGTTATATGTAAAATAATAGAGTCTGAAACGGGACTTTGATCCGACTTCGAGATAACCGGATAATTCGACATAACCGACTTTGACATAGCGGGTGTTGACTGTATATGCAAACGTATGAAATGTCTAACTTAACATATAAAGTAAATCAGTAGTGTTATGTATGCGTATTACATCTAGTTCTTCATTCTCGTTACAGATCAATGCTGGCAGGATTTCATTATTTCGAGTGGATGCTCCTTCGTTGCTGGAGTCATTTGTACTTTGCTAGCCGTATTTATCTATTTGACTAGCACAAGGTATAGCATTTTTATAATTCATATACAGTCTACATCCGTTATGTTAAGGTCGGTTCTGTCGAATTATCATCACAAACATCTCGGAGTTACTCTTAGTGAGGACGGTACGTGGCACAAACATATATCAAACATTACTAAGTCTGCTTCAAGAACATTAGGATCAATGAGAATGTTAAAATTTAAATTAAAACGCAATACCTTAAATCAGATATACATTTCCTATCTTCGACCCATTTTAGAATATGCCTCTATTGTTTGGGATAGCTGTACATCATATGAAAAGGAATCCTTAGAGAAAATTCAATACGAAGCTGCCAGAATTGTTACGGGGCTTACAAGATCTGTCTCTATCAACAGACTACTTAACGAAATTGGCTGGGTTACACTTAATGACCGTAGAAAAATGCAAAGATTACTATTCGTCTATAAGCAAAAACAGGAAAACTTACCAAGCTATTTAACCGACTTATTTCCAACATCCGTTGAGGAAACAAACCCATATAGTTTAAGAAACAGTGCAGATTTTATTACTTTAGCAAGGCGTACTGAAATTTATTCGAAATCTATTATACCATCATCAATAAAATTATGGAATGAACTTGATTCTGATACTCGTAATATAAATAACCTGTCGGCATTCAAAGGAAAGCTGAAAGAAATCTTCAAGCCACCAATAGTACCATCATTTTTTAAATCCGGAGACCGCTGTCAACAGATATATCATGCTCGCATTAGAAATGCTTGTAGCAACCTGAATGCCGATTTGTTTAATAACCATTTACGCGATAACCCAAAATGCCCGTGTCAGCTCAATGAAAATGAGGATGCGGAACACTATATATTTCGTTGTCTATTTTATGTAAATCAAAGGCGCTTACTATTCATAAGCACACGTACACATCACCCTTTAAGCACAAGAAAACTACTGTTTGGTTTCGAAAGTTTAACGCACGAAGAAAATGAGTACATTTTCAAACAAGTTCAAACTTATATTAAATCAACAAGGCGCTTTGAGCACAGACATACCTAACTATATTATAAAGTTATGCTGTTCTCTTGATACGATTTTTGCCTGGGTGTGGCTGCGGGTTTGGCTGGCTGAGGGTATTGTACGGTGTGGCACTGGGAATATGTAGTAGTTGCGAATTGCATTTCTTAATGCTTATCTTTCTTTTTTTGGTATTTTTTATCATATCCATTATTATCGCCTTAATTGTAATCTAAAATTTGTATCCTAATTGTAATGCTCTTATCCTATATTCAGTCTCTTTGTTAATTACAAACTAGTATGTTGGGACGGGCCGAAACTAATGTTGTTAAAACTTGTGGCCCAACCCTTTTGCTTCTCCATATATAAACATACTGGTAATGATTGTACCATATATCTTATTTATTTCATCTGTAACATGTTTGTAAATTTGAGTTGTATTGTACATTGAATATAAAGAATGCAATAAAATATGATTAAACTAATTATCCGGTTACCTCGAAGTCGGATCAAAGTTCTGTTTCAGACACTATAATGCTATATATAACTTGCTACGTTTACATGTATATAGAATTTCGCTAAGTCAAACTTCGGTTATGTCGAAGTATTTTGTTCGGTCCGACGGAATTGGACATAACGGATGTAGACTGTATTAATAACAATTTCAATTAGCTTAGATAAACTTATGAATCATAATATTGCATAATCATAATATTGCGATCTTCATATCTTCAAACGAAGACGATTTGATCATCTAATTCAGAAATCATGTCAGAGTCATGGTTATTGCTGATAGTAAAGTGTTTGTTTATTATAGTGTCACCCCTATTTAATGGGCCAGCCATTTCTGACTTATGAGACACCTCTTTTTATGAACATCAGTACTTCCCGAATCCTATGCTTGTATGCCAGGCGCCAGGCTGGTAGGCAATCGGTAACCATTATTTAACTAGCTGGCGGCACACCAACCGGCCATACCTGACGAGATTCAAACCTTCGATCTCCCGCTCCGTAGGTGTGCGCCTTGACCACTATGCCACGGAGACGGTATTATGAAAGCCTTTGTACCTAGGGTTCGTACAATCATTAAATAACATGCCATTTGGAATATCTTTCTGAATATTTATAATTCAGTGTCATTATAGTGTGTACACTGGTATTGAATGCACGTGTATTGTATAGCATGCATAGACATACATTACAAGCAGCATTACGTAATATCCGTTCATTTACACAGTACAGTGTAGCAAGGAGATCATGCATTGGCATAGTTACAGGATAACGAACAGTGAAGCAACATTACGCACTATCCGTTCATTTACACAGTACAGTACAGTGTAGCAAGGAGGTCATGCATTGACATAGTTACAGAATAACGAACAGTGAAGCAACATTACGTAATAGCCGTTCATTTACACAGTACAGTACAGTCTAGCAAGTAGGTCATGCATTGGCATAGTTACAGAATAACGAACAGTGAAGCAACATTACGTAATAGCCATTCATTTACACAGTACAGTGTAGCAAGGAGGTCAAGCATTGGCATAGTTACAGAATAACGAACAATGAAGCAACATTACGTAATAGCCGTTCATTTACACAGTAGAGTCTAGCAAGGAGGTCATGCATTGGCATAGTTACAGAATAACGAACAATGAAGCAACATTACGTAATAGCCGTTCATTTACACAGTACAGTGTAGCAAGTAGGACAAGCATTGGCATAGTTACAGGATAACGAACAGTGAAGCAACATTACGTAATAGCCGTTCAGTACAGTATAGTGTAGTGTAGCAAGGATATCAAGCATTGGCATGGTTACAGGATAATGAACAGTGAAGCAACATTACGTAATAGCCGTTCATTTACACAGTACAGTCTAGCAAGGAGGTCATGCATTGGTATAGTTACAAGATAACTAACAGTGAATCAACATTACGTAATAGCCGTTCAGTACAGTATAGTGTAGCAAGGAGGTCAAGCATTGGCATGGTTACAGGATAATGAACAGTGAAGCAACATTACGTAATAGCCGTTCATTTACACAGTACAGTCTAGCAAGGAGGTCATGCATTGGTATAGTTACAAGATAACGAACAGTGAAGCAACATTACGTAATAGCCGTTCATTTACACAGTATAGTATAGTGTAGCAAGGAGGTCAAGCATTGGCATAGTTACACAATAACGAACAGCGACTCAACATTACGTAATAGCCGTTCATTTACACAGTATAGTATAGTGTAGCAAGGAGGTCAATCATTGGCATAGTTACAGGATAACGAACAGTGACTCACATTGCGTAATACACGGAAACACGGTTTGGACACCGTCTTGACCCAGATTCGTATAAACAGGTAAACAAACATTAAAACCGTTCATTATAAAATCACCGGTTTAGCGTATTTAGGCAATATACTACGTTCGACATACTTTAGTTTACTTTAGTAGGTTGTTTTGTAACTGTATTATATCCGTATTTATATAATTACTGATAACAGAAGTGAATATTAGAGAGTAAACACGAATTCATGTACTAGTTTCGTCTAAAAAACCGTTTCGTCTAACGATGATTTCGGGTAGTAACTTATTCATCCACATAATATACTGGGTACTCCCAGCACACACTACTGAGTATGACAGGGTGGCGCTTCTCGGGGACCGTTAATAAACATCTCATTTGAGACACAGAATGTTGAAAATAACCACATACTAAGGTCAAAAACAGTCCCGAGTGGTACAGTGGCCAGCCACTCAGCAAAAATGGTAAAGGCTGGGGCTGGACTGTACATAGTATCCTATACTAATCTATCTATATATCATATCATATCAATCATATCTTATCGTATCTATCATATCATATCAAATCATATCATATCTATCTATCCTTATCTATCCCTATCTACCCACCTTTACCTACCTACCTTTATATGTCTACCTACCTTTATCTATCTTCCTTTAATGTCGAACCCCTTGTGGGAATGTAGACATGTTGCGCGTCAAAAACCACAAAGAAGTTAAAAGTATGAATAGTTAAAAGCATAATTTAAGAAAGTAATGAAAATAAGTTGTGGTAAAAGTTTAAAAGCAGCTGCGCAGAACAACTAGGGACTGGCATGGTCAATATGGCAAACTGTCGTATTGAATTGCTCTGTGGTAGGGAGATGGACAATGTCAGGAGGTAGATGGTTCCAATGGTAGATTGTTCGTGGACAAAAGGAAAACTTGTATTAGTCTGTAGTTGCTGTAATTAACCTATAGCTTATGGAATGGCAATGGCGAGCAGGACGGGAGAGGGGAACTAGGTAATTGTCAATGGGAATGGCAACACGATCATTATGCATTTTATACAGAATGGATAACCTATTGTCAATATGCCGTTGATCTAGTCTGCATAGACTTAGGGAATGTAACATATCTGTAAATCTAGAGGTACGATAGAAGTCAGCCTTTATCCAACGGGCTGCTCTTCGCTGGACACCTTCATATGGTCTATCAATGTTTGGGTATGGGGCAACCAGATCTCGGAGCCATATTCAAGCTGGGGTCTCACTAGTGTCTGGTAAGCCATGGACTTAAGGGGTTCGGATTTGACCTGGAGGTTTCTACGTAGGAATCCTAATGTTTGGTTTGCTTTCTTAGTTGACCTTTTTATGTGAGTGTCCCACGACAGGTTATTTAAGATATCCACGCCAAGGTATTTGGCTGAGGTGACCGACTCAAGTGGAGTTCATATTGCCTGGGAATAGGATGCTTCCTTCTGGTGACGTGGATAACTTGATATTTGGAGGGGTTAAATTCCATGACACCAACTCGCACTCTTATAATCTTTTAAGATCGTTTTGGAGTGTGATCGATGATTCATTTGCAGATGATAGATAGACTGCAGTATCATCTGCAAAGATACAGACTTTGGAACTGATGTGTTGTGGGAGGTCGTTTATATAGGCTAGGAAAAGCAGGGGTCCAAGTACGGATCCCTAAGGGACTCCAGAGGAATGGCATCTGAACTAATACCATTAAGGACAACTGACTGGAGTCTATTATCTAGAAAACTCTTAATCCACCTTAATGTTTGACCTCTGACTCCATAGTCATGCATTTTTAGTAGTACTTTCTCGTGATTGACCTTATCGAAAGTCTTACTGAAGTATAATATGATGAGATCTACCTGATGCTTATTGTAGACAGAGGTAACCAAGTCATTGATTAGCATTACTATGCTGCAAATGGTACAGAATACTGTGGTTAGTGAAGTGTTTTACTATCGAGGAGTAACAAAGTACTAATAACTAAGTATATGTTCTAGAACCTTGCATAGTCAGTGAGATGGGCCTATAGTTGGCGGGGTGTGACCTGTCCCCTTTTTTGTAAATGGGAGCAACATTTGCTGACTTCCATTGGGCCGGCAGTGATCCTTCGTTGAGGGGAGGGAGGCCATTCCAATGTCATGCGTTATTATAGTTAATATGGTGTGTGTGACCTAAATGTTACTAATGCATTCAATTACTTATGTACATTGTATGTTTTATTGATGCCAAGTACCTTGTGGGGACCTTGACATGTGTTTTGGACAGGCTTAGCAGACTTAAGTCACTAACCAGTACCGAGATGCCTCACTCAATTACACTATATGTGCCCCAAACTAGTATCAAACCCGGGACCCTTTGAATCCAAATAAGACACTCTACCACTGTACCACTGGAAAGTGGACGACACACTAAGTACTTCTCTGAACCATATAACCCATATACATTCGTAGGAACAGATATTGCGTCTAACTACTGGTAAATTTCAAGATTATGTGACACTTATGTGTGTCATTCCTATACGAGTAATGCATATTTACGTTTATTTACCTGTTAGTCTCGTGTTGGCGAAAGTAGGTCAAAACGGTGCGCACTATATAATAAGCCAAACCGTGTTTCCGTGTATAGCCGTTCATTTACACAGTATAGTATATCATGTGAGAAAGATCACCTCTACATACACTGACATCACTAGTCCTCACATGCCACCGTTAAAATCTCCCGTCATGCAATTATCAATACATGTTAGCCTATAAATAGGGCCAACCTACGAAATAAGACTACACATACCGATCTGTAGTCCAGTGGTAACACGATGGACTGGTAATCCAGGGATCGCAGGTTCGATCCCCCGTCTGACCCTAATAAAATTAACAGTCTTTCAGATGGGACTTTAAACCAAGGTCTCGTGTCGGTGCTTTACATCGTGCACGTAAAACATCCAGAGGAGATTCTGGAATGGGTCTCTGTCTGTAGCAGTGCAGTGCTATAGTGGGTAAGACGGTAAACTGTGAGATTGACCCTTCCCCCCCCCCCATCCACGCAAGAACAATACTGACAGTCTTTCGAACGAGATTATAAACAGATCTAAGTGTACTATGTCTAAATGTTATACACCGGTCATGCAAAAGAACGGATTCTAGAATTGGGCAATCTTCTCCAAAGCATATAACAACATTCCCTTATACATGTATGTGTTAATAAGACTATATTTATTACAGAAACGCAAGAGATTCAACCAAAGATACAACTATTGAACAGGAACGTGTCGTGTTCAAATCGGAGGTAATATAGGGGTATCAACATCGGACACTATATATAAATTACGATATACTATTAATATTTTGAAGGGCAAACTGGCTGCTAGTGTGTGCACTTGAACCTTTCTATATTCACAATTGTTGCGCATATCTATGTACTGTTTCTATGTATCTTTTACATTATGTGTGTTGGTAATGTTGAATGTAAATGCTTAAGAATAATGAAAAAGACAATAAAGAATAAATTAGCAAAAATTTTAATGTGCGTTTAATTATGTGCAGATAAAAAACTTAAATGTTTCGGCGTTTCTATTCACATTAGGCAGTGGATAGCATATTGCCCGTGTATCATGCAGCCATACATCGAAGTCAGGTTAGGATAGAGAACACGGAACATCTTGTATTCATTGGTAAATAATCGTGTATTCTTATATCACAGGCGATAGCAGATGCCGATTGTAAACCACACGCTAACCAACACACGCGTGAAGCATCCAGCGGTTCAGGAAGCAAGCAGACACATACAGAGAATGTCTACATTGGACTCAAAACAGAACTTAAATTCAACGGCGTTTATGATAATTGTACCAAAAAAGTTGGGAAAATTGTACACCAAACAAAATCAAGCAATTCACAAATCTATGAGCAAACTGTTGCAGACAAAGAAGACCACGTATATCATGCAATCAATTCGAAAAATGAGAGCGCTTCCATCGATTATGAGGAGACACATTCCCGTGCGTTAATAGATCACATATATACTGGATTACATGGACGAGAGGAAAGCAAGAATAGTACAAATAACGGAGCTACGACTGACGAAACTGAATCAGAAAGCATCGACCGTACATGTGAAGATCACTCTTATATCATCTTAGAAAACGAAGCTAATGATGTCAAGAATTGCAGAACAATTGGAAAACGTCAGGAACAAACAACTGAACCGAGAAGGGAATTGGGAGAAAATGATGAGATTGGTGTTTATCATGATTACTTAATCCTACGCAAGGAGGAGATCGAAACAGATAACAAGGAAGGAAGAGAATCAGAGAATACAGATAGTCTCAACAACGATGTCTATGACCACACACATGATTACCATGTACTGGAGAAGGTATAACAATACACATATCGGCGAGAAACATTTCACTTGGTATAGGCCATTTGATGTACCAGTACGGGACGTGGCCGATACTGAACATGTTATGTCGATATAAAGAAAAAGTTTGGTTTTTGCATTTCATGTATTAATATTAATACTTAATACTTCTAACATGTGTGTTGTACCAACACATGTATGTGTTTCAAATTTATTGACAACAAGCCATTATAATACTAAACAATATGTCCCATCGATCAACCCGATATATGAAGTACATTCATATACATGTGGGGACTTATATGTAACGTATCTTCAGTTGTCTATGATAACTTAGCAATATATGTTGTATTATATGTAATATATGTTGTATTATATGTAATATATGTTGTATTATATGCAATATATGTTGTATTATATGTAATATATGTTGTATTATATGTAATATATGCTGTATTATATGCAATATATGATGTATTATGTGTAATATATGTTGTATTATGTGTAATATATGTTGTATTATATGTAATATATGTTGTATTATATGTAATATATGCTGTATTATATGTAATATATGTTGTATTATATGTAATATATGTTGTATTATATGTAATATATGTTGTATTATATGTAATATATGTTGCATTATATGTAATATATGCATTATTATCCAACTGTGCATGATACAGCAATTACATTCGTAAGCATAGGACTTATCTAACCGTGCATGATACAGTAATTACATTGTAAAGCGTAGGACTTATCTAACCGTGCATGATACAGTAATTACATTGTAAAGCGTAGGACTTATCTAACCGTGCATGATACAGTAATTACATTGTAAAGCGTAGGACTTATCTAACCGTGCATGATACAGTAATTACATTGTAAAGCGTAGGACTTATCTAACCGTGCATGATACAGGAATTACATTTGTAAGCATAGGACTTATCTAACCATTCATGATACAGTAATTACATTGTAAAGCGTAGGACTTATCTAACCATACATGGTACAGGAATTATATTCGTAAGCGTAGGACTTATCTAACCATGCATGGTACAGGAATTACATTCGTAAGCGTAGGACTTATCTAACCATGAATGGTACATGAATTACATTGTAAAGCGTAGGACTTATCTAACCGTGCATGATACAGGAATTACATTCGTAAGAATAGTACTTATCTAACCATTCATGATACAGTAATTACATTGTAAAGCGTAGGACTTATCTAACCGTGCATGATACAGGAATTACATTCGTAAGCATAGTACTTATCTAACCATTCATGATACAGTAATTACATTGTAAAGCATAGGACTTATCTAACCATTCATGATACAGTAATTACATTGTAAAGCATAGGACTTATCTAACCGTGCATGATACAGGAATTACATTGTAAAGCGTAGGACTTATCTAGCCGTGCATGATACATGAATTACATTGTAAAGCATAGGACTTATCTAACCATTCATGATACAGTAATTACATTGTAAAGCATAGGACTTATCTAACCGTGCATGATACAGGAATTACATTGTAAAGCGTAGGACTTATCTAGCCGTGCATGATACATGAATTACATTGTAAAGCATAGGACTTATCTAACCATTCATGATACAGTAATTACATTGTAAAGCATAGGACTTATCTAACCGTGCATGATACAGGAATTACATTGTAAAGCGTAGGACTTATCTAGCCGTGCATGATACATGAATTACATTGTAAAGCATAGGACTTATCTAACCATTCATGATACAGTAATTACATTGTAAAGCATAGGACTTATCTAACCGTGCATGATACAGGAATTACATTGTAAAGCGTAGGACTTATCTAACCGTGCATGATACAGGAATTACATTTGTAAGCATAGGACTTATCTAACCATGCATGGTACAGGAATTACATTCATAAGCGTAGGAGTTATCTAACCGTGCATGATACAGGAATTACATTGTAAAGCGTAGGACTTATCTAACAGTGCATTGTACAGGAATTACATTGTAAAGCGTAGGACTTATCTAACCATTCATCGTACAGGAATTACATTCATAAGCGTAGGACTTATCTAGCCGTGCATGATACATGAATTACATTGTAAAGCGTAGGACTTATCTAACCATTCATGGTACAGGAATTACATTGTAAAGCGTAGGACTTATCTAACCATTCATGGTACAGGAATTACATTGTAAAGCGTAGGACTTATCTAACCATTCATGTTACAGGAATTACATTGTAAAGCGTAGGACTTATCTAACCGTGCATGATACATGAATTACATTGTAAAGCGTAGGACTTATCTAACCGTGCATGGTACAGGAATTACATTGTAAAGCGTAGGACTTATCTAACCATGAATGGTACATGAATTACATTGTAAGGCGTAGGATTTATATAACCATGCATGTTACAGGAATTACATTGTAAAGCGTAGGACTTATCTAACCATTCATGTTACAGGAATTACATTGTAAAGCGTAGGACTTATCTAACCGTGCATGATACAGGAATTACATTGTAAAGCGTAGGACTTATCTAACCGTGCATGGTACAGGAATTACATTGTAAAGCGTAGGACTTATCTAACCGTGCATGTTACATGAATTACATTGTAAAGCGTAGGACTTATCTAACCATTCATGTTTCAGGAATTACATTGTAAAGCGTAGGACTTATCTAACCATGCATGGTACAGGAATTACATTGTAAAGCGTAGGACTTATCTAACCGTGCATGTTACATGAATTACATTGTAAAGCGTAGGACTTATCTAACCATTCATGGTACAGGAATTACATTGTAAAGTGTAGGACTTATCTAACCATTCATGTTACAGGAATTACATTGTAAAGCGTAGGACTTATCTAGCCGTGCATGATACATTGTTGTATTATATGTAATATATGCTGTATTATATGCAATATATGATGTATTATGTGTAATATATGTTGTATTATGTGTAATATATGTTGTATTATATGTAATATATGTTGTATTATATGTAATATATGCTGTATTATATGTAATATATGTTGTATTATATGTAATATATGCTGTATTATATGTAATATATGTTGTATTATATGTAATATATATTGTATTATATGTAATATATGTTGTATTATATGTAATATATGTTGCATTATATGTAATATATGCATTATTATCCAACTGTGCATGATACAGGAATTACATTCGTAAGCATAGTACTTATCTAGCCGTGCACGATACAGCAATTACATTCGTAAGCATAGGACTTATCTAACCGTGCATGATACAGTAATTACATTGTAAAGCGTAGGACTTATCTAACCGTGCATGATACAGGAATTACATTTGTAAGCATAGGACTTATCTAACCATTCATGATACAGTAATTACATTGTAAAGCGTAGGACTTATCTAACCGTGCATGATACAGGAATTACATTCGTAAGCATAGTACTTATCTAACCATTCATGATACAGTAATTACATTGTAAAGCGTAGGACTTATCTAACCGTGCATGATACAGGAATTACATTCGTAAGCATAGTACTTATCTAACCATTCATGATACATGAATTACATTGTAAAGCGTAGGACTTATCTAACCATTCATGATACAGTAATTACATTGTAAAGCATAGGACTTATCTAACCGTGCATGATACAGGAATTACATTGTAAAGCGTAGGACTTATCTAACCATGCATGGTACAGGAATTGCATTCGTAAGCGTAGGACTTATCTAACCATTCATGATACAGTAATTACATTGTAAAGCGTAGGACTTATCTAACCGTGCATGATACAGGAATTACATTCGTAAGCGTAGGACTTATCTAACCATTCATGATACAGGAATTACATTCGTAAGCTTAGGACTTATCTAACCATTAATGATACAGGAATTACATTCGTAAGCGTAGGACTTATCTAACCATTCATGATACAGGAATTACATTGTAAAGCGTAGGACTTATCTAACCGTGCATGATACAGTAATTACATTGTAAAGCGTAGGACTTATCTAACCGTGCATGATACAGGAATTACATTTGTAAGCGTAGGACTTATCTAACCATGCATGGTACAGGAATTACATTCATAAGCGTAGGAGTTATCTAACCGTGCATGATACAGGAATTACATTGTAAAGCGTAGGACTTATCTAACTGTGCATTGTACAGGAATTACATTGTAAAGCGTAGGACTTATCTAACCGTGCATTGTACAGGAATTACATTGTAAAGCGTAGGACTTATCTAACCGTGCATGATACAGGAATTACATCCATAATCGTAGGACTTATCTAGCCGTGCATGATACATGAATTACATTGTAAAGCGTAGGACTTATCTAACCATGCATGGTACAGGAATTACATTGTAAAGCGTAGGACTTATCTAACCGTGCATGTACAGAATTACATTGTAAAGCGTAGGACTTATCTAACCGTGCATGGTACATGAATTACATTGTAAAGCGTAGGACTTATCTAACCATTCATGGTACAGGAATTACATTGTAAAGCGTAGGACTTATCTAACCATTCATGTTACAGGAATTACATTGTAAAGCGTAGGACTTATCTAACCGTGCATGATACATGAATTACATTGTAAAGCGTAGGACTTATCTAACCGTGCATGGTACAGGAATTACATTGTAAAGCATAGGACTTATCTAACCATGAATGGTACATGAATTACATTGTAAAGCGTAGGACTTATCTAACCGTGCATGATACAGGAATTACATTGTAAGCGTAGGACTTATCTAACCATGCATGGTACAGGAATTACATTCATAAGCGTAGGACTTATCTAACCGTGCATGATACAGGAATTACATTGTAAAGCGTAGGACTTATCTAACTGTGCATTGTACAGGAATTACATTGTAAAGCGTAGGACTTATCTAACCGTGCATTGTACAGGAATTACATTGTAAAGCGTAGGACTTATCTAACCGTGCATGATACAGGAATTACATCCATAATCGTAGGACTTATCTAGCCGTGCATGATACATGAATTACATTGTAAAGCGTAGGACTTATCTAACCATTCATGGTACAGGAATTACATTGTAAAGCGTAGGACTTATCTAACCATGCATGGTACAGGAATTACATTGTAAAGCGTAGGACTTATCTAACCATTCATGTTACAGGAATTACATTGTAAAGCGTAGGACTTATCTAACCATGCATGATACAGGAATTACATTGTAAAGCGTAGGACTTATCTAACCGTGCATGGTACAGGAATTACATTGTAAAGCGTAGGACTTATCTAACCATGAATGGTACATGAATTACATTGTAAAGCGTAGGACTTATCTAACCGTGCATGTTACAGGAATTACATTGTAAAGCGTAGGACTTATCTAACCATGCATGGTACAGGAATTACATTGTAAAGCGTAGGACTTATCTAACCGTGCATGTTACATGAATTACATTGTAAAGCGTAGGACTTATCTAACCATTCATGTTACAGGAATTACATTGTAAAGCGTAGGACTTATCTAACCATGCATGGTACAGGAATTACATTGTAAAGCGTAGGACTTATCTAACCGTGCATGTTACAGGAATTACATTGTAAAGCGTAGGACTTATCTAACCATGCATGGTGCAGGAATTACATTGTAAAGCGTAGGACTTATCTAACCGTGCATGGTACAGGAATTGCATTCGTAAGCGTAGGACTTATCTAACCATTCATGATACAGTAATTACATTGTAAAGCGTAGGACTTATCTAACCGTGCATGATACAGGAATTACATTCGTAAGCGTAGGACTTATCTAACCATTCATGATACAGGAATTACATTCGTAAGCTTAGGACTTATCTAACCATTAATGATACAGGAATTACATTCGTAAGCGTAGGACTTATCTAACCATTCATGATACAGGAATTACATTGTAAAGCGTAGGACTTATCTAACCGTGCATGATACAGTAATTACATTGTAAAGCGTAGGACTTATCTAACCGTGCATGATACAGGAATTACATTTGTAAGCGTAGGACTTATCTAACCATGCATGGTACAGGAATTACATTCATAAGCGTAGGAGTTATCTAACCGTGCATGATACAGGAATTACATTGTAAAGCGTAGGACTTATCTAACTGTGCATTGTACAGGAATTACATTGTAAAGCGTAGGACTTATCTAACCGTGCATTGTACAGGAATTACATTGTAAAGCGTAGGACTTATCTAACCGTGCATGATACAGGAATTACATCCATAATCGTAGGACTTATCTAGCCGTGCATGATACATGAATTACATTGTAAAGCGTAGGACTTATCTAACCATTCATGGTACAGGAATTACATTGTAAAGCGTAGGACTTATCTAACCATTCATGGTACAGGAATTACATTGTAAAGCGTAGGACTTATCTAACCATTCATGTTACAGGAATTACATTGTAAAGCGTAGGACTTATCTAACCGTGCATGATACATGAATTACATTGTAAAGCGTAGGACTTATCTAACCGTGCATGGTACAGGAATTACATTGTAAAGCGTAGGACTTATCTAACCATGCATGGTACAGGAATTACATTGTAAAGCGTAGGACTTATCTAACCGTGCATGATACAGGAATTACATTGTAAAGCGTAGGACTTATCTAACCATGCATGGTACAGGAATTACATTGTAAAGCGTAGGACTTATCTAACCGTGCATGATACAGGAATTACATTGTAAAGCGTAGGACTTATCTAACTGTGCATTGTACAGGAATTACATTGTAAAGCGTAGGACTTATCTAACCGTGCATTGTACAGGAATTACATTGTAAAGCGTAGGACTTATCTAACCGTGCATGATACAGGAATTACATCCATAATCGTAGGACTTATCTAGCCGTGCATGATACATGAATTACATTGTAAAGCGTAGGACTTATCTAACCATTCATGGTACAGGAATTACATTGTAAAGCGTAGGACTTATCTAACCATTCATGGTACAGGAATTACATTGTAAAGCGTAGGACTTATCTAACCATTCATGTTACAGGAATTACATTGTAAAGCGTAGGACTTATCTAACCGTGCATGATACATGAATTACATTGTAAAGCGTAGGACTTATCTAACCGTGCATGGTACAGGAATTACATTGTAAAGCGTAGGACTTATCTAACCATGCATGGTACATGAATTACATTGTAAAGCGTAGGACTTATCTAACCGTGCATGTTACAGGAATTACATTGTAAAGCGTAGGACTTATCTAACCATGCATGGTACAGGAATTACATTGTAAAGCGTAGGACTTATCTAACCGTGCATGTTACATGAATTACATTGTAAAGCGTAGGACTTATCTAACCATTCATGTTTCAGGAATTACATTGTAAAGCGTAGGACTTATCTAACCATGCATGGTACAGGAATTACATTGTAAAGCGTAGGACTTATCTAACCGTGCATGTTACATGAATTACATTGTAAAGCGTAGGACTTATCTAACCATTCATGTTTCAGGAATTACATTGTAAAGCGTAGGACTTATCTAACCATGCATGGTGCAGGAATTACATTGTAAAGCGTAGGACTTATCTAACCGTGCATGGTACAGGAATTGCATTCGTAAGCGTAGGACTTATCTAACCATTCATGATACAGTAATTACATTGTAAAGCGTAGGACTTATCTAACCGTGCATGATACAGGAATTACATTCGTAAGCGTAGGACTTATCTAACCATTCATGATACAGGAATTACATTCGTAAGCTTAGGACTTATCTAACCATTAATGATACAGGAATTACATTCGTAAGCGTAGGACTTATCTAACCATTCATGATACAGGAATTACATTGTAAAGCGTAGGACTTATCTAACCGTGCATGATACAGTAATTACATTGTAAAGCGTAGGACTTATCTAACCGTGCATGATACAGGAATTACATTTGTAAGCGTAGGACTTATCTAACCATGCATGGTACAGGAATTACATTCATAAGCGTAGGAGTTATCTAACCGTGCATGATACAGGAATTACATTGTAAAGCGTAGGACTTATCTAACTGTGCATTGTACAGGAATTACATTGTAAAGCGTAGGACTTATCTAACCGTGCATTGTACAGGAATTACATTGTAAAGCGTAGGACTTATCTAACCGTGCATGATACAGGAATTACATCCATAATCGTAGGACTTATCTAGCCGTGCATGATACATGAATTACATTGTAAAGCGTAGGACTTATCTAACCATTCATGGTACAGGAATTACATTGTAAAGCGTAGGACTTATCTAACCATTCATGGTACAGGAATTACATTGTAAAGCGTAGGACTTATCTAACCATTCATGTTACAGGAATTACATTGTAAAGCGTAGGACTTATCTAACCGTGCATGATACATGAATTACATTGTAAAGCGTAGGACTTATCTAACCGTGCATGGTACAGGAATTACATTGTAAAGCATAGGACTTATCTAACCATGAATGGTACATGAATTACATTGTAAAGCGTAGGACTTATCTAACCGTGCATGATACAGGAATTACATTTGTAAGCGTAGGACTTATCTAACCATGCATGGTACAGGAATTACATTCATAAGCGTAGGAGTTATCTAACCGTGCATGATACAGGAATTACATTGTAAAGCGTAGGACTTATCTAACTGTGCATTGTACAGGAATTACATTGTAAAGCGTAGGACTTATCTAACCGTGCATTGTACAGGAATTACATTGTAAAGCGTAGGACTTATCTAACCGTGCATGATACAGGAATTACATCCATAATCGTAGGACTTATCTAGCCGTGCATGATACATGAATTACATTGTAAAGCGTAGGACTTATCTAACCATTCATGGTACAGGAATTACATTGTAAAGCGTAGGACTTATCTAACCATTCATGGTACAGGAATTACATTGTAAAGCGTAGGACTTATCTAACCATTCATGTTACAGGAATTACATTGTAAAGCGTAGGACTTATCTAACCGTGCATGATACATGAATTACATTGTAAAGCGTAGGACTTATCTAACCGTGCATGGTACAGGAATTACATTGTAAAGCGTAGGACTTATCTAACCATGAATGGTACATGAATTACATTGTAAAGCGTAGGACTTATATAACCGTGCATGTTACAGGAATTACATTGTAAAGCGTAGGACTTATCTAACCATGCATGGTACAGGAATTACATTGTAAAGCGTAGGACTTATCTAACCGTGCATGTTACATGAATTACATTGTAAAGCGTAGGACTTATCTAACCATTCATGTTTCAGGAATTACATTGTAAAGCGTAGGACTTATCTAACCATGCATGGTACAGGAATTACATTGTAAAGCGTAGGACTTATCTAACCGTGCATGTTACAGGAATTACATTGTAAAGCGTAGGACTTATCTAACCATTCATGGTACAGGAATTACATTGTAAAGCGTAGGACTTATCTAACCATTCATGTTACAGGAATTACATTGTAAAGCGTAGGACTTATCTAGCCGTGCATGATACATGAATTACATTGTAAAGCGTAGGACTTATCTAACCATTCATGGTACAGGAATTACATTGTAAAGCGTAGGACTTATCTAACCATTCATGGTACAGGAATTACATTGTAAAGCGTAGGACTTATCTAACCATTCATGTTACAGGAATTACATTGTAAAGCGTAGGACTTATCTAACCGTGCATGATACATGAATTACATTGTAAAGCGTAGGACTTATCTAACCGTGCATGGTACAGGAATTACATTGTAAAGCGTAGGACTTATCTAACCATGAATGGTACATGAATTACATTGTAAAGCGTAGGACTTATCTAACCGTGCATGTTACAGGAATTACATTGTAAAGCGTAGGACTTATCTAACCATTCATGTTACAGGAATTACATTGTAAAGCGTAGGACTTATCTAACCATGCATGGTACAGGAATTACATTGTAAAGCGTAGGACTTATCTAACCGTGCATGTTACATGAATTACATTGTAAAGCGTAGGACTTATCTAACCATTCATGTTACAGGAATTACATTGTAAAGCGTAGGACTTATCTAACCATGCATGGTACAGGAATTACATTGTAAAGCGTAGGACTTATCTAACCATGAATGGTACATGAATTACATTGTAAAGCGTAGGACTTATCTAACCGTGCATGTTACAGGAATTACATTGTAAAGCGTAGGACTTATCTAACCATTCATGTTTCAGGAATTACATTGTAAAGCGTAGGACTTATCTAACCATGCATGGTACAGGAATTACATTGCAAAGCGTAGGACTTATCTAACCGTGCATGTTACATGAATTACATTGTAAAGCGTAGGACTTATCTAACCATTCATGTTTCAGGAATTACATTGTAAAGCGTAGGACTTATCTAACCATGCATGGTGCAGGAATTACATTGTAAAGCGTAGGACTTATCTAACCATTCATGTTACAGGAATTACATTGTAAAGCGTAGGACTTATCTAGCCGTGCATGATACATGAATTACATTGTAAAGCGTAGGACTTATCTAACCATTCATGGTACAGGAATTACATTGTAAAGCGTAGGACTTATCTAACCATTCATGGTACAGGAATAACATTGTAAAGCGTAGGACTTATCTAACCATTCATGTTACAGGAATTACATTGTAAAGCGTGGGACTTATCTAACCGTGCATGATACATGAATTACATTGTAAAGCGTAGGACTTATCTAACCGTGCATGGTACAGGAATTACATTGTAAAGCGTAGGACTTATCTAACCATGAATGGTACATGAATTACATTGTAAAGCGTAGGATTTATATAACCGTGCATGTTACAGGAATTACATTGTAAAGCGTAGGACTTATCTAACCATGCATGGTGCAGGAATTACATTGTAAAGCGTAGGACTTATCTAACCATTCATGTTACAGGAATTACATTGTAAAGCGTAGGACCTATCTAACCATTCATGTTACAGGAATTACATTGTAAAGCATAGGACTTATCTAACCGTGCATGGTACAGGAATTACATTGTAAAGCGTAGGACTTATCTACCCATTCATCGTACAGGAATTACATTCATAAGCATAGGACTTATCTAACCGTGCATGATACAGGAATTACATTGTAAAGCGTAGGACTTATCTAACCATTCATGTTACAGGAATTACATTGTAAAGCGTAGGACTTATCTAACCGTGCATGATACATGAATTACATTGTAAAGCGTAGGACTTATCTAACCATGCATGGTACAGGAATTACATTGTAAAGCGTAGGACTTATCTAACCATGAATGGTACATGAATTACATTGTAAAGCGTAGGACTTATATAACCGTGCATGTTACAGGAATTACATTGTAAAGCGTAGGACTTATCTAACCATTCATGTTTCAGGAATTACATTGTAAAGCGTAGGACTTATCTAACCATGCATGGTACAGGAATTACATTGTAAAGCGTAGGACTTATCTAACCGTGCATGTTACATGAATTACATTGTAAAGCGTAGGACTTATCTAACCATTCATGTTTCAGGAATTACATTGTAAAGCGTAGGACTTATCTAACCATGCATGGTGCAGGAATTACATTGTAAAGCGTAGGACTTATCTAACCATTCATGTTACAGGAATTACATTGTAAAGCGTAGGACTTATCTAGCCGTGCATGATACATGAATTACATTGTAAAGCGTAGGACTTATCTAACCATTCATGGTACAGGAATTACATTGTAAAGCGTAGGACTTATCTAACCATTCATGGTACAGGAATAACATTGTAAAGCGTAGGACTTATCTAACCATTCATGTTACAGGAATTACATTGTAAAGGGTGGGACTTATCTAACCGTGCATGATACATGAATTACATTGTAAAGCGTAGGACTTATCTAACCGTGCATGGTACAGGAATTACATTGTAAAGCGTAGGACCTATCTAACCATGAATGGTACATGAATTACATTGTAAAGCGTAGGATTTATATAACCGTGCATGTTACAGGAATTACATTGTAAAGCGTAGGACTTATCTAACCATGCATGGTGCAGGAATTACATTGTAAAGCGTAGGACTTATCTAACCATTCATGTTACAGGAATTACATTGTAAAGCGTAGGACTTATCTAACCATTCATGTTACAGGAATTACATTGTAAAGCATAGGACTTATCTAACCGTGCATGGTACAGGAATTACATTGTAAAGCGTAGGACTTATCTACCCATTCATCGTACAGGAATTACATTCATAAGCATAGGACTTATCTAACCGTGCATGATAGAGGAATTACATTGTAAAGCGTAGGAGTTATCTAACCATTCATCGTTCAGGAATTACATTCATAAGCGTAGGACTTATCTAACCATTCATCGTACATGAATTACATTCATAAGCGTAGGACTTATCTAACCATTCATCGTACATGAATTACATTCATAAGCGTAGGACTTATCTAACCATTCATCGTACATGAATTACATTCGTAAGCGTAGGACTTATCTAACCATTCATGATACAGGAATTACATTGTAAAGCGTAGGACTTATCTAACCGTGCATGATACATGAATTACATTGTAAAGCTTAGGACTTACCTAACCATGCATGGTACAGGAATTACATTGTAAAGCGTAGGACTTATCTAGCCGTGCATGGTACAGGAATTACATTGTAAAGCATAGGAGTTATCTAACCGTGCATGGTACAGGAATTACATTGTAAAGCGTAGGACTTATCTAACCATGCATGGTACAGGAATTACATTGTAAAGTGTAGGACTTATCTAACCATTCATGTTACAGGAATTACATTGTAAAGCGTAGGACTTATCTAACCGTGCATGGTACAGGAATTACATTGTAAAGCGTAGGACTTATCTAACCATTCATGTTACAGGAATTACATTGTAAAGCGTAGGACTTATCTAACCATTCATGTTACAGGAATTACATTGTAAAGCGTAGGACTTATCTAACCTTGCATGGTACAGGAATTACATTGTAAAGCGTAGGACTTATCTACCCATTCATCGTACAGGAATTACATTCATAAGCATAGGACTTATCTAACCGTGCATGATGCAGGAATTACATTGTAAAGCGTAGGACTTATCTAACCATTCATCGTACAGGAATTACATTCATAAGCGTAGGACTTATCTAACCATTCATCGTACATGAATTACATTCGTAAGCGTAGGACTTATCTAACCATTCATGATACAGGAATTACATTGTAATGCGTAGGACTTATCTAACCATGCATGGTACAGGAATTACATTGTAAAGCGTAGGACTTATCTAAGCGTGCATGATACAGGAATTACATTCGTAAGCGTAGGACTTATCTAACCATACATGGTACAGGAATTACATTCGTAAGCGTAGGACTTATCTAACCATGCATGGTACAGGAATTACATTCGTAAGCGTAGGACTTATCTAACCATGCATGGTACAGGAATTACATTCGTAAGCGTAGGACTTATCTAACCATGCATGGTACAGGAATTACATTCGTAAGCGTAGGACTTATCTAACCATGCATGGTACAGGAATTACATTCGTAAGCGTAGGACTTATCTAACCGTGCATGGTACAGGAATTACATTCGTAAGCGTAGGACTTATCTAACCATGCATGGTACAGGAATTACATTCGTAAGCGTAGGACTTATCTAACCATGCATGGTACAGGAATTACATTCGTAAGCGTAGGACTTATCTAACCGTGCATGGTACAGGAATTACATTGTAAAGCGTAGGAGTTATCTAACCGTGCATGGTACAGGAATTACATTGTAAAGCGTAGGACTTATCTAACCATTCATGTTACAGGAATTACATTGTAAAGCGTAGGACTTATCTAACCATGCATGGTACAGGAATTACATGCGTAAGCGTAGGACTTATCTAGCCGTGCATGGTACAGGAATTACATTGTAAAGCGTAGGAGTTATCTAACCGTGCATGGTACAGGAATTACATGCGTTGTTATATTGCTGTAGTTATATTGCTGTAGTTATATTGCTGTAGTTATATTGCTGTAGTTATATTGCTGTAGTTATGTTGCTGTAGTTATATTGCTGTAGTTATATTGCTGTAGTTATATTGCTGTAGTTATATTGCTGTTGTTATATTGCTGTAGTTATATTGCTGTAGTTATATTGCTGTAATACCAATAACAAGGAAAGTATTTAATCATATTCCTTTTAAAACACTGTCGTGACTTCATACCTTTGTACCTCGTGACCTCATACCTTTGTACCTCGTGACCTCATACCTTTGTACCTCGTGACCTCATACCTTTGTACTTGCAGTCCATTATTATTAATATTGGACTGCTGTCAAAAGACCAGAGTATTATATTAAATCCCACGCGTAATTATACGATATTATCAATGTTATTTAGTAGGATCGTGTTATATAAGTGTGTGTGATATAAGCCTCAAACAGATCAAATATGTAAAATATTGGTAGTACTGTAGTCATCGCTACGCACCTCACACAGTCCAATAGTTTACATATTGGATCGTTTTCACCATATATCCTATAAATAAACGAATATATTTGTACATATACTATTCTCTTTAATCGCTGTGGTAATGGTTACTGTGTACATGCATATAATGTAATAAAACATTCTTGATAACGTCGTGTTTCTCTTCAAATTACTTTAAAATTAATAGTCAGGTTCACTATGTCAATAAATTAAATTTCGTTCAGAATTATGGTAGATTATCAAACCTATACATTTTTGGAAACATTATTACATGGAAAATCTTAAAATCAATGTTTACATTTGCGGTGATACCTGTATGGCGGCCAGTTTGGATTTTCAAAATGGCCAATATAAAATACATATTGTGTTCTATTTCTGCCTCTAATAACCCTAAAAACTTTTTAAAATATACTAAACCTATATTTTCAGGGACAAGGAATCCAATGAAAGTATTAAATTAGTGCTATGGGGAATGGCAAGACATGAATCAAAGGTTTTGAATTGCAAAATACTGCCTTTATATTCGCGATAAGTTGCATAATCAAATACATGTTATCATTTTGTACAGGCAGTTAATAACATCAACATGTGTCACAATAATTCATATCACCAAACATACACATGCAGTCAGTATAACTTCACATCTACACATGCAGTCAGTATAACTTCACATCTACACATGCAGTCAGTATAACTTCACATCTACACATGCAGTCAGTATAACTTCACATCTACACATGCAGTCAGTATAACTTCACATCTACACATGCAGTCAGTATAACTTCACATCTACACATGCAGTCAGTATAACTTCACATCTACACATGCAGTCAGTATAACTTCACATCTACACATGCAGTCAGTATAACTTCACATCTACACATGCAGTCAGTATAACTTCACATCTACACATGCAGTCAGTATAACTTCACATCTACACAGGCAGTCAGTATAACTTCACATCTACACATGCAGTCAGTATAACTTCACATCTACACATGCAGTCAGTATAACTTCACATCTACACATGCAGTCAGTATAACTTCACATCTACACATGCAGTCAATGGCAAAACATACACATGCAGTCAGTATAACTTCACATCTACACATGCAGTCAGTATAACTTCACATCTACACATGCAGTCAGTATAACTTCACATCTACACATGCAGTCAGTATAACTTCACATCTACACATGCAGTCAGTATAACTTCACATCTACACATGCAGTCAGTATAACTTCACATCTACACATGCAGTCAGTATAACTTCACATCTACACAGGCAGTCAGTATAACTTCACATCTACACATGCAGTCAGTATAACTTCAAACATACACATGCAGTCAGTATAACTTCACATCTACACATGCAGTCAGTATAACTTCACATCTACACAGGCAGTCAATGGCAAAATGTACACAGGCAGTCAATGGCATCAAACATACATGATTACAGAATATGCCATTTAGAGTTCATCATCACTGTCCTGTGTGTCGTATCCGACAATATAGTCCGCATCGTTTTCACAGTCTGTTCCACACAAGCAAAGGTCGGTGCAAGTTAAGTCATTTCTTCTGCATGAGCACCGCTGGGTTGAGCAATTGGCTTTACATTGACGCCTGACTAACTCGACAATGGCCTGTGGAGCTGGTAGAACCTTGGTGGTGATATGGAGTATATGGCCCTTCTCGTCCTGATGGTAGCCATGTTTGAGTGGGTCAAACAGCTGTTGCTACATGACAGTGGCTTGGCACCAAACTCTATGGCAACTTGTTACTTTCTGCCAGATGTTTGCAAAGCAGATGCCATCTTAGGTCAGGAATACTTGTGATCTGAATACCTTTTGGGCAATACGCTATGCATACAAAGCTGGCCAATGTTTCTAATATCTCATGCGTTAGGCCACCATCCTCCGGTAGTTTCATCAGTGCTCTGACTACGTCCCTTTCAGCCTTGATGTAGTGTTGAAACCACTTCGTTTTACCCACTCCTGAGAATCGATCAACATTGTCTGCTCCAGTAAATGCGTGCAATATAGTAATGCTGTTGCCTTTTCTCTTCCTAGCGCTATCCAAATTGGCCCTACCTCCACGGTTCCTGATACCATCGTCATCGATGTGTTTTTGCAGAGCTTGTCATAGGCTGCAATAGCTAGAACCAGGACGTCTGTATCCGGGGTGAAGATGACTAACTGTGCTTCGGGACAACGTTGTGATGCTGCTGCTGCTAAGCTGATCATCAGTGTGTCAGCTTCCTCATGGTTGTTTGAGTCAAACTGCATGCTCCGGTTGCTTCTAGTGTGGCCTGCTGCTGACGTGATGATTAACTTTGGAGAGTTTGCGTTATACTTGAGTGTTGCCTCAGCAAGGTACACTGTTAGATCAGCTTTCGTCTTTTCGTGAGATAGGAAGCGGCCCATTGGTATATGTTTGATGTTTGTATCATCCGCAATCTGGTATTGAACAGGGTCTTTGCCTTGTCGTCTTTTTTCTCTGGTTTTCTGTTTTAATGAGTCTGACTTGTACGTGTCGAAGACCAGGGTAATCTCACCGGATCCTGCTGTCAATGTCATGAGGCGGTCATTGAAATGCTGGCCGAGATCTTTGACTGTGCTGATTGTTGCTGGTTTCTTTGTCATCTTCTGGACGAGCACCATTCCATCAACAACAGCGATTCTCTGACTCATAGATGGTCCTGGAAATGGAGTTACTGCATCGGCAATATCATCAGTCTGTTCTGTTGATTCTGCTGCTTGTCCATCAGTATGATTTTCAGTCGTTTTACTGAAGTTCACGAGGCTATGGATTAGCTTTGACTTATCACTGCATGGAAGGATCGAGCCATCAGGTGCAAACAGTGCTCTGGGGGTAAGAGTGAACTCATAGTTCCCAATCGCATTCTTCTGATCGATGTCACGGCTTGATGTGGCTAGTACCATCAACCGACCATACAGGTCTTTCGTTTCTTTCAGGTCGACTGACTGGTCACGGATCTTGACTGTTTGCTTTTTGTTTCCTGACATGTACATATTGTTATTCTGTTTCTTGACTGGTGCCCACAAACTGCCATCTCCATTGATGCGTTCTGCAACGTAATCCACATAGAGCTTTTGGCCGGTGTCATCGATATTCAGAATCTGTGGGACATATTCTTGTGGAACATATGCCTGTGTGATGAAGTTGTAGAGCTGGTCACCTTCAGCAGCGAATGGATTGCCATGACTCAGTATGGCAGCCTTTATCCAGTCAACATTTTCATGCTCTTTCTTGACAGCACTTGGTTGTAAATGATGATGCTCTTGTGGCTTGTCGAGAGCAACATCGAATTGCTCTTTGAATTCTCCTGAAAGACGTGACATCTCTGGTGTAGCCAAGAAGAACCGTTGGCGAGCATTGGCATTATTGGAAATGCCAATTAACCCAGAGTGGATCTTCATCATCCTGTTGAGTTGTTCGCATGCGTGATCTGCTCCAATAGAGACAAATGGGATGACACTCTTGGTGACAGATATGTTCCCGTCTTGAGGTTCACTCCAGGTTCTTGGATGACTTGTCTTCAACTCATACATATCTGCGATGTACCGTGGCCAGAGACGCTTGTATTTTATTCGATCCATGGCAAAGAATAGCCTGCTTAGTGCCTCCCCTGCTTGCAGGTGGAGAATGAGATCTGAACTCCTGGATGCCTCAACAAAGTACAATATGTTTTCAACTCGATGGATATAGTTCATCAAGGACTTGAACATCGCGTTTGAAGATGTCTGTGCTTCCCACGTTTTCAGCTGTTGAATGACATCTTCATTGGTGAGGGTGTGCAGTAGCTCGTCCTTGGCCATAGTCACGATTTCTGGACTCGTGCTTCTGTCAACTGCTGATTTTGCACAAGCTTTGTGGACCTGGTGTGCTGGTTTCAAGCAGATGGCTTTAAGGTTGGGCTTCTCTGTGAAGAATTGTTCCAGGACAAGTTCATATAGAGCCATGTAAGTATGTATGTGTGCCCGAAGGGTTCTCTTGTAGTGGGCGCACTTGAGGATCTGTCTGGTTGTGGCAGAGCCGTATACATCAGCCTCAATCCATGCATCATCTATCCCGGAGTTTTCTATTGAGGTTCCTAGAGCTCTCAGCGCAGCCATCACAGTATGTAACTCACCCAGTCTGGGGACAACTGCTCCTTTCAGATCAAGTCTTGCATCCAGCAACTGCACTGCCTTCTCGTACAAGGCCATGTCGAATGAAATCACTGTTGGGAATTCTTCACCAACGACCAACGTCTTCAATTCAGACGCTTGCAGGATCACAGTCAGCATCGTAGACCACTCTGACAACTTCTGGCAGCAGTTGTAGTGCACCAACTTGGGTTAGAGATTGGCCAACTGACACTAGTGATTTGAATCCTGCGCAACATGGGATTTGGCTCGGTTCTCCATTCTCCTTTGCTCTAGAAAGAGCAGAAGCTATGACCCAACCTAAGGTGGTCAGTTCATAAGATGCAGGAACACCTGTGTTGTCGACCTTAAACTCGTTCGCTCTCGTGTATGGCCCAGGCTTTGGTTTGCTGCATGGCTTGATGGGAACATGATATGGAAGAACCGATAGGTTCTTTGCCTCACGAAGTTCCAGGCTGGGTGCAATGGTTTCTCCAGTAGCATTTACCTTTTGATACACAGCAGTGATTGTCCCATGTGTGGTTCCTTTCCCATCATCTGTGTCCTCTGCAAAGTCAGTGTTGTCAATAGCAAAGAACACAAACGACCCTTTCTTGAGGAACGGTGGTACATACAGGCCATTGAACTCTCTTGTATTTTCTACAACAGCATTGGCAATTGATGTTTCCAGCAGCAGGGCATGGCCATAAGGTACACAATAGTTATGTGCGTGGAGGAGATGCACCAACTTCTGGTGTCATGGTGAACACTAAGTGCCAACCCTAGAACCTGTGGATTTTCTCGTACACACTGTGTACGGAATGAGTCCAGTGCTTGCTTGGGTTTGTGTTGCACCTGCCTTCGGGTCTTGAAAGCATACATTATGTTCTGACTTATGGTCAGTGCTGATCGGTCGACTGTCCTGCTCCTCATCTCTGTCTGTAGCTCTTCTTCAGGTCCTACCAAAATCCACCGTATCAGGCTGTACAACTCGGGTGGAACATCTTCTTTTGTGCTTGCTACTGTGACTGTATCGATCTGCTTCTTCTCCTCGGTGAAGTCTGTAATGCGTCTGCGTATTAGCTTAGCTGTTTTGTAGAGCATCTTTGTGTTATCCATTTCACTTGCATGGTCTTGCATCATAGACGTGTGGACCATGTCTTCCTTGCAGGCTTCAGGGCAATAAAGAACAGAAGGCTTCCGTCTGTCTTTCTGTCTCACAGACGTTACACGTGGCAACTCTGAGAGCATCTTGTCCTTCAGCCATTGTCGGGTCAACGTCGGTGTGTGCTTCTCTGCCTCATCACTACCTCCCAGCATTGAGATGTATGTTTTCTCAATGGCATCCATGGGAAGATACGCTTTGTATTGAGTTTGAATGTCTACAATATTGATCAACTCAATCAAGCATGGCATCTGCATTGGCAGGTCTGCCGTCGTGGGCCTGGCTTGGTTTCTGACATCATCCCTGAGGACACGAAACACATGATTCGTCCAGCACAGCTTGTGGTATCTCACATCGATTGCATGGGCATCACTTGGTGAGATTGCATTGTTTAACCTTGTCATCAGCACTGGGTCTTGGGTAATTTGTATCGCTTGCTTCAGTGCATTCCCAGAGTTTCCGGTTCGTACAGTGAAGAGATGCTGGCCGTCATCCACTTGACAGAAGAAACATTGATCTTTTGACAAAGGTTCTATTGCAGATCGTGTGAATGTCGTTGATGTGGTTGGTGTGTTTGCTTCCATTTCTGAGCTTGTTCTCTGATGGCCACGTTTTTTGACAGCATACCTTCCTGTGGACTTGGAATGTTCAAAGCGTTCCCTTGCACGCTGCAAGGATATCTGATTAGTGGCGTCAGAATAGCAGCTTCGATGACACATTGTTTTCGCTTCGAGCATCATTTGTTTTGTGCAGTCCTGGATACGTCTTTGGATAGCAACATATTCTCCATCCTGTAGGCTGGCTCTCTCAGCCACTATGTCCAGTAACTTCTGGTAGGATTCTGTCCTGGGATTTAGAACAACTGTCCCTTTGTTAGTGTTTTTCTCCTGGCAAATGATGCACAGTTTCCAGTCTACAGACTCCTTGGATGTGCCCAAAGACAACTTGCTTCCATCAGGATCTTCACTCATGATGATTTATGCACTGAAAATACACAACAACAAGAACAACCACCATAAACACCTCACCTCCACCAAGATAGTTAATATGTAAAATAAATATATTAACAATTTTTTTTTGTATTGATGGCTGCTCCCAGGATGCATATTTCCTGAAAAAAGAAAGAACTGTTACAGTCAGAAGTCTGATTATGTCACCAATGGATTCCTTGTACCTGAAAACATAGGCTTAGTGTATTTTAAAAAGTTGTTAGGATAATTAGAGGCAGAAATAGAGCAAAATATGTATTTTTATGGTGGCCATTTTGAAAATCCAAAATGGCGGCCATACAGGTATAACCGCAAATGTAAACATTGATTTTCAGATTTTCCATGTAATAATGTTTCCAAAAATGTATAGGTTTGCTAATCTACCATGATTCTGAACGAAAAAACATAGTGAACCTGACTAATATGTAGGCCCTACATACAAGTGTAATGCAAATAAGTTAGACATCTATATCACGTTCAATGGTATAGTAACGAATTCCACCTTTGTATGTGTCTCTCAGTTATTTATGTATAGGATATAAGCCGAAAACGATCCAATATGTAAAAGGTTGGACTGTGAGACGAGTATAGCGCCGAAGACAGTACCAAACCAATATTTTACATATTGGATCCGTTTGAGACTTATATCTTACTTAAACACACACTTATATAACAAGATCCCACTAATTAAAATTGTTAATTTCGTACATGTACGCGTAGGATTTAATATAATACTCTTGTCTTTTGACAGCAGTCCAATATTAATAATAATGGACTGCAAGTACAAAGGTATGACGTCACGACAGTGTTTTAACAGCGAATAAAAAACTGTTTAGTTCTGATGCGTGGAAACTAATATCGCAGGTTGTATGCTAGACTTAAGATTCTCATATATAGTGACTCTAGATTCAGACAGGGCATCAATTAATACACTCTTGTGTAACTGACGTGTTCTTAATGCATTGTTTTGATATAATATAACATGAACTCCCCAATTTGTCCAATACTGGCGTAGCTTATTTACGTGTAAGTCACGAATAGAAGTTTTCAAACTACTAAAGAGCTGTTCTTTAGAATGACCGATTATTAACCTATTCCTTGTACTTTCTGACTATAAATTCCAATCTGATAAATGTTGTGTTTGATATGATTTAGAGTTCTGACGACCTCTTCTCCTCGAGTTTAAACGAATGTCTGCATCGTACCACGGTTTGTCAGCATGGCGAGAAAACATATCATTGCTAGTTCAATATGTCATCAAACAACAACAAAATGATTATTAGAACAGCAAGATATATTAAACAATCCTCTATGCCAAGAAGAACAACAGCTGCTTCCAGATAACATACTGTGTTCATTAATATGTAAATATTTAGTGCTGATTGCTTGGTAAATTGAGATTCTATATATAAATTATCATGCTATTTATATTTATTTGGCCATATTTATCTCCTATGCAGGCCCGTAGCCACACTGAGGCACGCCGAGGCAGTTGACTCGGTTAAAATTTCCAAAGCAAAAAACAAATTAATTAAAAATTTAATAAATACACTATATTTGACATTCGGCGCACTATAGTTGACATTCTGTGCACTATATTTAACATTGTATATGTATATACAATTATTTGAATTCAATTTGATCATGTGTAACCATTATGTAGTTTAATTCGATAGTATGCTTTCAAAATGTGCATGTACTGAATGTTGAATTTGTGATTGAACTATACACCATTGACCAAGTATTGTAATGCCAATGTTATAATGAACTCATGAGCATTTGCTTTTTGTTCAGAATAAACTATCTATAAGAACAATGCAGAGAATGTTAATCCCACCTCCTTGTATAACAGATTAAACACTGTCATAGAATTAAGAAATTAAGAAACTGAAATTCAAAACCGAGACTAATCGCCTTGAGAAACCTCAGAACTAAATAAATCCATTATTAAGGTCAAGATGGTAGGAGAGGGGGACTTATAAACAAGGTAGATGATGGTAGGAGAGGGGGTCTTATAAACTAGGTAGAGGTAGATGATGGTATGAGAGGGGGACTTATAAACAAGGTGGATGATGGTAGGATAGGGGACCTATAAACTAGGTAGAGGTAGATGATGGTAGGAGAGGGGGACTTATAAACTAGATAGAGGTAGATGATGGTAGGAGAGGGGGACCTATAAACTAGGTAGAGGTAGATGATGGTAGGAGAGGGGACCTATTAACTATGTAGAGGTAGATGATGGTAGGAGAGGGGGACTTATAAACTAGGTAGAGGTAGATGATGGTAGGAGAGGGGGACTTATAAACTAGGTAGATGATGGTAGGAGAGGGGGACCTATAAACTAGGTAGAGGTAGATGATGGTAGGAAAGGGGAACTTATAAACAAGGTAGATGATGGTAGGAGAGGGGACCTATTAACTAGGTAGAGGTAGATGATGGTAGGAGAGGGGGACTTATAAACTAGATAGAGGTAGATGATGGTAGGAGAGTGGGACTTATAAACTAGGTAGAGGTAGATGATGGTAGAAGAGGGGGACCTATAAACTAGGTAGAAGTAGATGATGGTAGGAGAGGGTACCTATTAACTAGGTAGAGGTAGATGATGGTAGGAGAGGGGGACTTATAAACTAGGTAGAGGTAGATGATGGTAGGAGAGAGGGACATAAACTAGGTAGAGGTAGATGATGGTAGGAGAGGGGGACTTATAGACTAGGTAGAGGTAGATGATGGTAGGAGAGGGGGACTTATAAACAAGGTAGATGATGGTAGGAGAGGGGACCTATTAACTAGGTAGAGGTAGATGATGGTAGGAGAGGGGGACTTATAAACTAGGTAGAGGTAGATGATGGTAGGAGAGGGGGACTTATAGACTAGGTAGAGGTAGATGATGGTAGGAGAGGGGGACTTATAAACAAGGTAGATGATGGTAGGAGAGGGGACCTATTAACTAGGTAGAGGTAGATGATGGTAGGAGAGGGGGACTTATAAACTAGGTAGAGGTAGATGATGGTAGGAGAGGGGTACTTATAGACTAGGTAGAGGTAGATGATGGTAGGAGAGGGGGACATAAACTAGGTAGAGGTAGATGATGGTAGGAGAGGGGGACTTATAGACTAGGTAGAGGTAGATGATGGTAGGAGAGGGGGGACTTATAAACTAGGTGAGGTAGATGATGGTAGGAGAGGGGACCTATAAACTAGGTAGAGGTAGATGATGGTAGGAGAGGGGGACTTATAAACTTAGATGATGGTAGGAGAGGGGACTTATAAACTAGGTAGAGGTAGATGATGGTAGGAGAGGGGGACTTATAAACGGTGTGTGGTGGGGGTTTAGGTAGAGGTAGATGATGGTAGGAGAGGGGTACCTATAAACTAGGTAGAGGTAGATGATGGTAGGAGAGGGGACTATAAACTAGGTAGAGGTAGATGATGGTAGGAGAGGGGACCTATAAACTAGGTAGAGGTAGATGAGGTAGGAAGTGGACCTATTAACTAGGTAGATGATGGTAGGAAGGGGCTTATAAACTAGGTAAGGTAGATGATGGTAGAGGGGGACATAAATATGTAGAGTTAGATGATGGTAGGAGAGGGACTTAACTAGGTAGAGGTAGATGATGGTAGGAGAGGGACTTATAACAAGGTAGATGATGGTAGAGAGGGACTTATAACTATGTAGAGGTAGATGATGGTAGAGAGGGTGACATAAACTATGTAGAGGTAGATGATGGTAGGAGAGGGGACTTATAGACTAGGTAGAGGTAGATGATGGTAGGAGAGGGGGACTTATAACAGGTAGATGATGGTAGGAGAGGGGACCTATTACTAGGTAGAGTAGATGATGGTAGGAGAGGGGGACTTATAAACTAGGTAGAGGTAGATGATGGTAGGAGAGGGGTACTTATAGACTAGGTAGAGGTAGATGATGGTAGGAGAGGGGACATAAACTAGGTAGATGATGGTAGAGAGGGTACTTATTGACTAGGTAGAGGTAGATGATGGTAGGAGGGGGGTTGTGTGTGGTGGGGGGGTTTGGTGGGTGTGTGGTGGGGGGGGTTTTGGTGGTGTGTGGTGGGGGGGGTTTGGTGGGTGTGTGGTGGGGGGGGCTATAAACTAGGTAGAGGTAGATGCTGGTAGGAGGGGGACCTATAAACTAGGTAGAGGTAGATGGTGGTAGGAGAGGGGGATTATAATAGGTAGAGGTAGATGATGGTAGAGAGGGGGACCTATAACTAGGTAGAGGTAGATGATGGTAGGATAGGGGGACTTATAAACAGGTAGATGATGGTAGGAGAGGGGACCTATAAACTAGGTAGAGGTAGATGATGGTAGGAGGGGACTTTATAACAAGGTAGATGATGGTGGAGAGGGGACCTATAACTAGGTAGAGGTAGATGATGGTAGGAGAGGGGGACTTATAAACAAGGTAGATGATGGTAGGAGAGGGGGACTTATAAACAAGGTAGATGATGGTAGGAGAGGGGACCTATAAACTAGGTAGAGGTAGATGATGGTAGGAGAGGGGGACTTATAAACTAGGTAGAGGTAGATGATGGTAGGAGAGGGGACCTATTAACTAGGTAGAGGTAGATGATGGTAGGAGAGGGGGACTTATAAACAAGGTAGATGATGGTAGGAGAGGGGACCTATTAACTAGGTAGATGATGGTAGGAGAGGGGGACTTATAAACAAGATAGATGATGGTAGGAAAGGGGACCTATACACTAGGTAGAGGTAGATGATGGTAGGAGAGGGGGACTTATAAAATAGGTAGAGGTAGATGATGGTAGGAGAGGGGACTTATAAACTAGGTAGAGGTAGATGATGGTAGGAGATGGGGACTTATAAACTAGGTAGAGGTAGATGATGTTAGGAGAGGGGGACCTATAAACTAGGTAGAGGTAGATGATGGTAGGAGGGGGACCTATAAACTAGGTACAGGTAGATGGTAGGAGAGGGTACTTATAAACTAGGTAGAGGTAAATATGGTGGGAGAGGGGACTTATAAACTAGGTAGAGGTAGATGATGGTAGGAGAGGGGACTTATAAACCAGGTAGAGGTAGATGATGGTAGGAGAGGGGAAGCTTGTAAACTAGCGAAGGTAAACGTGGAGCATGCCTTTTAAACTAGGTAGAGGTAGATGATGATAGAGGATGGTGACTTACAAACTCGGCAGAGGTAACTGACTGTACGGTAAGGGGAGTTGTAAATTTGACAGCAGTAAACAACAGGTAGCTTATATTTGGTTGGGCACAATACTGACATACAAGGGACATTATGCATTCTCCCAATACTGACATACAAGGGACAGTATGCATTCTCCCAATACTGACATACAAGGGACATTATGCATTCTCCCAATACTGACATACAAGGGACATTATGCATTCTCCCAATACTGACATACAAGGGACATTATGCATTCTCCCAATACTGACATACAAGGGACATTATGCATTCTCCCAATACTGACATTATGCATTCTCCCAATACTGACATTATGCATTCTCCCAATACTGACAGTATGCATTCTCCCAATACTGACATACAAGGGACAGTATGCATTCTCCCAATACTGACATACAAGGGACATTATGCATTCTCCCAATGCCAATAGCTCACACTAAACTAGAGATATACTTCAGCCATTCTTATAAAATAAAACTAGTCTTAGTTTATTTTTATCATATTTTATTATGTCATTTAGACATGTTTTCAATACAGTTGTGTTTACATACATGTGAAATATGGTTCTATTACCATAGTAACGATAGTAAACTACGCTTCTCATACAAACACTCGACGTGGAAGTCGTGATAGCGCAGTGGATGCGCGTTCGCTTCAGGTGCGAAAGGTCCGGAGTTTGAGCCCTACTAGAGCCGTTACGATGGTGCCCTTAGGCATTTAAATTCCACGTTGCCTCTTCTCTCTCCCTCGTGGCGATGGATTCCATCAGGAACGAGGTCTCGAGAGTGATTTATATAAGTTGAAATAACTTGTTTCGCAATCGAGCTAAAATAAATTTGTATAAACTAAACACTCGACTGAAAAGTAACCGACTTTGAAACGGATCAAAAGTGTAAATGTCAATGTGGAGCAGTATGCAACTATTTTTATAGCCATTTTGGAAACAGTCCAAACTATTGCTATTTAGTGTAAACTTTATTTATTTTACAACGATTGCGAAGCAAGTTAAAACAACTTATATTAATCACTCTCATTGGCATTGATGAAAGCGTAAATGTGGTCATTCGTGTGGGAGGAAACCGGAGTACCCGGAGAAAACCCACCTGTCCGATCTGGCGACCACCGTACCATCTCACATACTTCCCCGGTCCGAGGATCGAACCCAAGTTGCATTGGTGAGAAACAAGCGATATATTATAACCATTTGGGAAACAGTCCAAACTATTGCCACTCAATGATGCGGACGACCAGATTACAGACATTACCATAATAGATTATAGTACTCATTTTAATTATATTTTTACACAAAATAATGTTGATACTTTCATTTTGGCACCAGCGTAAATTGTAATGACGTCACTAAATTGTCATATTGTCACTACGCAAAAAGCGTTATATTTACGTTTCAAACAGTATTATAATTACGTCACAGACTTATTTTAAATCGTCGTTTATTCATAATTAACATTATGTACAAAAATCGCCTAGAAATATGCATAATTTACAAATTTTAAGGATTATTCTGTCAACCAATCAGAATCCTTCCAGGTTGTATTACACGTGTGTACATATAAGAAAATATGTGATGGCTTGTATATAAACTAATACAAGCAAAGTTATGTGATAAAGTCTTATTTTGACTAGGGCATTCTTTGCATTCATTCTGCTTTCTTCAATAAGCGCCGAGAGGACAATCATAAGCTATACAGCTTTCTGTCCAATTCCTTATATCAGTTGTAAATAATCATGTATCGACAGAAAATAAATATGTTTAAACTAATAAGCGTCGTTTCCTCTACAACAAATCAAAATAACAATGTAATTAATACACGACTAATTACATTACTTTTAGCACGTTTCATTAAAATTGCCGTCTTAACAAACAGGACATAAGTATGCACATTTTGTGGGGTTTTTTAAAACAGAATTATAACTTTAATATATGAAGACTGTAAGTGGTCAGTTCAAATGTTGAGACATCGAATGAAGTCTGTCAGATGCCGACAGTCATGACAATAAGCCATTGTTCTTTCTTACAGACAACCGATCTCAATATGCTATGTATGTGTTTACACAATATACAGATCTAAATATGCTATGTATGTGTTTACACAATATACAGATCTAAATATGCTATGTATGTGTTTACACAATATACAGAGCTAAATATGCTATGTATGTGTTTACACAATATACAGATCTAAATATGCTATGTATGTGTTTACACAATATACAGAGCTAAATATGCTATGTATGTGTTTACACAATATACAGATCTAAATATGCTATGTATGTGTTTACACAATATACAGAGCTAAATATGCTATGTATGTGTTTACACAATATACAGATCTAAATATGCTATGTATGTGTTTACACAATATACAATCGTGTTACATCATTTATGATATGCAAATAATACTGCATCACCCGACGGGTTCTACATGCAAGTTTTCACAAATAAAATAACAAACAAACATTCAATACACCATAAACGTATACATTCAATACACCATAAATGTATACATTCAATACACCATAAACATATACATTCAATACACCATAAACGTATACATTCAATACACCATAAACGTATACATTCAATACACCATAAACGTATACATTCAATACACCATAAACGTATACATTCAATACACCATAAACGTATACATTCAATACACCATAAACGTATACTAAGCTATAATAAAAACAAATAGTATTTTTTCGCACTTGCTTCTTGCCTGAGAATGAGTTAGTGTGGTAGAGATCTGGAAACTTGTGGGTTTACGACGACTAGAATCAATAAAGGTTATTCTCCAGTTATCAATTGTATAATATTTCACTGAATCCGTGTTGATAATGATCACATTTCAATCAATGTTCACAAGGGAAAAATAATTCAAATATTCACTTAACCCTTTCAACACCACAGACCTCTAAATTGGCTTATAAAAAAGTGTAGATCCAGATGAGCCGGCTCATGACGAGCCGTCTCATTAGGATCTGCACTTTTTTCAAGTAATATAACTATTTTTAGAAGAAAAAATACCCATTTTGATAAATGAACTGATCCAAATGTAATTTTGTTATTAATTTATTGGTCTAAAAATATCATGGACCAGTCCATGTCAGTTACTTGGTGTTGAATGGGTTAAAGAAGACTTATTTCTTTTGTTTTGTTTGGTTTTGGAGTTTAAAGTTGCATCAACAGCTTCATACCACGACTCTCCTGCTAGTATTGGCTATTTGGCGTAGGAAGACCCCGGGTGGCTCTCAGAGCAGTATTTCAGACACCGACGGGCACCCGAGTGGCTATTTGGCGTAGGATGACCCCGGGTGCCTCTCCGAGCAGTATTTCAGAGTGGGATTCGAACCTACAGCGGTGAGGGGAAAGTGATATGAAGTCAACGACCGTAACCACTCGGCCACCAATTTTCTTTCTATTGTATGCATGGTAATGCGGTATTATTATAAGTGGTGCGACTACACATTTATATGATGCTACAACATCTCACTTATTCCTCGTACACGCAGCGTTACGGTGTCGCGAAAGCATTATTAGGCAGGCCGTTTTTGACATTATTACGCATGAAAATAGGATAAAATTATATATACAACTAAACCAGACAAAAGGGAGATAACGCAATATGGCGACATGAAATTAATTGTCAAATTGATATGTTATTCAACACTTTAAAGATTATGTATATTGATCACGACATAAAACGTGGAAAACCAGAATATGGCGGCATTACAGGGCTCCTCCTAGGTCAGAATTTTTGGGAGAAGTAAAATTGTATTATTACGGAAGTCGTAATAGCGCAGTGGTAGCGCATTCGCGTCAGGTACGAAAGGCCCGGAGTTTGAGCCCAGCTGGAGCCGTTACAATTGGATCCTCAGGCAAGGCATTTAAATTCCATGTTGCCTCTTCTCTCTCCCTCGTGGCGATGGATTCCATCACGAATGAGGTCTCGAGAGTGATTAATATAAGTTGTAAGAACTTGTTTCGCAATCGAGCTAAAATAAATTTGTATAAACTAAATGGTATTATTTATTTTAACAAAATAGGATTAAAATACACAATAGTATGTGACACTTCAATACAACATTTGAATAGAAGTAGTGCTTAACAACTGTGTATCCATCTCATTGGACAATAACAACTGTGTATCCATCTCATTGGACAATAACAACTGTGTATCCATCTCATTGGACAACATTTTGAATGAAAATTGTAAAAAAACAAAGTTTTTGTAGGGAAAGTGGGACACGGTCCATGTCATCTAGTATGAGCCCTACATTATACACATAACAATTGACGCCAGATATCCACTCTCTCACTAAAGCTCATCTAGCATCAGGCAAGCTAAAAACAATCACTCACTTAGTGTCAGGCGAGCAAAAAAAAAAGAGAGAAAAAAGTTCTTTTAAATATCCAGAATGTGATTTCGGATTATCCAATAGTAATGCCAAAATCAATGATCTCACTTTTCAACATGAAAAAATATCAGACTAGAATCAATAACTGTCCATTTATTAGAAACCGAACACGCGCTAAATATTGCAGTCAGCCAGTACTCAGTAAAACAAGGAGACAATATGCATACCCAAAACAACAATCAAAATACCCAAAGTCGCCTCAAATCCACACCAACATCTTGTGATACCAGATAGCAGCAGTGGATATTTGACCCATCTGAGATCATTTAACAGCACAGGAGCGGCATATAAATTCTAAGCAGTATGTTTACTGCTGTACTGAGGAACCAGACAACCCATTCAAATATCTATATATAGTAGGCATAGCTCAGTCGAGCTATAAATTCTAAGCAGTATGTTTACTGCTGTACTGAGAAACCAGACAACCCATTCAAATATCTATATATAGTAGGCATAGCTCAGTCGAGCTATAAATTCTAAGCAGTACCCATTCACCTATTCAAATATCTATATATAGTAGGCAAATGGAAGACAGATATATCCTGGATATATTTCGACCCCCGACTGACCCTAATAAAATTAACAGTCTTTCAGATGAGACTTTAAACCGATGTCTCATGTCGGTGCTTTACACCGTGTACGTAAAAGAACCAGAGGAGACTCTGGAATGAGTCTTCTGTCTGTATCATTGCACTATCCTCCAAAATCTAAAATGACTAATCTCTTCAGGAGGTGTCGATCATATGGGCAACCGGTAGCGACGATAAATAAGACTTAATTTTATTAGGGTCAGGCAGGGGATGGAACCTGCGATCCCTGGATTACCAGTCCAGCGTGTTACCACTGGACAACAGATCCGTCTGTGGGGATACCTCTGCCCATCTAATGTGATTATATATTCATCATGTCTGTAGGATAAACATTATTATTTTACAAGAATTGCAGAACAAACATTAACCCATTCAACATAAAATAACTGATATGGACTGGTCCATGATATTTTAGAACATTAAATTCATCAGAAAATTACATTTGGATTAGTTCATTTTTATCAAAATGGGCATATTATGGGTATACTAATTTATATTAAGATTAGTAAAATTACTACAACAAAGTGCATCCTGCCTGATGCAACGGTTCATCTGGATCTACACTTCTTGCAAACCTATTTAGTGGTCTGTGGTGTTGAAAGGGTTAAGAGGATATTTGTTTGTTTCAGTGAATGTTCCGAGTTATATTTCACCGAATGAACATTGAAAGCTTTATTATCATGAGTGGCCGTAGCCACGAGTGACAAAAATAACGTTCTATGTCCAAAATATTATTCAATCATTCACTTAAAAAAACAAATGCTCTTTTTATTATAGGCTGAGGAGTGATTTTATGATAAAAAACGGTGCAGCAACAGTGTGATAGCAGCAACAGTGTGATAGCAGCAACAGTGTGATAGCAGCAACAGTGTGATAGATGGCGCCGTAATGTCGTGCTTAGACAACCATAAATGACAACTTGAGTCCGAAAAGGTTTGTGTTGACAACATTTCAACATGCAGCAGTTAGGTACCACATATGCAACGTAGCGCGAGACATAAAATATGTTATTCCACTGAAATCAACAAGTAGAATAACACATTTTATTTCACTGATAAAATTACTATATTTCCCTGGAAAGCATTAAGTAATAACAGCTTATTACTGTAAACCTAGAAACTTTCGCGGATGCTATGTTTCGCTTTTTTATTATTCTGAACGATGTTGCGGCTATAAAGGTTTGCGATATTACGCCACCCGCGAACTGCGCGAATGACATCTGTCAACACAAAAGCATGGCAGCTATCCGGATAATTACTCGGCTAGAAATATTTGCGTTTTTTAAGTTATCGAGGAGTCGTGTAAATGCATGGTCTGCGAACATCGCTAACTTCAAACGCGCGAAATAATTTCTAGGTTTACAGTAATCATAGTCTTTGGCACAGGTGAAAGTGAACATGTGGTCATTCGTTTGGGAGGAAAGCGAACGTACACGGAGAAACCCTACCTGTCCGATCCGGCAACCACCGTACCATCTCACATACTTTCCGGACAGAGGATGGAACCGTGGTTGCATTGGTGAGAAGTGACTGTTCTAACCACTGTTCTAATTGGACAGCCTGCGTAAGTAAGGAAGTAAATTTTTTATCTATAGGGTTACCAATTTAACTAGCCTAATCATCCGTGCATGGGGCCCTTTTAAATACAAAACATATTTATAAATACTTAGAACGTGCAAAACTACAACAGAAATACAGCAATATATGAGACGGCTCGTCATGAGCCGGCTCATCTGGATCTACACTTTTTTCAAGTAATATAACTATTTTTAGAAGAAAAAATACCCATTTTGATAAATGAACTGATCCAAATGTAATTTTGTTATTAATTTATTGGTCTAAAAATATCATGGACCAGTCCATGTCAGTTACTTGGTGTTGAATGGGTTAAAGAAGACTTATTTCTTTTGTTTTGTTTGGTTTTGGAGTTTAAAGTTGCATCAACAGCTTCATACCACGACTCTCCTGCTAGTATTGGCTATTTGGCGTAGGAAGACCCCGGGTGGCTCTCAGAGCAGTATTTCAGACACCGACGGGCACCCGAGTGGCTATTTGGCGTAGGATGACCCCGGGTGCCTCTCCGAGCAGTATTTCAGAGTGGGATTCGAACCTACAGCGGTGAGGGGAAAGTGATATGAAGTCAACGACCGTAACCACTCGGCCACCAATTTTCTTTCTATTGTATGCATGGTAATGCGGTATTATTATAAGTGGTGCGACTACACATTTATATGATGCTACAACATCTCACTTATTCCTCGTACACGCAGCGTTACGGTGTCGCGAAAGCATTATTAGGCAGGCCGTTTTTGACATTATTACGCATGAAAATAGGATAAAATTATATATACAACTAAACCAGACAAAAGGGAGATAACGCAATATGGCGACATGAAATTAATTGTCAAATTGATATGTTATTCAACACTTTAAAGATTATGTATATTGATCACGACATAAAACGTGGAAAACCAGAATATGGCGGCATTACAGGGCTCCTCCTAGGTCAGAATTTTTGGGAGAAGTAAAATTGTATTATTACGGAAGTCGTAATAGCGCAGTGGTAGCGCATTCGCGTCAGGTACGAAAGGCCCGGAGTTTGAGCCCAGCTGGAGCCGTTACAATTGGATCCTCAGGCAAGGCATTTAAATTCCATGTTGCCTCTTCTCTCTCCCTCGTGGCGATGGATTCCATCACGAATGAGGTCTCGAGAGTGATTAATATAAGTTGTAAGAACTTGTTTCGCAATCGAGCTAAAATAAATTTGTATAAACTAAATGGTATTATTTATTTTAACAAAATAGGATTAAAATACACAATAGTATGTGACACTTCAATACAACATTTGAATAGAAGTAGTGCTTAACAACTGTGTATCCATCTCATTGGACAATAACAACTGTGTATCCATCTCATTGGACAATAACAACTGTGTATCCATCTCATTGGACAACATTTTGAATGAAAATTGTAAAAAAACAAAGTTTTTGTAGGGAAAGTGGGACACGGTCCATGTCATCTAGTATGAGCCCTACATTATACACATAACAATTGACGCCAGATATCCACTCTCTCACTAAAGCTCATCTAGCATCAGGCAAGCTAAAAACAATCACTCACTTAGTGTCAGGCGAGCAAAAAAAAAAGAGAGAAAAAAGTTCTTTTAAATATCCAGAATGTGATTTCGGATTATCCAATAGTAATGCCAAAATCAATGATCTCACTTTTCAACATGAAAAAATATCAGACTAGAATCAATAACTGTCCATTTATTAGAAACCGAACACGCGCTAAATATTGCAGTCAGCCAGTACTCAGTAAAACAAGGAGACAATATGCATACCCAAAACAACAATCAAAATACCCAAAGTCGCCTCAAATCCACACCAACATCTTGTGATACCAGATAGCAGCAGTGGATATTTGACCCATCTGAGATCATTTAACAGCACAGGAGCGGCATATAAATTCTAAGCAGTATGTTTACTGCTGTACTGAGGAACCAGACAACCCATTCAAATATCTATATATAGTAGCATAGCTCAGTCGAGCTATAAATTCTAAGCAGTAGTTTACTGCTGTACTGAGAAACCAGACAACCCTTCAAATATCTATATATAGTAGGCATAGCTCAGTCGAGCTATAAATTCTAAGCAGTACCCATTCACCTATTCAAATATCTATATATAGTAGGCAAATGGAAGACAGATATATCCTGGATATATTTCGACCCCGACTGACCCTAATAAAATTAACAGTCTTTCAGATGAGACTTTAAACCGATGTCTCATGTCGGTGCTTTACACCGTGTACGTAAAAGAACCAGAGGAGACTCTGGAATGAGTCTTCTGTCTGTATCATTGCACTATCCTCCAAAATCTAAAATGACTAATCTCTCAGGAGGTGTCGATCATATGGGCAACCGGTAGCGACGATAAATAAGACTAAATTTATTAGGGTCAGGCAGGGGATGGAACCTGCGATCCCTGGATTACCAGTCCAGCGTGTACCATGGACAACAGATCCGTCTGTGGGGATACCTCTGCCCATCTAATGTGATTATATATTCATCATGTCTGTAGGATAAACATTATTATTTTACAAGAATTGCAGAACAAACATTAACCCATTCAACATAAAATAACTGATATGGACTGGTCCATGATATTTTAGAACATTAAATTCATCAGAAAATTACATTTGGATTAGTTCATTTTTATCAAAATGGGCATATTATGGGTATACTAATTTATATTAAGATTAGTAAAATTACTACAACAAAGTGCATCCTGCCTGATGCAACGGTTCATCTGGATCTACACTTCTTGCAAACCTATTTAGTGGTCTGTGGTGTTGAAAGGGTTAAGAGGATATTTGTTTGTTTCAGTGAATGTTCCGAGTTATATTTCACCGAATGAACATTGAAAGCTTTATTATCATGAGTGGCCGTAGCCACGAGTGACAAAAATAACGTTCTATGTCCAAAATATTATTCAATCATTCACTTAAAAAAACAAATGCTCTTTTTATTATAGGCTGAGGAGTGATTTTATGATAAAAAACGGTGCAGCAACAGTGTGATAGCAGCAACAGTGTGATAGCAGCAACAGTGTGATAGCAGCAACAGTGTGATAGATGGCGCCGTAATGTCGTGCTTAGACAACCATAAATGACAACTTGAGTCCGAAAAGGTTTGTGTTGACAACATTTCAACATGCAGCAGTTAGGTACCACATATGCAACGTAGCGCGAGACATAAAATATGTTATTCCACTGAAATCAACAAGTAGAATAACACATTTTATTTCACTGATAAAATTACTATATTTCCCTGGAAAGCATTAAGTAATAACAGCTTATTACTGTAAACCTAGAAACTTTCGCGGATGCTATGTTTCGCTTTTTTATTATTCTGAACGATGTTGCGGCTATAAAGGTTTGCGATATTACGCCACCCGCGAACTGCGCGAATGACATCTGTCAACACAAAAGCATGGCAGCTATCCGGATAATTACTCGGCTAGAAATATTTGCGTTTTTTAAGTTATCGAGGAGTCGTGTAAATGCATGGTCTGCGAACATCGCTAACTTCAAACGCGCGAAATAATTTCTAGGTTTACAGTAATCATAGTCTTTGGCACAGGTGAAAGTGAACATGTGGTCATTCGTTTGGGAGGAAAGCGAACGTACACGGAGAAACCCTACCTGTCCGATCCGGCAACCACCGTACCATCTCACATACTTTCCGGACAGAGGATGGAACCGTGGTTGCATTGGTGAGAAGTGACTGTTCTAACCACTGTTCTAATTGGACAGCCTGCGTAAGTAAGGAAGTAAATTTTTTATCTATAGGGTTACCAATTTAACTAGCCTAATCTTCCGTGCATGGGGCCCTTTTAAATACAAAACATATTTATAAATACTTAGAACGTGCAAAACTACAACAGAAATACAGCAATATATTATGTACAATCAGCGACAAGTTTATTGCCAATTTATATGTTTTATTTATCTTATTTTGTAGTAAAACTGCAATTTTGCTATTTGTCCCCACATGCTGTAAATACAAAACTGAGAAGTAAATGTTTCACTAAATGTGATGGACTACATCCAGACACCGCTTTCATATTCAGGAAACCCCTCATGTGTGATTTTACAATTTGTAGAGGAAAAATCAAGATATAAACATCTAACTCAACAAATAACAATGCTACTGTATATTATGTACGCAAATCAGATTACTAAAATGTATATTACAATCAAAATATGGATGGTGAACACATGAGGACTTTTAGAGGTCGGTGTTGTAGAACAAATACACAGGGCAAAAATGAAGTCTGCATCGTTAGGGGGGTGGGGATAATGTTATGGTATTTGATATCGATTTTTCTGTACATGTATACCACATGCTAAAACACAACAGGGATCACAAAATAATAATAATGTCAAGACACAAGAGCTGGCCGATGGAGACACAAGAGCTGGCCGATGCAGACACAAGAGCTGGCCGATGCAGACACAAGAGCTGGCCGATGCAGACACAAGAGCTCGCCGATGCAGACACAAGAGCTGGCTGATGGAGACACAAGAGCTGGCCGATGGAGACACAAGAGCTGGCCGATGCAGACACAAGAGCTGGCCGATGCAGACACAAGAGCTCGCCGATGCAGACACAAGAGCTGGCTGATGGAGACACAAGAGCTGGCCGATGCAGACACAAGAGCTGGCCGATGCAGACACAAGAGCTCGCCGATGCAGACACAAGAGCTGGCCGATGCAGACACAAGAGCTGGCCGATGCAGACACAAGAGCTGGCCGATGCAGACACAAGAGCTGGCCGATGCAGACACAAGAGCTGGCTGATGGAGACACAAGAGCTCGCCGATGCAGATACAAGAGCTGGCCGATGCAGACACAAGAGCTGGCCGATGCAGACACAAGAGCTCGCCGATGCAGACACAAGAGCTGGCCGATGCAGACACAAGAGCTGGCCGATGCAGACACAAGAGCTGGCCGATGCAGACACAAGAGCTGGCCGATGCAGACACAAGAGCTGGCTGATGGAGACACAAGAGCTCGCCGATGCAGACACAAGAGCTGGCCGATGCAGACACAAGAGCTGGCCGATGCAGACACAAGAGCTGGCCGATGCAGACACAAGAGCTGGCCGATGCAGACACAAGAGCTGGCCGATGCAGACACAAGAGCTCGTCGATGTATTTCATGTAAGCTATATTTCAGGGAATGAAATTTACCAAATAAAACCTCCATATTTTATGAAGTTATCTCAATTGGTGTTGTCACATTCCAGACAACTAGTTATTGCAACGAATAGGCTTAAACAAAAACAAAATATTAGCTGCAACCTATTTATAGAAACAGGTCAGCCATCTTGTACTAAACAAAAAATTAAACAAAACAATATTAGCACGGAAATACGCTTACATGCACTGCACGGAAATACGCTTCCATGAACTGCACGGAAATACGCTTCCATGCACTGCACGGAAATACGCTTCCATGAACTGCACGGAAATACGCTTCCATGAACTGCACGGAAATACGCTTCCATGAACTGCACGGAAATACGCTTCCATGAACTGCACGGAAATACGCTTCCATGAACTGCACGGAAATACGCTTCCATGCACTGCACGGAAATACGCTTCCATGCACTGCACGGAAATACGCTTCCATGCACTGAAATATCATGATAAATGATATAATGATTGTATTTAGCAGTTTAACAATAAACAAAACAATGAACGAGCAGTATATTAGCAAGTCGGCCATCTTGGATTGAGGTAATTTTCGCATGAACATGTGCCTCAATACCCCTCGAGTAGGGCTGCCACGTGTACAGATTATTGTAAACGTGTACACGATCCTTAATATACGACACGGCGCCATTTACACATTGATCAAGTATGCATATTGTGCAGTTAGTATTTGTTGGTAGGTAATAAGGTGTTCACGGTACTGGTACCACCACCCGCAGACAATACCTCTATACCACACAGATTACATTTCACCTGTACTGTCTATAACACATAACATAACAGTTTTTCCTAACTGTTGATATTCTCCTTGGTTATCTACATGCACTAGGTCTCACGAGATTCCGTGAAAAGATCGCTGCTCTGATTTTATTACGTCACTAAGTTTCATTATATGACGTCATCAAATAAGGTAGTGTACACGGTTACTCAATTAGTACACGTGTATTGCCATTACACGACACGGCTCCGATTACACGTGTAAACCCTACCCTTGAGTAATATTACAAATAATATACCGGGGAATGATATCAATTACTGAACTGAAGTCGTGATCATGCAGTGGTAGCGCATTCGCTTCACATGCCAAATGTACCGGTAATGTTAAATGGAAACTATTTATAGTAACAAGTTGGCGTCTTCCATTTATCAAATAAATTTCTGCATGAATATGTGCATTGGTGCTCTCAAGGTATTTCAAAAAGATGTGTGAAAAGGTGTACCCACAAACGAAACGTTAAACACAAATAGTGAAACGCTAGATGCAAACCTTTTATAGTAACAAAAGCAGCCATTTTGGATCCAATGCACTTTGTATGCACCTGGATCCATGATGAATTTCATAAAGATAAAAATGTCTAGCAATCAATTATGACTGACATGTACCTTTCGTTTTTTCACGATTAGCGCAGTGGTTATCGCGCTCGCTTCTCAACAATGCAACCCGGGTTTGATCCTCGGACCAGGAAGTATGTGAGATGGTACAATGGTCGCCAGATCGCACAGGTGGATTTTCTCCGGGTACTCCGGTTTCCTCCCACACGAACAACCACATTTACGCTTTCATCCACACCAACGAGAGTGATTAATATAAGTTGTTAAAACTTGCTACGCAATCATTGTAAAAAAAAAAAAATTTAAACTCTTTTTTTGAGACACACTCAATCCTAATGTAAACCACCCAGAAAGATGTGAAATTTTAAGTGCACGATCTGCTGGGAGCAAACTCCGGGCCTCTCACACCTGAAGCGAATGTGCTACCACGACTTCCCCATGTGATGCGGTTTAGCCACAAACACCACTAAACATAAACTATAGTACAATGTCGGCCATCTTTGATTTGACATAATAAACAAATAAGTGCCCATTAATGCTGAACTGTATGAAGATACATGAAGCGGCTTGCTTAGCCACAAATGATGCAATGAAAAACATAGCAATGAACTGTTTAATGCAAATCTATTTATAGCAACATAAGCGACCATTTTGGGTCAAAATGAATTTATATTCCTATCTGCTAGTTCTACTCAATGCCCAAAAGATAAATTTCATGACGATATCATAGGCGGTACTTTCAAAAATTGCACGTTAAATCTATTTATAGTAAACAAGGCAGTGATAATGAATCAGACGAAAATTTATTTAATGAATGAATCACAGGTTAATAATTTCCATCGGGGTATGAACTACATTCGGAGTGTTTAAAGTGTATGGATGAACGTCTCACACACTTTTAAGCATGTCCATTGTACTTCATACCCAGATGGAAACTATTAACACGCTATTCATCACTTACATTTGTTATTCAAAGAATGCTCAACACAGTGAACGTGCATGCCTGTAACTACGACCTCACTCAGCCGCATATCATTAGTGAGGAAATTCACACGAAAATAGATACAAACAGGGAATATACGTTCCTCGAAGGCAATCCAATAGCATTGTAAATATTTACACATGGATGTACACTTCAATGCCCCGAAGACACATTGTAAATTTCAAAAACATACACTACGCATTTAGAATAAAATCAGCGTTAAATATTATGCTTACACACATGGACACCGGGTGGGTTTGGGGGGGGCGGGGCGGATGGGGTATTGCAACAGTATTCCTGACATTCGTCACTGCCTGTTATAAAGCAATATTGTCTCACAGATATATGGAAACAAAAACAAGATACATAACAATGAGATTTCGAACCCACTAACTGGAGAGTTGCTGAAACATGCAGCATAATTACAATAGGTATCTCCGTCGGAACACAAGCTAGGCTCAAGTTGTCTCAGACAATACTGATGATGAAAAAGATGATAGCAGTAATGCTGCAATAGTGATGATGATGATTGTGATGATGATGATGGTTGCAGCAGTTTTCATGTTGAACAGTCCTCTCGACTCGTGTAATAGTCTGTTCCGAAGTATCTATCGCCAAAGTTCCCTTAAATATAAGAAAACTATATTATTATTGGCTGCATACAAAAAGAAAAACTCCTTCATATAGAACTGTGTAAATACTTCATAAATACATTCATCTGAACATTAAGGATGGTGACTGATGTTTGAAGGATGGTGACTGATGTTTGAAGGATGGTGACTGATGTTTGACAGATGGTGACTGATGTTTGAAGGATGGAGACTGATGTTTGAAGGATGGAGACTGATGTTTGAAGGATGGTGACTGATGTTTGAAGGATGGTGACTGATGTTTGACAGATGGTGACTGATGTTTGAAGGATGGAGACTGATGTTTGAAGGATGGAGACTGATGTTTGAAGGATGGAGACTGATGTTTGAAGGATGGAGACTGATGTTTGAAGGATGGAGACTGATGTTTGACAGATGGTGACTGATGTTTGTAGGACAATGTCTGATGTTTGAAGGATGGTGACTGGTGTTTGAAGGAACATGACTGATGTTTGATGGATGGTGACTGATGTTTGAAGGATGGTGACTGATGTTTGAAGGATGGTGACTGATGTTTGAAGGATGGTGACTGATGTTTGATGGATGGTGACTGATGTTTGAAGGATGGTGACTGATGTTTGAAGGATGGTGGTGGGGCGTGAATCTTGGTAGGTTGAGCTTGGGTGGACTGGCAACATAATAGACAGGTGGAGGGAGCCACTGCTGTATACTGGATACAGCGTCCGCATCATCAACGAGAGGTTGTGAGTTCGATCTCCTCCATAACGACAGTGGTGATGTCCGTAGGCAAGATCCACACCTGCCTATTTTCTCCCCCTCATGGCATCACGATTGAGCTCTCGAGCACAAATGTTGCAATAACTTGTTTCGCAACCAAGTTAAAGTAAAATTATATAAAAACTAATTGACAGGTGTATGAAGCATACATGCTACCGGCATTGAGAGAGGGCTGAGCAATGGTGGATTGACAATTGAATGCAGAACGTCGTGTGATAAGCGTTTATTTACCAATTCCAGGAACTATGTGGTATTTCTCATTAACTTCTTTATCCACGGCCGTCGTCACCAGCTTAACCTGCGGGAATGCATACGCTATGGACTGAACACCTGCAAAACATGTGAATAAAATACATAATGATCACAAGTTGGACGACAACTGCTAACTAATAAAGGCGGACTCCCCCCTTGCTTACTAGTGTCACAAATCGGTCGATCATTTGTCATGTCAATTTTACATGTTTTTCCATCTTTCCAACGACAAATCACAGCAAGTCACACAATATAGTCACTGTGTGGAAAGCATCACTAGCAGCATTACGTTATCTACTACTATTCTTTTAAACATTTAAATTAGAGCATTAAAAATATTCATTTTATTCAAAAAAAAATTTGAACTATTTATTTTACAAATAGACCAGGAAGTATGTGAGATGGTACGGTGGTGGTGGTCGCCAGATGCTCCGGTTTCCTCCCACATGAATGACCACACTTACGCTTTCATCCGCACCAATGAGAGTGATTAATATAAGTTGTTAAAACTTGCTTCGCAATCGTTATAAAATAAATAAAAGTTTACAATATGATGAACATTTGTGAGAAAATCGACCCAATCTGCAAAACAGGAGCATGAAAGGACAACTAAAAGATAGCCCTCAGATCTGATGATGGTATTTGACACAAAAACTAAAAGCTTGATTTTACAGTGATCTATAGTCAATGGGAGTGAACTCTTCGCTGACTGCCTTAACCACAGACCTCGGCCGATTTATCCCAATTATCTCATCCCCCTAGACCAACATTCCCATCCACCTAGACCAACTATCTCCTCCATCCCCCCTAGACCAACTATCTCATCCCCCTGGACCAACTATCTCATCCCCCTAGACCAACTATCTCATCCCCCTAGACCAACTATCTCATCCCCCTAGACCAACATTCCCATCCACCTAGACCAACTATCTCCTCCATCCCCCCTAGACCAACTATCTCATCCCCCTGGACCAACTATCTCATCCCCCTAGACCAACTATCTCATCCCCCTAGACCAACTATCCCATCCCTCATCCCCCTAGACCAACTATCACATCCCCTAGACCAACTATCCCATCCCTCATCCCCCTAGACCAACTATCCCATCCTCCTAGACCAACTATCCATCCCCCTAGACCAACTATCCCATCCCTCTTCCCCATAGACCAACTATCCCATCCCCTAGACCAACTATCCCATCCCCCTAGACCAACTATCCCATCCCCCTAGACCAACTATCCCATCCCCATCCCCCTAGACCAACTATCCCATCCTCCTAGACCAACTATCCCATCCCCCTAGACCAACTATCCCATCCCCTAGACCAACTATCCCATCCCTCATCCCCCTAGACCAACTATCCCATCCCCACCCCCTAGACCAACTATCCCATCCCCTAGACCAACTATCCCATCCCTCATCCCCCTAGACCAACTATCCCATCCCCCTAGACCAACTATCCCATCCCTCATCCCCCTAGACCAACTATCCCATCCTCCTAGACCAACTATCCCACCCCTAGACCAACTATCCCATCCCTCATCCCCCTAGACCAACTATCCCATCCCCCTAGACCAACTATCCCATCCCCCTAGACCAACTATCCCATCCCCTAGACCAACTATCCCATCCCCCTAGACCAACTATCCCATCCCCCATCCCCCTAGACCAACTATCCCATCCTCCTAGACCAACTATCCCATCCCCCTAGACCAACTATCCCATCCCCCTAGACCAACTATCCCATCCCCCTAGACCAACTATCCCATCCCTCATCCCCTAGACCAACTATCCCATCCCCACCCCCCTAGACCAACTATCCCATCCCCTAGACCAACTATCCCATCCCCCATCCCCCAAGACCAACTATTCCATCCCCCTAGACCAACTATCCCATCCCCCTAGACCAACTATCTCATCCCCCTAGACCAACTATCCTATCCCATCCCCCTAGACCAACTATCCCATCCCCCTAGACCAACTATCCATATATCCACAAAGTTTCAACAAAATCCATCAACAACTTTTTGAGTGATTCTGTTCACAACCAGCTCCGAGGTTATAAAACTTTTCTCCAATTTCAAAACTCGGTCTCAAGCGTCTGGTTGGTTCAGCTGACAACAACACTCAGAATCAACCAATCAGATCATTTGAGATCTGAGAAATGTTTTATAACCTTGGGCCGCAACCAAACATAATCTAAATCTAAGGGGTAATTATTATTACTAAGGAATTTTGACGTTTCAAATATTTCTGTATACCCGAAGATCCCATCAGCATCGACAATAACAAGATATTTTCCTCCGGAACATCGTGGTCCAATAATACCCGTATAGCCATCATAGCCGCGGCTCCCGTTGCAACGGTGGCATCCATTAACATAACATGAGACTCTTTAATGTCCTTCGGCAGACGCAAATAATGCAGCTGAAAGATACATGGTGGAAATGAACGTTACAATAAAAATTACACTACGTTTAAACTTAATTTATACACATTAATTTTAGTTCGATTGCGAAACAAGTTCTTACAACTTATATTAATCACTCTCGAGACCTCATTCCTGGTGGAATCCATCGCCACGAGGGAGAGAATGGCAACGTGGAATTTAAATGCCTTGCCTAAGGACACAATCGTAACAGCTCCAGTGGGGCTCGAACTCCGGAACTTTCGCACCTGAAGCGAACGCACTTCCACTGCGCTATCACGACTTCCACTTTTAAACTTGAGAGCAATGTATCGTAAGACGAAGTATTAATGTTGTATTTGGTATATTTTATGACTTAGATAAATGGGGTTTACTGGTGGCAATGTGTCTACGGAACGATTTTTTAAAAAATCTGTTTTGTCTCGCAAGCTAATCGTATTGTTCAAAAGTTTAGAAGTAAACTAATTTGTTTGCCTTCATAAATCCAGATACGACTAGAATTATGGAGAATTACAGGATAGATTTACGGCAAACCCATTTACTTTCCCTCCATAACCACTCCCATAACTATGGCCACTCGGATGAACGGCAAACTAGATATTTTTAGCAATAACCAAATCAAAAATAACCGTGGGCAAAGAACAACAAAGAAAGTATTATTTTTAAAATAAATCAAACGGTAAAGACGTTCTGAATGTAACAATTTGTTTTGTTAGAATACCGCTAACGTTTCATGGAAAATCCTAGTGTTACTTTTATCGAATGCAGGGCCCGCGCTGACAATAGCCAGAGTAGCCATTGGCTAAAATATGGCAAAATTGGCTAATAAAAACTCAGTTTGGCTAAAATGATAAAAATGACAAAAATCTGTAAAATATTCTAAATTGGAAATTGTGATCAAAGAAATAATAGATATTTACCATATGCCATGGCATTTATTATATTTAATATTCCAATTTTAAACCCGACAGCTAATCGAATAATCCCATCAAAACAGGATGTTTATTTGGCATAGAGCAATGGTATTGACAATATAAGTGGCAGGTGTTAATTGATCTCGATTACAAATCATTGTTGGCATGCCGCCAACTCATCAAAGCTTTACAGCAGTACACTGTCAATCAAATAAATCTTGTTTACACCAATAACTCAAAAGATCAAAGGTCTTATGTGATGTAATAAAATGTGCACAGTTGACATGCAGCACTAGTCTAACTGTCTAACCCTGGGAATGCATTTTAAAATGATTCTGAAAATGAAAGTTGACACAACTTGTCAAGTAATGTATCATTGCAAATGTAACTCTTACCTCAGTTGTAGTTTATGGGCATACAGCATTGAAGTGGTACAATTGCATAACACATATAAAATATATTATAATAAATATACTATCAAAACTCTGTTTGGGAAAAATGGCGCACGCCGGAATTGGCTAAAGGAAGCACAGATTTGGCTAAGGAAGCACAGATTTGGCTAAAGGAAGCACAGATTTGGCTAAAAATAATTGGCTACAAAAAAATAAGAGCCAGAGCAGGCCCTGGAACGCTATTTGCACACTGAAATAGGTGTTGAAGCCTTACATTTCAGTTGGAAAATTCGCTGTTATAATGCAAAAGAATTTGTGATTAATTTTATGTAACAGGTGCAAGTGTATTTTTCTCAAACGACAAGGGTTTCAGCAGGTATTATGATGATAATCCTACCCAAGATGCAACTAACTGCTCCTAATCAAACTCTAAACCCCCAAACTTCACTAACATATTAATTGAATCCGGGACATTTGCCCCCCAGGACATCTGCCCCCCAGTGCAAAAATGGATAGGTGGACATCTGCCCCCCAAGTGAAATGTTGGCTAGGACATTAGCCCCCAGAAGAAATGTTGGCTAGGACATCTGCCCCCCAGTAGAAATGTTGGCTAGGACATTAGCCCCCCAGTAGAAATGTTGGCTAGGACATTAGCCCCCCAGTAGAAATGACAGCTAGGACATCTGCCCCCCAGTAGAAAGTACAGGGTGGGACATTTTTAAACATGTGCTCAATCTTAAATATGATATCATATAAACATTTATTTAAGTAAATGTAAGTGTGTTTTCATAGTATTTGTCTTTATTGAAAATAAAGTTGTTTACAATATTTAGTATTTTTGTTTCATTTTATCATAATTGCAAACTAGATGTATACAAAATAGGTGATAATATGCGATAATAAGATCAGTCATCTTTCAAAATGTGCTATAAATTCTTCTTTAGAGAAATGTATTTATGCCATTAAGGAGAGTTAATTTAGTAGATAATTAAATCAAACTATTAAAGGACGCTATTAATGGAAGCATTCATGCAACCATCCATGTCTGCTCATCTTAATACTTATGATCAATACAAACTTAGCAACTCAAACCTTTTGTTCAGCTGATTGGTCTTATTGTTGTTTTATAATAGGATCAATAAATAAACTTGGCCATACTTTTATTCAAAGTTTAATCATTTATATTGGCATTTTTATTAAAAAAAGAATGTTTTTGTGGGGGAATGGGGGGCATATGTCCTACCATGCACTTTTTACTGGGGGGCAGATGTCCTAGCTGTCATTTCTACTGGGGGGCTAATGTCCTAGCCAACATTTCTACTGGGGGGCAGATGTCCTAGCCAACATTTCTACTGGGGGGCTAATGTCCTACCTTCCATTTCACTTGGGGGGCAGATGTCCACCTATCCATTTTTGCACTGGGGGGCAGATGTCCTGGGGGGCACATGTCCGTATCCCTATTAATTACCTCGGGTTCTCCGGTATCAAAATTGGTCTGTATGAGTATTTTTCCTATCGTAATATCCTTGTACACCTCACATAATGGCTGTTCCATTGTCTCACCGGCTCGCAGAATAGATACACCAACAATCTGTGCAAATATTAAATCATAATTAACGCTTTAAAACAATGATCTTCACTAAAGCAATGCAGAATCCATGGGTCTATGCAAAACACCACGGATTTAATACCAAAGTTGGGTGGAGTCGAGATCGTCTTATAGGCGAGCAACTACGGTAACCAGACACATAGACTGTTTACCGTAATATCTTATTTATAACACGCAATATCTCAACACCTAGTTTCACAGAAGTTGCTCCATTTCATCAGTTATAGCGAAATATATACATGTACAGACTCATAGATTGTTTACCGTAATATCTTATTTATAACACGCAATATCTCAACACCTAGTTTCACAGAAGTTGCTAAATTTCATCAGTTATAGCGAAATATATACATGTACACATCTTTCATTGTTTGACTTGAAACTTGTTTATTTGCTTAAACGCCTATTTCTACCTATAAATACATATTCAATGGCGTTGTACAATAATGACTGGTACTTACTCTCTTTGTGTCGAGTCTGTAGCCTTCATACGGTACCCCTTGTAGAGTCTCAACATTCACTTTCTGTAAACAATACAAAAGGTTATGACTATGTTTAATTTAGTTTAATCATATTTTATGTTGCTCCATTTGGACACAGAATCTACATACAATAAATGCAAAGAAAGCAAAAAAGGATCAAGCCACAAGTTCTTACAACATTAGAGACGGCTCCTCCCAATGGACACAAGTTCTTACAACATTAGAGACGGCTCCTCCCAATGGACACAAGTTCTTACAACATTAGACGGCTCCTCCCAATGGACACAAGTTCTTACAACATTAGAGACGGCTCCTCCCAATGGACACAAGTTCTTACAACATTAGAGACGGCTCCTCCCAATGGACACAAGTTCTTACAACATTAGAGACGGCTCCTCCCAATGGACACAAGTTCTTACAACATTAGACGGCTCTTCCCAATGGACACAAGTTCTTACAACATTAGAGACGGCACCTCCCAATGGACACACGTTCTTACAACATTAGAGACGGCTCCTCCCAATGGACACAAGTTCTTACAACATTAGAGATGGCTCCTCCCAATGGACACACGTTCTTACAACATTAGAGACGGCTCCTCCCAATGGACACAAGTTCTTACAACATTAGAGATGGCTCCTCCCAATGGACACAAGTTCTTACAACATTAGAGACGACTCTTCCCAATGGACACAAGTTCTTACAACATTAGAGATGGCTCTTCCCAATGGACACAAGTTCTTACAACATTAGAGACGGCTCCTCCCAATGGACACAAGTTCTTACAACATTAGAGATGGCTCTTCCCAATGGACACAAGTTCTTACAACATTAGAGACGGCTCTTCCCAATGGATGGATATAATGAGGATCTACTGACATTTAGGTTACAAACTACGTTCGTGATTCAAACTCAAGGTTTCCGATTGGTTCAACTGGACACAGATCTCAGAATCGACCAATCATTCAACTTTGAGTTTAAACATGCGAGCATTGTATATATCCTTCACATCCCAAAGCATAGCCAACCAACATTGAACAGGATTGAAAATTTTGAAAAACAGATATGGAATCGTACTTCACACATGCAACAAAATGGCCATGCAACGGTAAGGCAGACGTCCCAATTCTATATCAGCAACATTTGTAACTGGACAGGTCAGAATCACACAGGGTTAAAGGTGGTCCACAGTTATACAGGTGATATTCAGATGTTGCATATATACTTAGATGCTTGCTATGGTGGACATATTGGAATTTCTATCAATAAAATCATAATTCTACCTAACCCTTTACTCCACGAAGGAACCATTTACTCCACGAAGGAACCCATTACTTCACAAGGGAACCCTTTATTCCACGAAAGGAACCCTTTACTCCACAAAGGAACCCATTACTTCACAAGGGAACCCTTTACTCCACGAAGGAACCCATTACTCCACAAAGGAACCCATTACTCCACGTCCACGAAGGAACCCTTTACTCCACGAAGGAACCCTTTACTCCATGAAGGAACCTTTTACTCCACAAAGGAACCCTTTACTCCACGAAGGAACCTTTTACTCCACGAAAGAGAGACAAATTACATACTGGTATTTAATCTCCATACAGCTGATAATTTGTTTCTTTGTTGGCTTGGTTTCGAGGTTTAACGTTACGCAAACAGCTTAGGTAACATGCCGACTTTCCAGCTATTATTAGACCCCCGCTGACAGACACCCGGAGAGAATCACCAACCATCCGCAAGCTTGATGGACAGCTTCCTCACACCCCCAGTGGGATTCGAACCAGCAGCTGTGAGGGGCAAGTGATTTAAAGACAACGATCGTAACCACTCGGCCACGGAGGCCCCACTGATGAGCACGTTTTAATACATACTCACTATCTATGGGAATAGATAACAGCATTGTAAGATGGCTATATATGTGGGAAGCGATAAAGACGTATTGTTCTGTGGCATTCTTGTGGAGTAGAGGGTTAAATTACTGGTTGCCCCAATGTAGATTTATGGTCTGTGAATGCAATAAAATATCAATTAACAAATGTCGTTAGTCTTAGACCATTTACCCCCATCATTATCTCCATGGAACAGTTTGTGTCTCACTCTTCAGTTTCTAATCAATCAAGTGGTTTGGGAATGTCAAAAATAAGATTTCCAAGCTTCCAACTGTTGGATCGTAAATTGTCCAGCTATTTTTAGCCTATGACACAAACATAGCCAAATCACAGTTCACCGAGGAGATAGTCTCAAGTTGGATGCAATGGCAGAAATATTGGAGTTCAGAAAAAAACTATTTAACCCATTTGATTCTGGATACCGTTCAAACAGTATTTGCAAAGAACATAGAGCTAGATCAGCCGCCATGGAACGTGCCGTCTGATCAGGCTCTAATGCTGTTTGCTATTCAGATGATCTTGCTAAGACACTTGGCTATGTAGCAAACAACATAGATCCTGATCAGCATGCAGCGTAATTCTGTGGCTGATCTGGATCTATGTTGTTTGCAAAAGCCTTTAAATAGATCCAGAATGAAATGGGTTAAGTGGTATTGGATTGAAAAGTTGCCACGATGCTCCTCATAAACCCTTTCAACACCACAGACCTCTAAATTGGCTTACAAAAAAGTGTAGATCCAGATGAGCCGGTTCGTCAGGATCAGCACTTTTTTCAAGTAATATAACTATTTTTAGAAAATTTGTTTACCCATTTTGATAAATGAACTGATCCAAATGTAATTTTGTTGTTAATTTTATTGGTCTAAAAATATCATGGACCAGTCCATGTCAGTTACTTGGTATTGAATGGGTTAAGTTTCAAATAAATATTGACAAATAGGAGTTTGAACCAAAACCAATTGCAGACAGACAGACGACAACCAACCTGGTGACACGCTATCTTGGATTCGTCAAAGACTTTAAGCGAACTAGAAATTGTTTTTGACAAAAATGCATGCCTCCCGAACAGTGTTGCATCAGTGGAGTAAAGGGCCATATCTCAATAAACATTAATCGAGTGGACATGACATATGGAACTAGGTTTAGTACTGACCAGTATGTGCAAGTACCGTTACGGCTACGGATTTAGCACAGGTAATCCGGAAAAACGGCATTCTTCACCATTAACCAAGTGGGAGATGATACGTACAACTAGGCTTGGTATTAATAATTCCCGTGATTTATACTTTGTGATGTTTCATGATTTATACTTACAGACATACAAGACAAAGTGCAAAATCTTATGTCTCCCCCCAGCCTCTCTTGGGAAAGTTGATGTTTGTTCGGGTTTTACGCCTTCATCAGCACCATTTTGGGCTATATCGACGGCGGGAAGATGCTTCATTCCAAAGCATAAAGCTAGAGGAAGGTTTAGTTGGGGTTTTTCATCTGGTTTTTTGTACTGCTATTTGCTTGCAAAAATTTAAATTTAATTTAATGAAATTTTTATTTAAGTTAATTTAACGTCGCTACCGGCTGCCCATTTGAGTGACGGGAAGTTGACCTAACAACACCTTTCCTGGGCAGGCTCCAACGGTTAACAAGTACTTGGTGCACCAACCTCCGCAAGAAACTGCCAACTTTTTCATATAAATAGACACAGCCCGAGTGGGACTCAAACCCGTGACCAGCAGTGATGATAGGATAAAGTGGTATACAAGTCAGCGACCGTAACCACTCGACCACGGAGGCTCTCCTGGGAAACATAATTATTAAATTGACTAATGAGGGGTCATCGACAACATATATTAAATTTTCAAAAATTCTCGGCGAAATGTGCACGTGCACCACCATACTATGGTAATACATATTTAGTCCAAGTTTAATACAAAATTCCACCCAGAACTGACTCCGAATGGACAGAAGACGCCAAAATAACAAAGGTCATCGTGACATATGAGAACAGCAGTATGACCATGACGGGGGATAACAAAGGTCATCGTGACATATGAGAACAGCAGTATAACCAGGGCGGGGGATAACAAAGGTCATCGTGGCATATGAGAACAGCAGTATAACCAGGAACGGGGGATAACAAAGGTCATCGTGGCATACGAGAATGCTTGAACAGCAGTATAACCAGGATACTCGCCTTGTGCGGTATAAAATTCATTGCATATTCGAACAGTATCCTCATCAAGCGTTTGGAATAAAATATAAACTCGTCTCTGGCTGTATCTTTGTTCCTGCAATAAATATCTGTCTCCGGTCATAACATGTTACACTCCATGTACATAATCACAAACTCTTCAGTACAAGGGCAAGCAACTCTTCTAAACAAGGGGCAAGCAACTCTTCAGTACAAGGGGCAAGCAACTCTTCAGTGCAAGGGGCAAGCAACTCTTCTAAACAAGGGGTAAAAAACTCTTCAGTGCAAGGGGCAAGCAACTCTTTAGTGCAAGGGGCAAGCAACTCTTCAGTGCAAGGGGCAAGAAACTCTTTCTGTACAAGGGGCAAGCAACTCTTCAGTACAAGGGGCAAGCAACTCTTCAGTGCAAGGAGCAAGCAACTTTTCAGTGCAAGGGGCAAGCAACTCTTCAGTACAAGGGGCAAGCAACTAGTACAAGGGGCAAGCAACTCTTCTAAACAAGGGGTAACAAACTCTTCAGTGCAAGGGCAAGCAACTCTTCAGTAGTGCAAGGGGCAAGCAACTCTTCAGTGCAAGGGGCAAGCAACTCTTAAGTGCAAGGGGCAAGCAACTCTTCAGTGCAAGGGGCAAGAAACTCTTCAGTGCAAGGGGCAAGCAACTCTTCAGTACAAGGGGCAAGAAACTCTTCAGTACAAAGGGCAAGCAACTCTTCAGTGTTCAGTGCAAGGGGCAAGCAACTCTAAATAAGCAACGGTTGGTAAACCAACGGAGGCCCCCATAAACCAGTGGACACTAAACATGCTCTCATTACAATGCGAATAATGTAAACTCCAGGGAGTAAACGGATGGATGCTCCCCAGAGTTTACATACTTATTCCAATGCGAGTTGTTCAGTGTTATACAGTATGAATAATGGTGAGCTTGTTCAAAGTGGACAGGAACAGTGAGACGGACAGAATTAAAGGGACATAACTCAAAGAAGAATCAATAAAGTGAGCGCAAATGATATGCACTACTAGGCTTGACACCAATCACTGCTGAGAAGTTTCGTTGATTCCTGGCCAGCGGTTGCCGAGAAATACTAGGGTCGACAAGAATAGAGGGAGAGATGGACGTAAAAGGGCCATAACTCAATGAAATATCATCTGAGTAGAATGCACCGATAAACCGTTTCTGAACCACATTAATTAACTAGCATTTAAATGCTATAGTATATACGCAACCATCCACACGAATTCTCCTCTCCTATATTTCTATCTCTTTCAAAAAAACACAATGAAATTTTCTCTCCTTCATACATATACATTGTATTGATATTTAATGTATCTGCGATTTAGCCTGGAAATACTATATAAAAGACATTCATTTATGTTAGTACATTGTATTGTTAACGCATATTGATTTTGTATTTTTGTATGTTGATAAGAGAAATAAAAAATGGAATATAAAAAAAGAATGCATCGATCAATACTGTGAAGTTTATCAATCGATCAATACTGTGAAGTTTATCAATCGATCAATACTGTGAAGTTTATCAATCGATCAATACTGTGAAGTTTATCAATCGATCAATACTGTGAAGTTTATCAATCGATCAATACTGTGAAGTTTATCAATCGATCAATACTGTGAAGTTTATCAATCGATCAATACTGTGAAGTTTATCATCGATCAACACTGTGAAGTTTATCGACTTCCGACCAGGAGTTGCTAAGATATAGCACAGGCAAGAATAGCGGGACGACCGGATGAAGCATTTGGGGGCAGCATAACAAAACTAAACAGGAAATGTTGTTTCCTATCTCATTTTCACCGAATTAGAAATACGAGGTATATATATACACATCAATACATATACACAGGCCCACAGGAATCCTGCACATACCCTAGAATCCCCCCAGCCCTGTGTCACTACCCTCTAGTTCCACGCTACACCCATGCATTATTACCTGATAAATGTATGGATGCCCTTCACTTGAGGTGTACATTCCAGCACACACAGCGACGACGGTGGAGGATGGCCGTTGTTACCAGCATTCGCCATACTTGGACGTAGACAAAATCCTCGCTGAAACATTCAATCACACTTAATGAAATCTAACATTTGTTACCAAACGGTATGCACAAATAGTTGTATTGTGTGTGTGTTTTACGTTTATTTATCGTCGCTACCGGTTGCCCATATGAGCGACCAAATTCGAATCATAATAAAATCAAATAAAAAAACAATAAACCAACAAGTAAATGAAAAACAAAATACTAGGATTTCCCCGCTCTTTTCTCATCTCCGAAACTTGTTTCTGTGTGTGTGTGCATTACGTTTATTTATCGCCGCTACCGGTTGCCCATATGAGCGACGCCTCCTGTAGAGATTAGTCATTTTAGATTTTTAGAGGATAGTGCAATGATACAGACAGAGACCCATTCCAGAGTCTCCACTGGTTCTTTTACGTGCACGGTGTACAGCACCGACACGAGACCTCAGCTTAAAGTCCCATCTGAAAGACTGTTAATTTTATTAGAGTCAGACGGGGATCGAACCTGCGATCCCTAGATTACAAGTCCATAGTTGTGGTACTGATTTGTCTCTGAATATATTGATGCTGGTTATGTTCATTTATAGATTAGATATTGCAATACACAGAACACGCTCAAATTCCAGGAGCATCTCTGGTTCTTAACAAGCCCGGTGTATAGCAGCGATACACGAGATCTCAGGTTTACAGGCCCATCTGAAAGACTGTTAATATTATGATACAGAAGGGGGATCGAACCCGCATTCACTGAATTCGCAGTCCAACATGTTAGCCATGGACACATCTATAAATATAGCTGAAATCCAGTCAGGGATTCAGCAGAACAAGTTCGGACAAACTACATAATCAACCAAGCATACCACGATGATGATACGCACAACTATAGTTTGTACTAAATCAAGCATGCAACAGCGCCGAAGACATGTTATGCCTTGATTATGGTCGAATCAGTGACTGCAGTGAGGAAAATGGCACAGACTGTATTGTAGAAGTAAAGAAACGTTTATTATTGTGCTACCACTATTGAAAGGAGGGGCCAGCCATTTCTGACAAGTGAAGCGCCTATTATGAACAGCAGTACTTCCTGAATCCTCTCCTTGCAGGCCAGGTATCAATCGACCATTATCACCAACCGACCATATCAGAATGAACCCCTGACAAGGTTTCAACCTTTGACCTCGAGCTCTGTAAGCAAATAACTAGGCCACGGAGATGGATTGTATATATGGATTGACAATGAGTATACGTTAATGTACACACATAAAATAAGCCGTACCTTTTTCAGTTGAGAATGTACATGACGGACAATGAGGTCGATAGCAACTTTGTTATCACCGCCTCGAGGCACAATGATATCGGCACAACTCATCGTGGGTGCTATATAGTGTTCAAACGCCGGCTTCACAAACTTGTTGTACTGTTTCAGTACGCCCTCCAGTGCACGGCCTCGCTCGGAGATGTCGCGCTTCATTCGCCGTGCAAGTCGTATATCACTGTCTGTGTCTACAAACACCTTAAGGTCCATCAACTGCAAGGAAAATGGAAGTACATAACACCGCAGACCTAGTCCTAGTTTTGTTTGCATTGTTTATTGTGGATTGAAGTCGCACCTACACCTACACCTTACCGTAAGCAGTATTTCAAGCACCCAGGTAGAACCACTGACTGTCCACAAACCAGCTGGATCGCTTCCTCACATGAAATAAACACAACATTTAGCGCAAATATTTGTTTTTTGTCGCAATTGACGCCATTGGCGACCGACAGCGGGAACCATAAAATGTCAATTACAAGTAATCAGAATAAGTCTAAACAATGTAAACAATTTCTATAAGGACACGTTACTCCTGCTACAAAATAACACACAGCACTGATTGAAGCACCAATTAAAGCACTGATTGATGTACCGATCAATGCACCGATTGATGCACTATGCACTGATTGATGTAATTATAGCTGATCATCTACCTGTGTTGGTACAACTTGATGATATATCCAGCTTCAACAACTTATAGTAATCTCTCTATTGGCGCGGATGAAAGTGTGTACGCTGTCTTTCATATGGGAAGGAACAAGAGTGCTCCTTTGAAAATCCACCTGTCCAATCTGGTGACATCACTAAGAACATTACTAATATAAAACCTGAACATGCTATACTCACTTGCAGTAAATCTTTGTTCACGAACGACATAATGCCTTCAAATATTACAACAGTGGCCCCATAGATAGTTTTCTGTGAAGAGAAAATGAATGGCTTTATTCAATGTGTGCATCATTATTATTTTTTAACTTTACTTTATTTTACAACGATTGCGAAGCAAGTTTTAACAACTTATATTAATCACTCTCGTTGGTGCGGATGAAAGCGTAACTGTGGTCATTCATGTGGGAGGAAACCGGACTACCCGGAAAAAACCCACCTGTCCGATCTGGCGACAACCGTACCATCTCACATACTTTCCGGTCGTCCGAGGATCGAACGCGGGTTGCATTAGGCATGTATTACACTTGCATAGACACCAAGAACACGGGAAATACTTCTGCAGACTGTAGATTTTAGTCCGAGGATCGAACGCTGGTTGCATTAGGCATGTATTACACTTGCATAGACACCAAGAACACTGGAAATACTTCTGCAGATTTTAGCAACATCTAATTGGAGTTACAATACGAGCTTACATTGCAACACTGAACATTTTTTTCCAAATGGCTGAAGTTTATTAGACTAAAATAATTGCAAACACCGATCGCCAGCATGACACTAAGACAACCAGCATGACACTAAGACAACCAGCTGACACTAAGACAACCAGCATGACACTAAGACAACCAGCTGACACTAAGACAACCAGCATGACACTAAGACAACCAGCATGACACTAAGACATCCAGCATGACACTAAGACATCCAGCATGACACTAAGACAACCAGCATGACACTAAGACAACCAGCATGACACTAAGACAACCATCATGACACTAAGACAACCAGCATGACACTAAGACATCCAGCATGACACTAAGACAACCAGCATGACACTAAAACAACCAGCATGACACTAAGACAACCAGCATGACACTAAGACATCCAGCATGACACTAAGACAACCAGCATGACACTAAGACATTGACAGTGTTACTTACACACACACTTTCTCGACTGTGCGATACAAAATTATAGATGGGCACATCCACTTTCTTCCCTGACCGCAGTCGTTTCAGAGTCTTAATGAGCAGCTCAAAGTCAAATGCATCCGGGTGGTCAAAATTATATTCATTCTTATTAGCAGCTTCATGTTCCTGAGGTCCGAGTACCTGAAGAAGACAAAACATCTGAAAACACGAGGCTACATGTAGATCTTAATAGTTCAAATCCTACAGTAAGCCGTAACATCTGAAAACACGAGGCTACATGTAGATCTTAATAGTTCAAATCCTGAAGTAAGCCGTAACATCTGAAAACACGAGGCTACTTGAAGATCTTAATAGTTCACAAATCCTACAGTAAGCTGTAACATCTGTAAACACAAGGCTACATGTAGATCTTAATAGTTCAAATCCTACAGTAAGCCGTAACATCTGTAAACACGAGGCTACATGTAGATCTTAATAGTTCAAATCCTGAAGTAAGCCGTAACATCTGAAAACACAAGGCTACATGTAGATCTTAATAGTTCAAATCCTGAAGTGAGACATAATATCTGAAAACACAAGGCTACATGTAGATCTTAATAGTTCAAATCCTGAAGTAAGCCGTAACATCTGAAAACACAAGGCTACATGTAGATCTTAATAGTTCAAATCCTACAGTAAGCCGTAACATCTGTAAACACAAGGCTACATGTAGATCTTAATAGTTCAAATCCTGAAGTAAGCCGTAACATCTGAAAACACAAGGCTACATGTAGATCTTAATAGTTCAAATCCTGAAGTGAGACATAATATCTGAAAACACAAGGCTACATGTAGATCTTAATAGTTCAAATCCTGAAGTAAGCCGTAACATCTGAAAACACAAGGCTACATGTAGATCTTAATAGTTCAAATCCTGAAGTGAGACATAATATCTGAAAACACGAAGTATGACGTAATATCTGAAAACACGAAGTATGACGTAATATTTGAAAACACGAAGTATGACGTAATATTTGTAAAAAGGACGTCATTTTTTAAACAACCAGGCCCTGGATCTCTCATCCGAGTTGAAAAGCTTAAAGAGCCGAGTTGAAAAGCTTAAAGAGCTACAAGAAGATACAAGCGAAGCTTGCACAAACACTTCTAGGTACGCCAAATGCATTTAATTATATTTTAACAGGTTGAAAGATTATAGTTGCAACACGGCCATCCCTGGACAGACATGCACGTTTGGTATCTTTATACATATTGGATCGTTTTCAGCTTCTATCCCATACATAAAACAGGTACTGAAGTGGCAAGGAATACTACATATGTTACAACTACATAATATAACTTCATAAGCACACATGTTCCCGATAGTTGTCCAAGGTGTACAAAAAATTGTTGCTTATCAAGTAACTTTTAATATGGTTAAAAAAGGGCATTGATTCAGAGTACCATCTTGTTGGACAAATCGATATGGCTTCGGCTCACTTTAGAGCCCATCAGATTTTTTAAATAATTGGCACTCATTTGACCTACTGACCTAGTTTTAAGACATTGTGACCTAATTTGAGGAATATTGAAAGAGGATCACCCAATGATCACGCTTCATGATGCTTGAACCTGTGGCTAAGGAGGAGATGTAGTTTGAAGCAAAATGTTAAAATCAGCACAACACCAAATGATCACAAAAGCTTGCGTGCTCGGACAAGCTTTAAATATCAAGGTCTATGTAACCGAGCATGAAAGCTTTAAATATCAAGGTCTATGTAACCGAGCATGCAAGCTATAAATATCAAGGTCTATGTAACCGAGCATGCAAGCTATAAATATCAAGGTCTATGTAACCGAGCATGAAAGCTATAAATATCAAGGTCTATGTAACCGAGCATGCAAGCTATAAATATCAAGGTCTATGTAACCGAGCATGAAAGCTATAAATATCAAGGAGGTCTATGTAACCGAGCATGAAAGCTTTAAATATCAAGGTCTATGTAACCGAGCATGCAAGCTATAAATATCAAGGTCTATGTAACCGAACATGCAAGCTATAAATATCAAGGTCTATGTAACCGAGCATGAAAGCTTTAAATATCAAGGTCTATGTAACCGAGCATGCAAGCTATAAATATCAAGGTCTATGTAACCGAACATGCAAGCTATAAATATCAAGGTCTATGTAACCGAACATGCAAGCTATAAATATCAAGGAGGTCTATGTAACCGAGCATGAAAGCTTTAAATATCAAGGTCTATGTAACCGAGCATGCAAGCTATAAATATCAAGGTCTATGTAACCGAGCATGCATGCTATAAATATCAAGGTCTATGTAACCGAGCACGCAAGCTATAAATATCAAGGTCTATGTAACCGAGCATGCAAGCTATAAATATCAAGGAGGTCTATGTAACCGAGCATGCAAGCTATAAATATCAAGGTCTATGTAACCAAGCATGCAAGCTATAAATATCAAGGTCTATGTAACCGAGCATGCAAACTATAAATATCAAGGTCTATGTAACCGAGCACGCAAGCTATAAATATCAAGGTCTATGTAACCGAGCATGCAAGCTATAAATATCAAGGTCTATGTAACCGAGCATGCAAGCTATAAATATCAAGGTCTATGTAACCGAGCATGCAAACTATAAATATCAAGGTCTATGTAACCGAGCATGCAAGCTATAAATATCAAGGAGGTCTATGTAACCGAGCATGCATGCTATAAATATCAAGGAGGTCTATGTAACCGAGCACACAAGCTATAAATATCAAGGAGGTCTATGTAACCAAGCATGCAAGCTATAAATATCAAGGTCTATGTAACCGAGCACGCAAGCTATAAATATCAAGGAGGTCTATGTAACCAAGCATGCAAGCTATAAATATCAAGGTCTATGTAACCGAGCACGCAAGCTATAAATATCAAGGAGGTCTATGTAACCGAGCATGCAAGCTATAAATATCAAGGTCTATGTAACCAAGCATGCAAGCTATAAATATCAAGGTCTATGTAACCGAGCACACAAGCTATAAATATCAAGGTCTATGTAACCAAGCATGCAAGCTATAAATATCAAGGAGGTCTATGTAACTCAAGGCATTAAAAATGCTTGAAGAGTTGTTGTGGTCATAGCATTTTCATTGTCAAGTATATTAGAATTAGGACAAGTCAAAATTACCACGATCATTTGTCTAAGACAAGTGGCTTTCGTAATACTTTATTATTGAACCTGACTTAATGACAACAAATATTTTCTGCTCATTTTTACGAAATAACTTCCGTACCAAGTTGTGGGGGAAACAAGAGCAAACATAGTACGCTATGAATACATACATGTACATCATTAACTCTTTCAACACCAAGTAACTGACATGGACTGGTCCATGATATTCTTAGACCAATAAATGAATAAGAAAATTACATTCGGACCAGTTCATTTATCAAGATGGGTAATTTTGTCTAAAATTAGTAATACTACTGGCAAAAAGTGCAGATCCTGATGAGACGGCTCATCACGAGCCGGCTCATCTGGATCTACACTTTTTGTAAGCCTATATAGAGGTCTGTGGTGTTGAAAGGGTTAACCCTTAAAATGAGTGAAAAATTGAAAGGAATGTGCGAACAACATAGATCCAGATCAGCCACGGCTTCTGATCAGGGCAGGATCTATGTTGTTTGCTATTCAGCAAAGTGGTCTATCTCCATGTTTAATGCCATCTGATCAGGCTCTACGTTGTTTGCAAAAGCAACATTTGTTGTGATTAGCATTTTAAGGGTTAATAATATTAATAAATAAAATGAAACAGTCGGTGCTCTGTAGTAGGGAGATTTATTTTATAGAGTGCTTTGCGGGCAATTTTACAAAATCCTTACAACATGCCTTCCAAAAATCATATGATCAACTTTTACACATTCTTTTTGGCCTGTGTGTTTTACGTTTATTTATCGTCGCTACCGGTTTACCCATATGAGCGACGCCTCCTGAAGAGATTAGTCATTTTAGATTTTTGGAGGATAGTGCAATGATACAGACAGAGATTGCAGTCTCCTCTGGTTCTTTTATGTGCACGGTGTAAAGCACCGACACGAGACCTTGGTTTAAAGTCCCATCTGAAAGACTGTTAATTTATTATATTCAGACGGGGGATCGAACCTGCGATCCCTGGATTACCAGTCCAGTGTGCTACCACTGAACTACAGATCAGTCTAGAACAGAGCATGTTTATATATGACAGAATGAGTAGCAAGCCAGGTTTGGAATAAAGAGAGTGTCAGACCTTGTAAAAGGAATCCATGCTGAGTAGACTGACCCAGGGTACATCTAACTCTTCAATGATTCTCTTGGCAACCGTCGTCTTACCAGATGCACTGCCACCGCACACACCTGCACAAACAAGCAGAAATTATACACATATGATATATCTGAAAACGAGCACAATTGAAAGGGTCCAGTCGCTCGTCCCAGGCCAAAAACAACAGGTTTGGTTTGGGAAGCAATCCAGAAATGGCTAGCTAAGGTACATGTATGTCGGTTTGTTTGTTTTTGGTGGGTATGGGGGGGGTGTGGAGGCGATGGTTGTAATTTTGATGTCAATGCCAAGTCATTTTCATGATCGTCTCCGTGATACTGAGCGAAAAGTAAAAGCAAAATCCGAAAAGAACAAAAACAAAATATGTTTTTCCCCTGCGTATTGCTCTCTAAAATCTCTAGGGTCGGCGTAACTTGATAGGTATAGTCGGGTTAACCGAACCAAACCTATTTTTATACCTGAAAAGATGATTTTCAGAATCTTCATAAACAATTAATAAATGTATAACCCACTGCTAGTACAGATATGGAATCACCAATAGGAGCTTCTCACCGGGTGCTGGAATACAACCATTCCCCACTTATCTAGCAACTTTCATTTTTATCTTTCTCTCACTCAGTGTGGTCTCCACGGTGATCATCTTGGATTTGAAATCGAAATGATTTAACGCTTAACCTGCCGAATAAATTAGACGGAATGTGCAAACAAAATAGATCCAGATCAGCCGTGGCACAACGTGGCATTACGCCGCGTCTGATCAGGATCTATGTTGTTTGCTATTCAGCTCCACCATAACCGAATAGTAAACAGCATAGAACATGAGCTTGGTTTCCGGATCAGAACGATGCTTTCAAGCTGCCTGTTACCCTGATGCTTCATACCAAGTTTCATTACAATTGTCAGACCATGCTGTTCCAGATGGATGTTGTTTGAAGCAATTGCTGGTGATTTATACCTATAACAAAGTGGCTTACCTATAACAAAGTGGCTTACCTATAACAAAGGCATCTTTCAGTTCACCTTGAGTATTATACCAGGGAGGTCTTCCCGCTGTGTAGAGTACACGCAGGCCCGTGTGATGAACTCTACTCGATTTCATGTCATTTGTACTTGGGTTTCGCGTTTTCTTCTTTGGCACTGCTTTGGATGGACTTGGTGGGTGCTTGGTGGGCGTCTTTGGTTCCTTTATCTGTATTTGACCGAGTAGAGCCCCAGTGTCACCATCCCCCGTCTCATGGTCCTCTCCGCTGCCACTACTTAATAAACAGAAACACATTGAAATAAGGTGTTTGTTTGTCTTTTGAGCCTAAAGTTGCACCAACAATTTAGGTCATATGCCGACCCTCCAGCTATTATTGGTAGAAGTACGACCATGGACAATTCAACGGCCATAACTCCGACCAGGGCAATCCAATTGATTATGAAATATGGCCGAGATATTATGCCAACAAACATGGTGTGCAAGTTTGGTGAAGATTGGATAAAAACGGCTCAAGTTAGAGAGGGGAGTATATCATTATGGATGCCGCATGCTGCCGGTGGTGAATGTACAGTGAAACCTGTGTTAGTGCTCACCTCCATTATACAGTGAAACATGTGTTAGTGATCACCTTCATTAAGCAGCCAACCTGTATTAAGCAGCCAAATTCCAGATTCCCATTCAGTTGTTTTATTATATATTTGACCTCTATTAAGCAGCCACTTTCTCTGACTCCCTTGGCTGGCTGCGTAAGACAGGTTTGACTGTACATGTCCCTTTTTCAAACAGACATATTAAAATAATGGAAAATTGTTTAAATTAGACTAAATTACATATTCGACAGTTGACTACCGGTACTGAACAATTTACACGGGGTTATTAGCTATAGCTAAACAATAAAATCAGAACCAAGCATATCCTATATTTGTGTGTGGCAGCAGGCCAGACGACACATTGTTTCAGGCATACGTTCATTTCAGTCGTCACCTCAACTGATACCTCCCTGGTGAGTCATGTTCAGTCAGATTTAACCACATTACATCAACCCTCATACAATAATATATCCATCAAATTGTCTCGGCTACATTGTTATTACTTTGATATTTGCATGTTGTGATATCTCAACTCCATGTCGTCAAAAATAATTAGTCGAACATGCCTTAAGCCAAGGGAATCACAGAAAGTGGCTGCTTAGCGCGGGTGGCTTCTTTTAATCGAGGTCAAATGTATAATGAAACAACATATTGGGAAATCTGCAAACTGACTGCTTAATACAGGTTGGCTGCTTAATACAGATGACCACTAACACAGGTTTGACTGTAGAGGTGACCACTAACACAGGTTTGACTGTAGAGGTGACCACTAACACAGGTTTGACTGTAGAGGTGACCACTAACACAGGTTTGACTGTAGAGGTGACCACTAACACAGGTTTGACTGTAGAGGTGACCACTAACACAGGTTGACTGTAGAGGTGACCACTAACACAGTTTGACTGTAGAGTGACCACTAACACAGTTGACTGTAGAGGTGACCACTAACCAGGTTTGACTGTAGAGGTGACCACTAACACAGGTTTGACTGTAGAGGTGACCACTAACACAGGTTTGACTGTACAGATGACCACTAACACAGGTTTGACTGTAGAGGTGACCACTAACACAGGTTTGACTGTAGAGTTGACCACTAACACAGGTTTGACTGTACAGATGACCACTAACACAGGTTTGACTGTAGAGGTAACCACTAACACAGGTTTGCTGTAGAGTTGACCACTAACACAGGTTTGCTGTAGAGGGACCATAACACAGGTTGACTGTAGAGGTGACCACTAACACAGGTTGACTGTAGAGGTGACCACTAACAAGGTTTGACTGTAGAGGTGACCACTAACACAGGTTTGACTGTAGAGGTGACCACTAACACAGGTTTGACTGTAGAGGTGACCACTAACACAGGTTTGACTGTAGAGGTGACCACTAACACAGGTTTGACTGTACAGATGACCACTAACACAGGTTTGACTGTAGAGGTGACCACTAACACAGGTTTGACTGTAGAGTTGACCACTAACACAGGTTTGACTGTACAGATGACCACTAACACAGGTTTGACTGTAGAGGTAACCACTAACACAGGTTTGACTGTAGAGTTGACCACTAACACAGGTTTGACTGTAGAGGTGACCACTAACACAGGTTTGACTGTAGAGGTGACCACTAACACAGGTTTGACTGTAGAGATGACCACTAACACAGGCTTGACTGTAGAGATGACCACTAACACAGGTTTGACTGTATATACAATGCAATTAATCACAACATGTTTACAAATGATTGAGAGACGTAGAATGATGAATATTAATCAGTAAAATATTATATTGCAACAGGTGTTCGCGATTCATTACACGATATATATATATAATACTATATACAGATATACACGATAGATATAAAAAATGTAATTACAACCCCCCTCCGCCCATAAACTGTGTATGCCTCAGGGTACTACATATGACAATGTGTTGCATTAACCCATTCAACACCAAGTAACTGACATGGACTGGTCCATGATATTTTTAGACCAATAAATTAATAACAAAATTACATTTATCAAAATGGGTAATTTGTTTTCTAAAAATAGTTATATTACTTGAAAAAAGTGCAGATCCTGATGAGACGGCTCGTCACGAGCCGGCTCATCTGGATCTACACTTTTTTGTAAGCCAATTTAGAGGTCTGTGGTGTTGAAAGGGTTAATGGTTTCCGAGATTAATTACACTTCTGCCGTGTTATCAGGCCTGGAGGTTATATCCTCCAATCTCAAAACTCAGTCTCAATCGTCCGATTGGTTCAGCTGACAATAACACTCAGAATCAACCAATCAGATCACTTAAGTTTGAGATCTGAGAAAAGTTTTATAACCTCGGGCCCAGGACTCATTCTAAGGTCATACTTTGTAGGGAGAAGTGAGACAGCGCGCGGCTGCACCCTTAAATGGTGTCATTTAATAATAAATTTCAACAAAATAGGGTTAAAAGTCACAATTTGTCTATTTTGAATAGGAGGAGTGCTTTATAATGGGCGAGTGTATCTTACTGGACAATATTTTGTATGGAAGGAGTGCGCTATAATAGGCCAGTGTATCTTACTGGACAATATTTTGTATGGAAGGAGTGCGCTATAATAGGCCAGTGTATCTTACTGGACAATATTTTGTATGGAAGGAGTGAGCTATAATGGGCCAGTGTATCTTACTGGACAATATTTTGTATGGAAGGAGTGTGCTATAATGGGCCAGTGTATCTTACTGGACAATATTTTGTATGGAAGGAGTGCGCTATAATGGGCCAGTGTATCTTACTGGACAATATTTTGTAAGAAAATTTAAAAAAGTTTTAGGGAGAAGTGGGGGTAGTCGGGGGTGAAATTAGCCCGGGAACAGGCGTCGATATATTTTGCCTGGTCAGTCAAATAAATATATTTCCACACCAAGACTATTAATTGGGCCGTATTGAGTTTCTGATCATATCATTTGGCTAGAAGTTAAAAAGTGAAAAATCAACAGACTGGAACCCAGACTAGGGTGAAATAGTCGTACTAGGATCCTGTCTTCGTCTGCTGCAAATCAATAGCTTCGTGGGGGGTGGAGGGTTTGCTTACATATCCTGTTTTTTATTATGGCTAAAGTACATCTCAGGTATTTAGTTTATAAAATTTTATTTTAGCTCGATTGCGAAACAAGTTTGTACAACTTCTATTAATCACTCTCGAGACCTCATCCCTGATGGAATCAATTGCCACGAGGGAGAGAGAAGAGGCAATGTGAAATTTAAATGCCTTGCCTAAGGGCACAATCGTAATGGCTCCAGCGGGGCTCAAACTCTGGACCTTTCGCATCTGAAGCGAACACGCTACCACTGCGCTATCACGACTTCCACTGCTTACTGGTTAATGGTCATATTGTTTATTTTAACTCTATTTTGTTGATTTATTAAATAATACTATTTACGGACACAATTGCACGCTTCCTCACTAATCTCCCAAAAACTCTGACCTAGAATGTGCCCTGAGCCCAGGAAGAAATGATGAGATTCATGGAGAAATGAGAAAGCCCAGGGAGAAATGAGGAAATCCATGGAGAAATGAGGAAGCCCAGGGAGAAATGAGGAAGCCCAGGGAGAAATGAGGAAGCCCAGGGAGAAATGAGGAAGCCCAGGGAGAAATGAGGAAGCCCAGGGAGAAATGAGGAGGTCCAAGGAGAAATGAGGAAGCCCAGGGAGAAATGAGAGGGCCAAGGGAGAAATTAGGAAACCCATGGAGAAATGAGGAAACCCAGGGAGAAATGAGGAAGCCCAGGGAGAAATGAGGAAACCCAGGGAGAACTGAGGAAATGTAGGGAGAAATGAGGAAATTCAGGGAGAAATGAGGAAACCCAGGGAGAAATGAGGAAGCCCAGGGAGAATGAGGAAATCCAGGGAGAAATGAGGGAGAAATGAGGAAGCCCAGGGAGAAATGAGGAAATCCAGGAAGAAATTAGGAAACCCAGCAGGGTTCATTCTAGGTCAGAATTTTTGGGAGAAGTGAGAAAGCGCGTGATCGCTTCCTTAAATGGTGTTCTTTAATATACTTCTGCAAAATAGGGTTAAAATGCACAGTACAACCATTAAATACAATATATAAACATTTTAATAGGAGTGCTTTATAATGGGCCCAGTGTATCTTACTAGACAAAATTTTGTTTGAAAATCGTAAAAACCAAAAAATATTTTATTTTTTTAGGGAGAAGTGGGGCCCCCAGAGGGTGAAGTCAGGGTCCCTAGGGCGACAATTTCGCCCACATCGCCCTCTAGAATGATCCCTGCCCAGGGAGAAATGAGGAAGCCCAGGAGAGAAATGAGAAAATCCAGGGAGAAATGAAGAAACCCAAGGAGTCTATTGCACCAAAATCGCTCTCCAGCTCAAACCATTCAGCTTGAACACAAAATGTAACACGATAGTAATTTGTAAAGAGAACATATTAATAAACAATATAACTTATTGTTGTGTACCAGTAGTTATCCATCATTTTACCTACAATAGGCAATCTTATTTCAATTTCTTGATCACCGAAATGTAACAGTAAACTGTTGTGCATGTATATCGAATATCCATTTACAACATTTAGCACCTCATTCACTACGCACTAACAACTATAAATGTCAATTCCACTTGCCAAAGCCAACGGCAACAATGAATTTATTAACATAGACTATTGACTTTTAAACACCATAGAATGACTGATACATGTAGTATCATTTCTCAAAATGATTAACAACTATATTTATCATTTAAGCCAACAGATCAAGTATCACAATCAGAAACAATACAGCGTGTGGAACAATGCCTGGAAGACATAACATCATGGATGAATTCAAACATGCTCAAACTGAACGCTGAAAAAACTGAAGTCATCGTTTTCTCATCAAAGCATAACTCCAGGCAAATTGGCGACATCTCTGTTACAGTGGGTGGCTCAAAGATCAAACTATCAGAGTGTGTAAGAAACTTGGGCGCTTTGTTTGACTCTCGGATTGACATGGAGGCCCACATTAACTCCACCAGTAGATCATGTTACACGCAGTTGCGCAAAATCGGCCACATCAGACAATACCTTCCAAAAGACGCTACAAAATCTATTGTCAGCTCATTGGTAACATCTAGGCTGGACTACTGTAATGCTCTTTTGTATGGTGTCCCGCAGACAAAAGTGAACAGACTACAGAATGTACAAAATACGGCAGCTAGAATCATTTCAAGGACTTCACGCTACGATCACATTACACCTGTACTCAAAGATCTGCACTGGTTGCCAATACAATACAGGATAAAATACAAGATTCAGACTCATACGTACAAAGCTTTACATGAACAATCACCTGTCTACAATCTATTGAATATCTACACACCTCGGAGAACTTTAAGATCACAAAATGATTCATCAACGTTAGAAGTGCCGAAAAGCAGGAATGTCTCTCTTGGTGATCGCAGTTTCGCCGTAGCGGCTCCAAGATTATGGAACTCACTTCCCTCTGGAATCAGGGACGCTCCGTCCCTATACTCGTTCAAGCGGTCGCTCAAGACACACTATTTCAGTGAGATACATGGGAACTAGCTGAATTTGTTTAGGAAAAATAAATTTGATTTCATTCCAGTAATTGGAAATTTGGGTTTTATTCCAGTAATTGGACTATTTATTACTACATGTATTTACTTTTTTTTATGTACTACATTACAATTCAATGAATTTTTAAATTTATATTCGTTTATTAACGTAAGTGTCTCTTTTAAATATCATTGGTCTTAGCGTTTTATTCGTAGGTTACGTTATATAATTATTTTTTTTTATCTATAAAATTCTTTAAGCCCATTTCAGTCTATCGATTCATTCTCTCATTTTATTAAATTAATACCAGCATTATATTAATTGTTCGTAGTTGTCCTTGTCACATATGAATTTGTTTTATCGGTCAGATTTAAGATCTATTATCACCTTAACACATGTTGTTTTGTTTGCATATACTATGTTTTATCATTGTTATTATGTTTACATATCTGTGATATGTCATATGTTATTATGTAAAACGCGTATAAAAACGTGTATTTTTACATGAAAAGGGCGCTCAAGAAATCTGGTATAATAATAATGTAGCTAATAGTAGCTTGTACTTACATGTACGTAGTTCAGTACATTAGTGAGATGTCTAAGTTATAATATAACTGTTTATTGAAATTATGAGCTATTTATGAGCTAATAAATGTTTATTGAAATTATGAGCTAATAACACTAACAGTAACCAAAGATGCTGTCAGTGACCTCATTATCAGTAACCAAAGATACTATCATTGACCTCATTAACAGTAACCAAAGATGCTGTCATTGACCTCATTAACAGTAACCAAAGATGCTGTCAGTGACCTCATTATCAGTAACCAAAGATGCTATCATTGACCTCATTAACAAAGATGCTGTCAGTGACCTCATTATCAGTAACCAAAGATGCTGTCAGTGACCTCATTATCAGTAACCAAAGATGCTGTCAGTGACCTCATTATCAGTAACCAAAGATGCTGTCATTGACCTCATTATCAGTAACCAAAGATGCTGTCAGTGACCTCATTATCAGTAACCAAAGATGCTGTCATTGACCTCATTACGACCAAGTGCTGTCAGTGACCTCATTATCAGTAACCAAAGATGCTGTCTTGACCTCATTAACAGTAACCAAAGACGCTATCATTGACCTCATTAACAGTAACCAAAGATGCTAGTATCATTGACCTCATTATCAGTAACCAAAGACGCTGTCAGTGACCTCATTATCAGTAACCAAATATGCTATCATTGACCTCATTATCAGTAACCAAAGACGCTGTCAGTGACCTCATTATCAGTAACCAAATATGCTATCATTGACCTCATTAACAGTAACCAAAGATGCTATCATTGACCTCATTAACAGTAACCAAAGATGCTGTCATTGACCTCATTATCAGTAACAAAGATGCTGTCAGTGACCTCATTATCAGTAACAAAGATGCTGTCAGTGACCTCATTAACAGTAACAAAGATGCTGTCAGTGACCTCATTATCAGTAACAAAGATGCTGTCAGTGACCTCATTATCAGTAACAAAGATGCTGTCAGTGACCTCATTAACAGTAACAAAGATGCTGTCAGTGACCTCATTATCAGTAACAAAGGTGCTGTCAGTGACCTCATTATCAGTACCAAAGATGCTGTCAGTGACCTCATTAACAGTAACAAAGATGCTATCAATGACCTCCTGCACACGATCGATACTCCTGCTCACCATCGCCACTCATGCTCACGATTGCCACTTCTGCTCACAATCGGCACTCCTGCTCACGATCGGTACATCATGAAGATTGACTGCCCTCCAGAACCGACAGAGTACGGCAACGAGGCTCATAACAGAGCTACAACAGAACTGCATTTAACTACACAAACTGCGCGTAATCGGTTGCACGAATACTCGATGAATGCTAGACGTCGGGCCACGGGATATAGTTCTGGAGCACTGAATGCTAGACGTCGGGCCACGGGATATAGTTCTGGAGCACTGAATGCTAGACGTCGGGCCACGGGATATAGTTCTGGAGCACTGAATGCTGGACGTCGGGCCACGGGATATAGTTCTGGAGCACTGAATGCTAGACGTCGGGCCACGGGATATAGTTCTGGAGCACTGAATGCTGGACGTCGGGCCACGGGATATAGTTCTGGAGCACTGAATGCTGGACGTCGGGCCACGGGATATAGTTCTGGAGCACTGAATTGTTGAAAGATCGAATAAAAACAATGAGGCGCTTCATAATCATAATCCACCAAGCAAATACGTGGAAATAATGTACCATGTCGAATATGACCCTTTATTAACCCTTTCAACACCACAAACCTCTAAATTGGCTTACAAAAAAGTGTAGATCCAGATGAGCCGGCTCGTGACGAGCCGTCTCATCAGGATCTGCACTTTTTTCAAGTAATATAACTATTTTTAGAAAAAACATTACCCATTTTGATAAATGAACTGATCCAAATGTAATTTTGTTATCAATTTATTGGTCTAAAAATATCATGGACCAGTCCATGTCAGTTACTTGGTGTTGAATGGGTTAATTGGTGTCACCCGCCAAATGCAACCTTTATTAATTGGTGTCCCCCACCGAATATAATCCATTATCAGGGATCATTCGAGAGGGCGATGTGGGCGAAATAGGGACCCTGACTTTGCCCTAAATTGTCATACAAAATTGTGTCCAGTAACACTGGCCCATTATAAAACTCCTTCTATTCAAATGTTGTATTTAATGGTTATACTGTGCATTTCAACCATATATTAAATAACATCATTTAAGGACGTGATCGCGTCCTTTCTAACTTCTCACAAAAATTCTGACCTAGAATGAACCCTGCCCGTACCACAGGGATTCGGCACGTTTGGGGTACTAGTATATATATTTAAGTACAGGGATTCTACTCTGTGGGATGTCAGATTTCGCATCGATCAGTAAAATGGCCCTATCTGAAACAATTTTGTACAAATCTGTCCAAATATAACGCCTATCCCGAGTCTTTATATTGTTCTTCAAATAAAACACAACTTTAAGCTGCATGCATGTATACTTTGCAAACAATTGCCACAGACATTGGCCATAGCAGGTCACATTTCCATACCAGGACACGGGTTCTGTCAGCAACAACAAAAAATCTTCGACGGGAGAGTTTTAACTGTGAATAACATTATCAATAAAATGTGTTTCCACTAACGTGTAGGTTTATTCGGCAAAAATGTACGTCATAAACAAAAATTCTCCAAAATCTCTTTTTGACGTATATATTTGCTTAGGCGAGGGGGAATGACATTCACCTCTCCCATGACTGTACAGTTAAAAGATGAACGAGGTGGAAGTCGTGATAGCGCAGTGGTAGCACTATGCTTCAGGTGCGAAAGGCCTGGAGTTTCAGGTCCGCTGGAGCCGTTACGATGGTGGCCTTAGGCAAGGCATTTAAATTCCACGTTGCCTCTTCTCTCTCTCTCGTGACGATGGATTCCATTCAGAATAGGGTCTCGACCGTGATTAATAATAGGTTGTAAGAACTTGTTTCACAATCGAGCTAAAGGACAGACTTGGGGTTGGTTGTATGGCACGTAGTGCAGCCTTGAAGCCCTTGATGTCAGTGGTACATGTGTGCTGGTATCCAGTCCTCTATGGAACGATCTTTTGTAGAGGACCGGGAAGCAGGGTTCATTCTAGGTCAGAATTTTGGGAGAAGTGAGAAAGCGCGTGATCGCTTCCTTAAATGGTGTTCTTTAATATAGGGTTCAAATGCACAGTACAACCATTAAATACAACATTTGAATAGAAGGAGTGCTTTATAATGGGCCAGTGTATCTTACTAGACAACATTTTGTTTGAAAATGGTAAAAACCAAAAAAAAATATTTTTTTAGGGATAAGTGGGGCCCCCAGAGGGCTAAGTCAGGGTTCCTAGGGTGACAATTTCGCCCACATTGCCCTCTAGAATGATCCCTGGTGTGGCATTGGTGAATGGCAGAAAGAGCCGTCGTGAACCTGCACATCAGTTGTTGGTGTTGACGATATGTACTGCCTCGAGGATGTCCACTAGACAGTGTGTGATCTTGAACATATGGCGAGACGCAGCAGTGCTGTCCATGTAGTCGTATACGCGAAACATGCTGCTCGGCGTTAATGCAATTGACTTTTTATGAATCCAAAGCTGATAAATGGTGTATTGGCTGTTAAATTTTCTTGTATGCAAATTACTATAAAATTATAGTATCTCTACTTCCCTATGTATGTATGTATGTTCCATTAATGTCAAACCCCTTGCGGGGACTTAGACATGTTTTCCTGGGCATGCTTAGCCCACCATAGCGGTTAACCAGTACTAAGCAATGTGTGCGAGGTGCCTTGCTCAATGACACTACATACGTGGCCTGACTGAGTATCGAACCCAGACTGTTCGATTCCAAATCCGACGCTCTACCATTGGACCATGGACGCCACACTGCAGCCTCTCAGTTGTCTCTGGCTGCTGTAACTTTACTGTACTTCTCCCATATCATATAATGATATATATGATGAAATATCACAAATGTCACAATTGATTTTGACAGGTCATCCTATTAGCAATGATTAACTTGAAATTCATTGTTTACTCGATTCTCAATACACCAGTCAGCACCTTCACCCATCCGATGACTGCATGAAAAGTGATCCTGTTCAATCAAAAGTCACTGCATTGTGTGTACATTTTGCAATAGATTTACGATTCATTGTTTACTACACCGAGCACGTGTTTCTTTACGCTTCCATATGAGCACTAAATACTAGAAGATAGGGTGTAAAGAAGTGTTGACAATTTGCCAAATTATCGTATGAATATTAATTTACTTGTTTACCAACATTATTGTCTACAATTTTGTCTAAGTTATTTACCTGTCGGCTTCAGAACTCGCCGAACTGGCCCTTTCAAACTTAAATGCTGACATGTTTGTTTAGATTTTTTTCAGGAAGCGAAGCTTCTCGCTTATGATTGGTCAATAAACCCGGAAGCAAGTGTTCGGATTGTTCCGTACAAACATAATACGAAAGGGATTGACAAACCTGTATTAGACATGGGCGTAACATGTAACATGATATACATTGTACTCATGACTAGTCAGACCGTGGACGCCCCAATAACTTTTAAAATTATACTTTTAACTATTCATACTTTTAACTTCTTTGCGGTTTTTGACGCGCAACATGTCTACGTCCCCGCGAGGGGTTCGACATTGGCGGAAGATAGATAGATATATAGATAGATAGATAGATAGATACATAGTACACATGGGCGTAACGTAGGCCTACATTGTATGAGTTCATGACTAGTCCGACAGTGGATATAAAGTATCATTTTCGTGTATTTTTACCGAAATTAACAGTAAATTATGCACTATGGAGGATAGTGCAATTATACAGACAGAAACCCATTCCAGAGTATCCTCTGCTTCTTTTACGTGCACGGTGTAAAACACCGACACAAGACCTCGGTTTAAAGTCCCGTCTGAAAGACTGAATTTTATTAGGGTCAGACTGTGGATCGAACACGCGATCCATGGATTACCAGTCCAGTGTGTTAACCACTAGACTACAGATCCGTGTGTAGCTTATTTCAAGCAATTATACAACATGTATACATTTTACACACATAGCTTATAGAGGTCTTCTCCTAAAACAGTAATATTGTTTAACTATTCATTTGTTTTGTTTGTTTTACGTTTAGTTATCGTCGCTACCGGTTGCTCATTTGAGCGACGCCTCCTGGAGAGATAAGTCATTTTAGATTTTTGGAGGATAGTGCACTGATACAGACAGAGACCCATTTCAAATTCTCCTCTTGTTCTTTTATGTGCACGGTGCAAAGCACCGACACGAGACCTCGGTTTAACGTCTGAAAGACTGTTAGTTTTATTAGGATCAGACGGGGGATCGCACCTGCGATCCCTGGATTACCAGTCAAACGTGTTAACCACTGGACTACGGATCCATCTGTAACTATTCATTTGGTTTTGGGGAAATGGTAAGTATGTGTTTTAATCCTGAACTGTAAATTAGAATATAGAACAGATAGAGAAACTAATAATGTGAAACAAGCACTAGGCCGTATAGGCCTAGTAATCAGTACCGTAGCCAGGGGCAACTATTTCAACCAACGCAATCTAGGGGGGTCCGAGAGCATGTTCCCCCTTAAAATTGTTTAGACGTATAATTGTGTACTGACCTTCAGCTCTCTAGCAGTGAACATTTTATACAGCAAATGGATATTTTTTGCATTTTATTTATATTTTGTTTTCATTTTTGTTTTGCTTTGGACATTTTAACCGAGGTAACTTCCTCGGTGTGGCTACGGGCCTGGTAATTAATAGAGAAGGTTGAACTTTAGATTGACTCAGAATAAAAGGGCAAATGATAGAAGGGGAACATGATATATTCATTCGTAGTGCGTAGGAGCAACAAGCATGCAACATTTAGTGAGCATGAAAATCGTCTGCATTCCCGGATTGTGTACTGCTAATAATAATTTATGTTACGTTGAAATCGTCGCAAACACGCTGGACTGGTAATCCAGGTTCGATCCCTGTCTGACCCTAATACAATTAACAGTCTTTCATTGTGACTTTAAACCGATGTCTCGTGTCGGTGCTTTATACTGTGCTCGTAAAAGAACCAGAGAAGACTGGAATGGGTATGTCTGTATCATTGCACTATCCACCAACAATCTAAAATGACTAATCTCTTCAGGAGGCGTCGCTCAGGTAAGACGATAAATAAACGTAAAACACACGCACAATTTTAACACATTGCCAAGATTCCGGTATCCGTGTAATACGGTGTATAGTATTATGGTACAATATTTAGAAGCTGTTGCTAAGAGACGCAGTCTGATGCCGTTATAGATGAGACATTCAAGGAAGAAATGATGATTACTCTTAGGAAGACAACATTGACAGTGGGGTGATGGAGGAATGTGTTATTGAATAAATGTTGGTTTAGTGAGCTACAATTTTAATATGGAGACGAGTATGATATATATATACATGTATACTTGCCATTTTCTGTCACCTACATAGAAACAGTTGGGGCATTTTGTAACGTTATTATTTAGTTGTGGTTTGAATTAGGTACAGTCTACATCCGTTATGTCGAATTCCGTCGGACCAAACAAAATACTTCGACATAACCGAAGTTTGACTTAACGAAATTCTATATAAACGTAGCCAGTTATATATAAAATGATATTGTCTGAAACGGGACTTTGATCCGACTTAGAGATAACGGGAGAATTCGACATAACGGATGTAGACTGTAATTAGATCAGGGATGGTGAGGTTGGTAGTTCACTTGACAGTTAGTTCCAGTCTCTCTGAGCCGATGGCATAACTGGTGTATAGAGGTGTTCTTAAGCACATATATTGGATACCATCGGCATTTCGCGAATTATACCTATAAGTTTCTCCTATGTACAGTTGGTTGGACTAGATAAGAGTGTGAAGCTAGGATGTTCATCTTGTAGAGCAGACATAGTTTATGGTTATGTCTTCAATTTTCAAGGAATTCCCATGGAACTTCTCTATTGCCTGCCCGATTAGCGCAGTGGTTAGCACACTCGCTTCTCACCAATGCAACCAGGGTTCGATCCTCGGACCGGGACTTATTTGAAATGATACGGTAGTCGCCATATCGGAGAGGTGGGTTTTTCTCCCTGGTACTACGGTTTCCTACCACACGAAGAACCACATAAACACTGTCATCCGCACCAACGAGAGTGATTAATATAAGTTGTTAAAACTTGTTTCGCAATCGTTGTTAAATAAATAAAGTTTAAACTTCTCTAACGGAGTTTGTGAAGTGATACAAGTTTGGTAGCCCGAGAAACAAAACAGGAAGCTTCGTGCTGATTTGTTGGCAAGTTCCGATTTCTCATATTGTGTGCAGTTGATGTAAACCATGTCAGTTTACCAAAATGTGGGTGCGTGTTATACATGATAGCGTGTTATACATCGGTAAATACGGCATTCAATAAGAGGTCTGGTGAAATATAAATATATTACTTCTAGATATCTTCTATCTATTTTGGAACTTTCGAATGATGTGCATTCTCTTCCAGGCCTGCTCGTTGATGGAATTGATAATGCCAAGAGCAATCCTCAGAAAGGTGGACACCACGATGCTTGTGACAAGTTACCAGCCAATCGGAAAATGATCAGCGAACATGAAATAACAGACTTGGATGGTTGCATGGTAGGAGTGCCATGGATGGTACATAGCACGACATCTCTAGGGGTGATGGCATGATGGGGGTGCTGTTGTAGGGACATATGATGACACAGCCATGTTACAGTTGAAATGTGTACAGGAGATGACACTGACTTGAATGATAGCTTGGTAGGAAGTGCTGTTGTATGTACTGGAAATGACACAGCTAGTGATGATGTAAAGGTAGTGAGTGCCATGGTCGGTACAGGGTACGACATCCCCAAGTGTGGCAGTGCTGTTGTAGATACAGATGGCACAGCCAGGGAGGATGTCGTGGTACTGAGTGTCATGGTCGGTACAGGGTATGACATCCCCAAGGGTGGTAGTGCTGTTGTAGATACAGATGGGACAGCCAGGGAGGATATCATGGTCGGTACAGGGTACGACATCCCCAAGGGTGGTAATGCTGTTGTAGATACAGATGGCACAGCCAGGGTGGATGTCATGGTACTGAGTGTCATGGTTGGTACAGGGTACGACATCCCCAAGGGTGGTAATGCTGTTGTAGATACAGATGGCACAGCCAGGGTGGATGTCATGGTACTGAGTGTCATGGTCGGTACAGGGTATGACATCCCCAAGGGTGGTAGTGCTGTTGTAGATACAGATAGCACAGCCAAGGAGGATGTCGTGGTACTGAGTGTCATGGTTGGTACAGGGTACGACATCCCAAAGGGTGGTAGTGCTGTTGTAGACATAGATGGCACAGCCAGGGAGGATGGCCTGGTAGGAAGTGCCATGGTCGGTACATGGAATGACATCCCCAGGGATAATGGGGGATGCTGTTGCAGGTACAGGTAACACAGCCAGGTAGGAAGTGCCATGGTTGGTACATGGAATGACATCCCCAGGGATAATGGGGGATGCTGTTGCAGGTACAGGTAACACAGCCAGGGAGGATGGCCTGGTAGGAAGTGCCATGGTCGGTACATGGAATGACATCCCCAGGGATAATGGGGGATGCTGTTGCAGGTACAGGCAACACAGCCAGGGAGGATGGCCTGGTAGGAAGTGCCATGGTCGGTACATGGAATGACATCCCCAGGGATAATGGGGGATGCTGTTGCAGGTACAGGTAACACAGCCAGGTAGGAAGTGCCATGGTTGGTACATGGAATGACATCCCCAGGGATAATGGGGGATGCTGTTGCAGGTACAGGTAACACAGCCAGGGAGGATGGCCTGGTAGGAAGTGCCATGGTCGGTACATGGAATGACATCCCCAGGGATAATGGGGAATACTGTTGCAGGTACAGGCAACACAGCCAGGGAGGATGGCCTGGTAGGAAGTGCCATGGTCGGTACATGGAATGACATCCCCAGGGATAATGGGGGATGCTGTTGCAGGTACAGGTAACACAGCCAGGGAGGATGGCCTGGTAGGAAGTTCCATGGTCGGTACATGGAATGACATCCCCAGGGATAATGGGGGATGCTGTTGCAGGTACAGGTAACACAGCCAGGGAGGATAGCCTGGTAGGAAGTGCCATGGTCGGTACATGGAATGACATCCCCAGGGATAATGGGGGATGCAGGTACAGGTAACACAGCCGGGGAGGATGGCCTGCTAGGAAGTGCCATGGTCGGTACATGGAATGACATCCCCAGGGATAATGGGGGATGCAGGTACAGGTAACACAGCCAGGGAGGATGGCCTGGTAGGAAGTTCCATGGTCGGTACATAGAATGACATCCCCAGGGATAATGGGGGATGCTGTTGCTGTTTAGATGCCCAATGCCAAGTACTTTCAGCACCTTGGGATAAATTTAAACCACAAAGCGAGTTATTTCAGTATACACAACTCGACTCCATTACAGTAAATACAATTTTATTATGATAGGTAACAAGGAACTGGAGGCGTCACAATAGGTGAAATGATTTCATTTCTTGGCAATAACGAGGACACAAAATATGATGGGCTTAACCTGAACGTGAGACATTGTTGTTGAAAAGTTATATCCGTCATCATTTGTGGAAGTCGTGATAGCGCAGTGGATGCGTGGTCGCTTCAGGTGCGAAAGGTCCGGAGTTCGAGCCCCGCTGGAGCCGTTACGATTGTGCCCTTAGGAAAGGCATTTAAATTCCATGTTGCCTCTTCTCTCTCCCTCGTGGCGATGGATTCCATCAGGAATGATGTCTCGAGAGTGATTAACATAAGTTGTAAGAATTTGTTTCGCAATCGAGCTAAAATAAATTTGTATAAATTATATCCGAATTGTTGTCTCAGTGAGGTTATCTCCAGTATTAATCCTAATACATTCATGGTCCTAAACTGTATTAATCCTAATACATTCATGGTCCTAAACTGTATTAATCCTAATACATTCATGGTCCTAAACTGTATTAATCCTAATACATTCATGGTCCTAAACTGTATTAATCCTAATACATTCATGGTCCTAAACTGTATTAATCCTAATACATTCATGGTCCTAAACTGTTTTTTTTTGGTTTGACTATTGCCAGCTCTGTCTGGTCATATGCTGTAAGTTTTTGCTTTCATTTCCTATGTTAGAATTGTTTTTGTTAATCTTGTCACATGATACAAATATAAGCACAGTATAAACATGATATAGTAACACAGTCTAGAAAACAGTATCACAGTCTGTTTGGTAATAAATAAAATGTAGTTAATTTGACATCCACAATGAGGTCATCAACCTGGTCCCAGTCTATAAAACCCTAGTACAGTCTACTAGTATCCGACATCCACAATGAGGTCATCAACCTGGTCCCAGTCTATAAAACCCTAGTACAGTCTACTAGTATCTAACATCAGCAATGAGGTCATCAACCTGGTCCCAGTCTATAAAACCCTAGTACAGTACAGTCTACTAGTATCCGACATCCGCAATGAGGTCATCAACCTGGTCCCAGTCTATAAAACCCTAGTACACTCTACTAGTATCTGACATCCACAATGAGGTCATCAACCTGGTCCCAGTCTATAAAACCCTAGTACAGTCTACTAGTATCTGACATCAGCAATGAGGTCATCAACCTGGTCCCAGTCTATAAAACTCATCATGCTTCCACTGGACACAGATCCAGCATCAGCGATGTGAACAAGATCATCTATGTCAACAGAAGCTGTGTAGTCATCACCAAGATCATCCATGACAGCATCATAATAGTCAGACACCTGCACTGATGGCGGCCCATACGAGGCCGACTGCCCGACAGCCTGCAATATAGAACAAGGATGTGAACTCACACTTAACCAACGTTATTGGAATAATGACAGCTGGAGATCCACATGTAATAGATTTGCACATGTGTGTTTTACGTTTATTTATCGTCGCTATCGGTTGCCCATGTGAGGGATGCCTCCCGAAGAGATTAGTCATTTTAGATTGTTGTAGGATAGTGCAATGATACAGACAGAGACCCATTCCAGAGTCTCATCTGGTTCTTTTACGTGCACAGTGTACAGCACCGACACGAGACCTTGGTTTAATGTCCCATCTGAAAGACTTCATTTTATTAGGGTTAGACAGGGGATCGGACCTGCGATCACGACGGGGGATCGAACATGCGATCCCTGGATTACCAGTCCAGTGTGTTGAACATGGATTAATTGCGACATTTATATTACCAACTGTCACATGATGGTAAGCATTCAGACTCTGGAAAGTATCAGAGTTCATGGCAATATCATCAGACTTCCAAATGAAACTATAGATGTGAGTAGGACGCCAGAGCTCACCATTATGGGGGTGCAACCCCATTACAAGGGGTGCAAAGTGAAGAGATGTGTATCCAAGTATGATATTACACAGGATGGATGCCCTGAGAAGGAAGTATGTTCAATAACCTGAATACAGGTGGAAGACGTGGTAGAGAGTTCGCTTCAGGTGTGAGAGGCCCCGAGTTCGAAGCACTTAAATTCCACATTGCCTCTTCTCTCACCCTCATGGCGTTGGATTCCAATAGGAATGAGGTCTCCAGCGCGATTAAACTAAGAACTTGCTTTGCACTCGAGCTACATTAAATTTGTATAAACAAACGTGAGTAGATCTAAATCATATTTATATATTGAGTTATAGTAAACAGTGAAATATTTAAAGACCAACTAATTATTGTAACTAGACCGCCTGGATATGTGTGTATCTCAATGCTCTATAGTACCATGAACAATTTCATAGAGATATGTCTCAATGCTCTATTATATATTTAAGTCGTCCTTAGTTCATTTACGCCTAATCGATCCATTACCATCTAAATGTAATATTTAAACCCGCCATCTCGTCGATATAACACATAAACGGGACATTATATGTTTGTAATGTAAATGAGTCTACGGGAGCATTCGTGTACATTCAGAAATGATCGTGTATAATCGTGCCTGTTTGGCGATTTCCGATAGAATTCCGTTTCTATATTTAGCAATAGTATCTTAGAGAAGAGTTGTCGTTCTTCAAATCTACACACTCAAAAAAGTGGGTGTAAGTAGATGGCGCTACGATCGGAAATCCAGTTTCCCCAGGCTGTCATTTTGCCAGAAGTTAAAATGTGAAAAATCGACAGACTGGACCCCAGACTAGGTTCAATGGTGTTTTTTCCCCACATTGTTTTTATCCTCAAAGCCCTAAGCACACATGATTATACAAATGATACATAGTGATGATGTCATAAAGAACTTATAGCATACTGATGATGTGATCATGTGATAAAGAACTTATAGCATAGTGATGATGTGATGATGTCATAAAGAACTTATAGCATAGTGATGATGTCATAAAGAACTTATAGCATAGTGATGATGTGATGATGTCATAAAGAACTTATAGCATAGTGATGATGTCATAAAGAACTTATAGCATAGTGATGATGTGATGATGTCATAAAGAACTTATAGCATAGTGATGATGTCATAAAGAACTTATAGCATAGTGATGATGTGATGATGTCATAAAGAACTTATAGCATAGTGATGATGTCATAAAGAACTTATAGCATAGTGATGATGTGATGATGTCATAAAGAACTTATAGCATAGTGATGATGTCATAAAGAACTTATAGCATAGTGATGATGTGATGATGTCATAAAGAACTTATAGCATAGTGATGATGTCATAAAGAACTTATAGCATAGTGATGATGTGATGATGTCATAAACCATACCATAAGTTCCAAGTAAATACGTTATGCAGTTTGCACAAATATGAAATGCAAAATGCTGTGCATCAATCTGGGAGAATCTCGTAATAGCTCCCCAGACTTTTGTCAAGGCGTATCAAAAGGAAACAAAACTTACAATTGAACTATCCACATCGTTATAAAGAATATCTCTAACGTCATCACCCACGGACCATGCACTGACAACGGACGCGGTCTCCAGCCTATCTAGGTCATCAGGGGTCATACCGGTGTAGGGATCGCCGTAGGGCCTTTGTCTGCTTGCTCCAGATTGATGTACGCGCTTGCTAGATGATACTGCAACACAAAATGTGAACACATGTAAATCTAACATAATGTTTATACAACACTAGATGGTACTGCAACACAAAATGGGAACATATGTAAATCTAACATGTTTATACGACACTAGATGGTACTGCAACACAAAATGGGAACATATGTAAATCTAACATGTTTATACGACACTAGATGGTACTGCAACACAAAATGGGAACATATGTAAATCTAACATGTTTATACGACACTAGATGGCACTGCAACACAAAATGGGAACATATGTAAATCTAACATGTTTATACGACACTAGATGGTACTGCAACACAAAATGGGAACATATGTAAATCTAACATGTTTATACGACACTAGATGGTACTGCAACACAAAATGGGAACATATGTAAATCTAACATAGTTTATACGACACTAGATGGTACTGCAACACAAAATGGGAACATATGTAAATCTAACATGTTTATACGACACTAGATGGCACTGCAACACAAAATGGGAACATATGTAAATCTAACATGTTTATACGACACTAGATGGCACTGCAACACAAAATGGGAACATATGTAAATCTAACATGTTTATACGACACTAGATGGTACTGCAACACAAAATGGGAACATATGTAAATCTAACATGTTTATACGACACTAGATGGCACTGCAACACAAAATGGGAACATATGTAAATCTAACATGTTTATACGACACTAGATGGCACTGCAACACAAAATGGGAACATATGTAAATCTAACATGTTTATACGACACTAGATGGCACTGCAACACAAAATGGGAACATATGTAAATCTAACATGTTTATACGACACTAGATGGCACTGCAACACAAAATGGGAACATATGTAAATCTAACATGTTTATACGACACTAGATGGTACTGCAACACAAAATGGGAACATATGTAAATCTAACATGTTTATACGACACTAGATGGCACTGCAACACAAAATGTGAACATATGTAAATCTAACATGTTTATACGACACTAGATGGTACTGCAACACAAAATGGGAACATATGTAAATCTAACATGTTTATACGACACTAGATGGCACTGCAACACAAAATGGGAACATATGTAAATCTAACATGTTTATACGACACTAGATGGTACTGCAACACAAAATGGGAACATATGTAAATCTAACATGTTTATACGACACTAGATGGTACTGCAACACAAAATGGGAACATATGTAAATCTAACATGTTTATACGACACTAGATGGTACTGCAACACAAAATGGGAACATATGTAAATCTAACATGTTTATACGACACTAGATGGTACTGCAACACAAAATGGGAACATATGTAAATCTAACATAGTTTATACGACACTAGATGGTACTGCAACACAAAATGGGAACATATGTAAATCTAACATGTTTATACGACACTAGATGGCACTGCAACACAAAATGGGAACATATGTAAATCTAACATGTTTATACGACACTAGATGGCACTGCAACACAAAATGGGAACATATGTAAATCTAACATGTTTATACGACACTAGATGGTACTGCAACACAAAATGGGAACATATGTAAATCTAACATGTTTATACGACACTAGATGGCACTGCAACACAAAATGGGAACATATGTAAATCTAACATAACGTTTATACGACACTAGATGGCACTGCAACACAAAATGGGAACATATGTAAATCTAACATGTTTATACGACACTAGATGGCACTGCAACACAAAATGTGAACATATGTAAATCTAACATGTTTATACGACACTAGATGGCACTGCAACACAAAATGGGAACATATGTAAATCTAACATGTTTATACGACACTAGATGGTACTGCAACACAAAATGGGAACATATGTAAATCTAACATGTTTATACGACACTAGATGGTACTGCAACACAAAATGTGAACATATGTAAATCTAACATGTTTATACGACACTAGATGGCACTGCAACACAAAATGGGAACATATGTAAATCTAACATGTTTATACGACACTAGATGGCACTGCAACACAAAATGGGAACATATGTAAATCTAACATGTTTATACGACACTAGATGGTACTGCAACACAAAATGGGAACATATGTAAATCTAACATAACGTTTATACGACACTAGATGGTACTGCAACACAAAATGGGAACATATGTAAATCTAACATGTTTATACGACACTAGATGGCACTGCAACACAAAATGGGAACATATGTAAATCTAACATAACGTTTATACGACACTAGATGGCACTGCAACACAAAATGGGAACATATGTAAATCTAACATAACGTTTATACGACACTAGATGGTACTGCAACACAAAATGGGAACATATGTAAATCTAACATAACGTTTATACGACACTAGATGGCACTGCAACACAAAATGGGAACATATGTAAATCTAACATAACGTTTATACGACACTAGATGGCACTGCAACACAAAATGGGAACATATGTAAATCTAACATAACGTTTATACGACACTAGATGGCACTGCAACACAAAATGGGAACATATGTAAATCTAACATGTTTATACGACACTAGATGGCACTGCAACACAAAATGTGAACATATGTAAATCTAACATGTTTATACGAAACTAGATGGCACTGCAACACAAAATGGGAACATATGTAAATCTAACATGTTTATACGACACTAGATGGCACTGCAACACAAAATGTGAACATATGTAAATCTAACATGTTTATACGACACTAGATGGTACTGCAACACAAAATGGGAACATATGTAAATCTAACATGTTTATACGACACTAGATGGTACTGCAACACAAAATGGGAACATATGTAAATCTAACATAACGTTTATACGATACTAGATGGTACTGCAACACAAAATGGGAACATATGTATATCTAACATAACGTTTATACAACACTAGATGGCACTGCAACACAAAATGGGAACATATGTAAATCTAACATGTTTATACGACACTAGATGGTACTGCAACACAAAATGGGAACATATGTAAATCTAACATGTTTACACGACACTAGATGGCACTGCAACACAAAATGGGAACATATGTATATCTAACATAACGTTTATACAACACTAGATGGTACTGCAACACAAAATGGGAACATATGTAAATCTAACATAACGTTTATACGACACTAGATGGCACTGCAACACAAAATGGGAACATATGTAAATCTAACATAACGTTTATACGATACTAGATGGCACTGCAACACAAAATGGGAACATATGTAAATCTAACATAACGTTTATACGACACTAGATGGCACTGCAACACAAAATGGGAACATATGTAAATCTAACATAACGTTTATACGACACTAGATGGCACTGCAACACAAAATGGGAACATATGTAAATCTAACATAACGTTTATACGACACTAGATGGCACTGCAACACAAAATGTGAACATATGTAAATCTAACATGTTTATACGACACTAGATGGCACTGCAACACAAAATGTGAACATATGTAAATCTAACATGTTTATACGACACTAGATGGCACTGCAACACAAAATGGGAACATATGTAAATCTAACATGTTTATACGACACTAGATGGTACTGCAACACAAAATGGGAACATATGTAAATCTAACATGTTTATACGACACTAGATGGTACTGCAACACAAAATGGGAACATATGTAAATCTAACATAACGTTTATACGATACTAGATGGTACTGCAACACAAAATGGGAACATATGTATATCTAACATAACGTTTATACAACACTAGATGGCACTGCAACACAAAATGGGAACATATGTAAATCTAACATGTTTATACGACACTAGATGGTACTGCAACACAAAATGTGAACATATGTAAATCTAACATGTTTACACGACACTAGATGGCACTGCAACACAAAATGGGAACATATGTATATCTAACATAACGTTTATACAACACTAGATGGTACTGCAACACAAAATGGGAACATATGTAAATCTAACATGTTTATACAACACTAGATGGTACTGCAACACAAAATGGGAACATATGTAAATCTAACATGTTTACACGACACTAGATGGCACTGCAACACAAAATGGGAACATATGTAAATCTAACATAACGTTTATACGACACTAGATGGTACTGCAACACAAAATGGGAACATATGTAAATCTAACATAACGTTTATACGATACTAGATGGTACTGCAACACAAAATGTGAACATATGTAAATCTAACATGTTTATACGACACTAGATGGTACTGCAACACAAAATGGGAACATATGTAAATCTAACATGTTTATACGACACTAGATGGTACTGCAACACAAAATGGGAACATATGTAAATCTAACATGTTTACACGACACTAGATGGTACTGCAACACAAAATGTGAACATATGTAAATCTAACATGTTTACACGACACTAGATGGCACTGTAACACAAAATGGGAACATATGTAAATCTAACATAACGTTTATACGACACTAGATGGCACTGCAACACAAAATGGGAACATATGTAAATCTAACATAACGTTTATACGACACTAGATGGCACTGCAACACAAAATGGGAACATATGTAAATCTAACATAACGTTTATACGATACAGACATTTCACGCAGAATGACAATGTATTCAACCATATTAAAAATTCATAGAACAGTGTTAACCATACCTGCCGAATACATTTGACGGAATGGGCAAACAACATAGATCCAGATCTGTTGAGAGTAAGTTTAGCGTTTGCTTGCTGCTTACCTTTGAATTTTTTGGTGGTTGTAACTCCTGCAGCTGTTGAGAGTAGGTTTAAAGATTGCTTGAATGCTTACCTTTGAATGTTTTTGGTGGTTGTAACTCCTGCAGCTGTTGAGAGTAGGTTTAAAGTTTGCCTGAATGCTTACCTTTGAATGTTTTTGGTGGTTGTAACTCCTGCAGCTGTTGAGAGTAGGTTTAAAGTTTGCCTGAATGCTTACCTTTGAATATTTTTGGTGGTTGTAACTCCTGCAGCTGTTGAGAGTAGGTTTAAAGTTTGCTTGAATGCTTACCTTTGAATGTTTTTGGTGGTTGTAACTCCTGCAGCTGTTGAGAGTAGGTTTAAAGTTTGCCTGAATGCTTACCTTTGAATATTTTTGGTGGTTGTAAATCCTGCAGCTGTTGAGAGTAGGTTTAAAGATTGCTTGAATGCTTACCTTTGAATGTTTTTGGTGGTTGTAACTCCTGCAGCTGTTGAGAGTAGGTTTAAAGTTTGCCTGAATGCTTACCTTTGAATGTTTTTGGTGGTTGTAACTCCTGCAGCTGTTGAGAGTAGGTTTAAAGTTTGCCTGAATGCTTACCTTTGAATATTTTTGGTGGTTGTAACTCCTGCAGCTGTTGAGAGTAGGTTTAAAGTTTGCTTGAATGCTTACCTTTGAATGTTTTTGGTGGTTGTAACTCCTGCAGCTGTTGAGAGTAGGTTTAAAGTTTGCCTGAATGCTTACCTTTGAATATTTTTGGTGGTTGTAACTCCTGCAGCTGTTGAGAGTAGGTTTAAAGTTTGCTTGAATGCTTACCTTTGAATGTTTTGGTGGTTGTAACTCCTGCAGCTGTTGAGAGTAGGTTTAAAGTTTGCCTGAATGCTTACCTTTGAATGTTTTTGGTGGTTGTAACTCCTGCAGCTGTTGAGAGTAGGTTTAAAGTTTGCCTGAATGCTTACCTTTGAATGTTTTTGGTGGTTGTAACTCCTGCAGCTGTTGAGAGTAGGTTTAAAGTTTGCCTGAATGCTTACCTTTGAATGTTTTTGGTGGTTGTAACTCCTGCAGCTGTTGAGAGTAGGTTTAAAGTTTGCCTGAATGCTTACCTTTGAATGTTTTTGGTGGTTGTAACTCCTGCAGCTGTTGAGAGTAGGTTTAAAGTTTGCTTGAATGCTTACCTTTGAATGTTTTTTGTGGCTGTAACTCCTGCAGCTGTTGATAGTAGGTTTTTGGCTTGTGTGGAGGTTTGGTGGACCGCATCATTGCTTTGGGCATCGTAACTGTGCCTGTACCAACTAGAAACAAGAAGTATAAAAAACAAACAAATTCTCATGATTAATGAAATAAGTTTTTGTCCTCATTTAGACATATAACTACATGAGAAACTGAAATGGAAGCTATCCGATGTATTACAATGTAACGCATGCAGTGTCTGATATAACTACATGAGAAACTGAAATGGAAGCTATCCGATGTATTACAAAGTAACGCATGCAGTTTCGGATATAACTGTTATACAATTAGACATACTAGGTGTTAATTTTCAACTTCTCAAATATGCAGGACAAATAATGTTACCTCTGACATTTGGGACAGGGACAACAATACGGTGTATCAAATGTGTTCAGCAAACAATAGGAGGTCCGGAGTTCGAGCCCCACTGGAGCGGTTACAATTGTGCCCTTAGGCAAGGCATTTAAAATCCACGTTGCCTCATCTCTCTCCTTCGTGGCGATGGATTCAATCAGGAATTAGGTCTCTAGAGTGATTAATATAAGTTATAAGAACTTGTTTCGCAATCGAGCTCAACTAAATTTGTATAAACTAAACAATATGGTGTATCAAACACGTTTAGCAAACCAAAATGAATAAAATTATCATTTTTACAAGGTAAAAAATATGAAAATTAATAATATTTATTTTTATTTCTCTCTCTTGAACCACGTTTAAAGCCTGTTTAATTTCCTTGTCATAGGTTACCTGTGGGTCGAGTGCATCCCATATTCATGTATTTAACATGCAAGTTACCATAAGAAGAAAAACAGATGGATCTGTAGTCCAGTGGTAACATGCTGGACTGGTAATCCAGGGATCGCAGGTTCGATCCCCGTCTGACCCTAATAAAATTAGCAGTCTTTCAGATGGGACTTTAAACTGAAGTCACATGTCGGTGCTTACATCGTGCACGTAAAAGAACCAGAGGAGACTCTGGAATGTTTCTCTCTGTATCATTGCACTATCCTCCAAAATCTAAAATGACTAATCTCCACAGGAGGCATCGCTCATATGGGTAACCGGTAGCGACGATAAATAAACGTAAAACACACAAGAAGAAAAAGCAAACGGTCTGAATAAATATACAAGTATATCAAATCATTATCATATTTGTATGTAGGTATAAATAATGGTAAATTTGGCAGGATCACGTTATAATTAACTGGTACTGTATCTGAGTTTACCTCTAGGTTTATGATAGCCCTGGTTGAGTCGCTGTAGTTGTTCCACGTAGGTCACTGGTTTATGCTTAGGTTTGACAGGGCGTGAGATTGGCCTTGCCGTAGAACTAGCAACTGAAATGGATAACAGTACAACATGTGTATTCACATATAAATCAATAATTGTAACAAAATAGAATTTAAATGATACTAATTTTACTGCCCAAACAATATGAAGAGGGTGTGGTTTGTTAATTGTAGATAATTCTCTCATGTTTATAACTACCATAAAAACAAAAAATACACAGAGTTCTATGCTATTACAAAAACCATCTGTCTGTCTGTCTGTCCGTCCGTCCGTCCGTATGTCCATCTGCCTGTCTGTCCGTACGTCCATCTGTCTGTCCATCTGTCTGTACGTCCATTCATCCATCTGTCTGTCTGTCCGTCCATCCGTCTGTCTGTCCGTACATCCATCTGTCTGTCTATCTATCTGTCAGTACATCCATCTGTCTGTCTGTCCATACATCCATCTGTCCATCCATCCGTCTGTCTGTCTGTCTGTCTGTCTGTCTGTCTGTCTGTCTGTCTGTCTGTCTGTCTGTCTGTCTGTCTGTCTGTCTGTCCATCTGACAGGATCTGAGCAGTCTAAGTAATATCATTTGCACATACAAATGTACTGGCATAATTTTTCAACTAATTGCATTCCATTGCACAATACACGAAAGCCAGCTTTAAACATAACATTCTTTAACATGTCTTCATTGCACAATACACGAAAGCCAGCTTTAAACATAACATTCTTTAACATGTCTCCATTGCACAATACATGAAGGCCAGCTTTAAACATAACGTTCTTTAACATGTCTCCATTGCACAATACATGAAAGCCAGCTTTAAACATAACATTCTTTAACATGTCTCCATTGCACAATACACGAAAGCCAGCTTTAAACATAACGTTCTTTAACATGTCTCCATTGCACAATACATGAAAGCCAGCTTTAAACATAACATTCTTTAACATGTCTTCATTGCACAATACACGAAAGCCAGCTTTAAACATAACATTCTTTAACATGTCTCCATTGCACAATACATGAAGGCCAGCTTTAAACATAACATTCTTTAACATGTCTCCATTGCACAATACATGAAGGCCAGCTTTAAACATAACATTCTTTAACATGTCTCCATTGCACAATACATGAAGGCCAGCTTTAAACATAACGTTCTTGAACATGTCTTCATGTCATAGTATTGAACTGAAATATAGTTCTGCTATAATCTAAAAGGAGATTTGTTTATAGGTTCAATGTAGGGCTTTGCACTTTTATGTTAGCTTAGCACTATCGTTCCAACTTACCCGATGACCCTAGGTGAGATTTGGGAGCGACGGGGGTGGAGTATTTTTGTCCGGTCTTCATTTCTTGCAGTCTTTCAGTGTAGGTCTTCACCCGGCGTGGAGTAGTCTCTGTCGGCTTCTTTGTTGGTGACCGTTTAGTACCTGATGCAACAATAAAATACTTAATTCATCACCAATATTTAATATTTATTGCTCAAGTGAAACTCAGGGTTCCCAATGGCGACAAAAAACAAATATTGGCGCTAAATTTGTTAATTGGCGAAAATATTTGGCGCAACTTTTTTTTTTTGGGCACATGTTTTGTTGAAAATACATGGCTTCAAATATTTATTTGTGAACTATATGGCTCTTAGTTGGCTCCAAGTTTTTTTAATTGGCTCCAATGTTTTTCAATTGGCGACAGAAGTGGTGCAGACAAACATTCAGAGAGAGGGAACACTGAAACTCAAGAATTACAATCTGCTCACCAAGTGCATTCTTGAAAGGGGGAAAACGTACATCTGCAGTAAGCCATTCTAGAATTACCATAAATCATTTGTCGTTCTCTATCAGTCATCTCCGTACGTGCTGAGGATCTTGCCGACATTCTTGCCGATTCCGATATGCACAGTTTAGCTTGTTGACGATTGTAGGCCAGTGCAAACTTATTCCCTTGTTTCCTCGTCCGCTCTGGTTTTTGAACTTTCACAAGTTTTGTGTAGGGTGTGACATTGTATGTTTTTTCTGGAATTGGTTCCGCATATCTTTCAACTGATCGCTTAGCAACGTCTCGAGCGGGTTCAAGACTTGAGGAAACGTCCATGGCCTCCATTGCTTTATAGTATTCAGAGAAGTCACCTACAATAAAAACAGTTTACTTCCTTTACAATTACTGCCAAGCAATTCTAGCAACTTACCATCTCGAATACTTCCTGGTTCGAGGATCGAACCCAGGTTATAAAGCGAGTATCGAGCGTGCTAACCAGCGAGCGTGTTAATCACCACTCATATGACAGCTTAACAATTTAGCATTAATCACTCTCGTTAAGACTTTAATACTATGGCCATTTTGCTGTTACCAAGGAAACAAAATAATTGCCACATATCCAAAATTTGAAAATAGCTCTATTTGACTTCCACAGTTCTCAGAACTCAAGCGATTTCATTGGATGAGTCTGAGATCTGCACTGAGCTCAACAAATCAGAGAGCTTGAGACAGAGTTGATATTGAAGATCAGTTTTATAATCTTCGGCTCGGGTTCGACAGTTTGTTTGTTTGTTCATTCGGGTTTTATGTCTTTATCAGCACCATATTGGGCTATATCGCCGATGGGCAGTTTACCTAACAACACCTTTCCTAGACAGGCCCAAGCGGTTAACCAGTACTTGATGCACCATCCTCCGTAAGAAACTGCCAACTGTTTCATATAAAGAGATATGACCTGAGCGGGGCTCGTACAAGTGACCATCAGTGATGATAGGTTAGTGGTATACAAGTCGGCGACCGTAACCACTCGACCATGGAGGCGGTCCCCGGGTTCGACTATATCTGGAGCCATGGAGGCGGTCCCTGGGTTCAACTATACCTGGAGCCATGGAGGTGGTCCCCGGGTTCGACTATATCTGGAGCCATGGAGGCGGTCCCCGGGTTAGACTATATCTGGAGCCATGGAGGTGGTCCCCGGGTTAGACTATATCTGGAGCCATGGAGGCGGTCCCTGGGTTCGACTATACCTGGAGCCATGGAGGTGGTCCCCGGGTTCGACTATATCTGGAGCCACGGAGGTGGTCCCCGGGTTCGACTATATCTGGAGCCATGGAGGCGGTCCCCGGGTTAGACTATATCTGGAGCCATGGAGGTGGTCCCCGGGTTCGACTATATCTGGAGCCATGGAGGTGGTCCCCGGGTTCGACTATATCTGGAGCCATGGAGGCTGTCCACGGGTTCGACTATATCTGGAGCCATGGAGGCGGTCCCTGGGTTTGACTATACCTGGAGCCATGGAGGTGGTCCCCGGGTTCGACTATATCTGGAGCCATGGAGGCGGTCCCCGGGTTTGACTATATCTGGAGCCATGGAGGCGGTCCCCGGGTTCGACTATATCTGGAGCCATGCAGGTGGTCCCTGGGTTCGACTATATCTGGAGCCATGGAGGTGGTCCCCGGGTTCGACTATACCTGGAGCCATGGAGGCGGTCCCCGGGTTCGACTATACCTGGAGCCATGGAGGCGGTCCCCGGGTTCGACTATACCTGGAGCCATGGAGGTGGTCCCGGGTTCGACTATATCTGGAGCCATGGAGGCGGTCCCCGGGTTAGACTATATCTGGAGCCATGGAGGCGGTCCCTGGGTTCGACTATACCTGGAGCCATGGAGGTGGTCCCCGGGTTCGACTATATCTGGAGCCATGAAGGCGGTCCCCGGGTTCGACTATACCTGGAGCCATGGAGGTGGTCCCCGGGTTAGACTATATCTGGAGCCATGGAGGTGGTCCCCAGGTTAGACTATATCTGGAGCCATGGAGGCGGTCCCCGGGTTCGACTATATCTGGAGCCATGGAGGTGGTCCCCGGGTTCGACTATATCTGGAGCCATGGAGGTGGTCCCCGGGTTCGACTATATCTGGAGCCATGGAGGTGGTCCCCGGGTTCGACTATATCTGGAGCCATGGAGGCGGTCCCTGGGTTCGACTATATCTGGAGCCATGGAGGCGGTCCGTGGGTTAGACTATATCTGGAGCCATGGAGGCGGTCCCTGGGTTCGACTATACCTGGAGCCATGGAGGTGGTCCCGGGTTCGACTATATCTGGAGCCATGGAGGGGTCCCCGGGGTTAGACTATATCTGGAGCCATGGAGGTGGTCCCCGGGTTAGACTATATCTGGAGCCATGGAGGTGGTCCCCGGGTTAGACTATATCTGGAGCCATGGAGGTGGTCCCCGGGTTTGACCATACCTGGAGCCATGGAGGCGGTCCCCGGGTTTGACTATACCTGGAGCCATGGAGGTGGTCCCCGGGTTCGACTATATCTGGAGCCATGGAGGCGGTCCCCGGGTTTGACTATATCTGGAGAATGGGATCATGTTTAGGAAACATTTAATATTTTCTCTCTCACCAGTTGTTTCTGCTGTATGCTGCAGTTTCAGTGGTTCTTCTTCATCAACGTCTTCCAGACTGAGCTTCAACCTGGGAACCAGGCCAGTAGACTTCTTCCCTTTAACTGGTTCTCTGGCAGGCTGTACTGAAATCTGTCTAGGCTGCATCTGACCTCTGTCTGAGATTGGCTCTACCACAATCTGCATTGGTTCCGATTGATCAAATTCGGGTTCCATTGTCCAATCATCTTCAAGGTCCAGTTGATCATAGCCTTCCATGTTCATGTCATATTCTGATATATATGGAGGACTAACGTCCCTCGTCTTCAAAATGCCCTGTTGTTTTCTAGCCGGGCTTCTATCCTTCTGACCCGCTCTCCTTCGAGGTGTTCTAATTGGTGATCTATCTTTTGTAGGTCTAGATTTTGGTGTAGTTACTCTAGCGGGCAGATGTTTGGGTAGATCCGGCTTATCAGTGAGGATATTTCCAAGGAGATGCTGGGCTTCATCGAGACGCTGTGTCATGAATTCTCTCTTCGTAACTTTTCTAGATTCGTCTCTAGCGGACGCTAGAGCTTTCTTTTCCTTCACCGTCAATGACTGAAAATTAAGAAAGTCCAATTAGCATACAATGTATAAAACAGTCTATTCCAGATTTTTCTCTCTCTTACTGAAAAATCAGCTCGTCTCAGGTTAAATTTCAGATAGAAATGCAACTACATACTGATATGTACATAAAACTCCTGTCTGACATATTCACCTAATCACTAAAGCTGAATTCCTTAGTTTATACAAATTTTTCTTTCTTTTAGCTCGATTGCGAAACAAGTTCTTTCAACTTATATTAATCACTCTCGAGACCTCATTCCTGATGGAATCCTCGCCATGAAGCAGAGAGAAGAGGCAATGTGGAATTTATATGCCTTGCCTAAGGGCACAATCGTAGCGGCTGAATTCCTTGCTAATGTTTCTAATAGTGTATCTATATAACCCTATAAGTTCACAACCTTGCTTAGATATTTTGTATATTGTTGGATTTGTTCTGGAATCACAAATTGGATATTTATCTTTTTTCATCTTAATTGTTTTTTTTGTTGTTTTTTTTGTTTTTTTAAAATATTGACGCCCATTTCGGGTCACCCCGTTTATTTATTTTTCTGAGCATACATACAAAGCAATGCAGTTAATTAAACAATGACATTTTATATTATTAATATTAAATAACATTAATACACAAAACTGGTTTGTGAAGTGTTTTCCCCAGTTTGAGAAATAGAAGGAAAAAAGAAAGAAATCATAATTGTTACATTTTCCATTTCTTGTTACAATTATTGTTGTAATCCACTGGGGGGTTATTCTAATTAAATTATTACTAATTCTATATTATTTCAAACATTGTGAGAGTGTATGTAACCACATTAAGTAAACAGCATGCCTGATCAAAGTCATCCTGTCTGGACTGGTACGGCCTCGGCTCCCTCTCCCTCAGTTCCTCTAGATGTTTCTTGTACTCTGCCATCTGGTGATGTCGTTTGTTCGCCATCCACGTACGTAAAGCCTCCTTGTCCTGCGCACCGTCTCGTTGAGCAGCATCTGCCAGTTTCTTGATCTCATCCAAGCTTACATGTGTCTCATGTACCTGGTCTCTCCTGAAACACAGCCAAAAATAACATTTTAAGTAAACATTTGTTTTTTTGAGTGTTTTTCACAATTCTTCAGAAATGATATTCAGGATCCTGGGAAGACCTTCAATGAATGTCACCCTTGGAGAGTGTACAGGTGAATGTCACCCTTGGAGAGCGTACAGGTGAATGTCACCCTTGGAGAGCATACAGGTGAATGTCACCCTTGGAGTGCGTACAGGTGAATGTCACCCTTGGAGAGCGTACAGGTGAATGTCACCCTTGGAGTGCATACAGGTGAATGTCACCCTTGGAGAGTGTACAGGTGAATGTCATCCTTGGAGAGCATACAAGTGAATGTCACCCTTGGAGAGCGTACAAGTGAATGTCACCCTTGGAGAGTGTACAGGTGAATGTCACCCTTGGAGAGCGTACAAGTGAATGTCACCCTTGGAGGGTGTACAGGTGAATGTCACCCTTGGAGGGTGTACAAGTGAATGTCACCCTTGGAGAGTGTACAGGTGAATGTCACCCTTGGAGAGCATACAGGTGAATGTCACCCTTGGAGAGTGTACAGGTGAATGTCACCCTTGGAGAGCATACAAGTGAATGTCACCCTTGGAGAGCATACAAGTGAATGTCACCCTTGGAAAATGTACAGGTGAATGTCACCCTTGGCGAGTGTACAGGTGAATGTAACCCTTGGAGAGTGTACAGGTGAATGTCACCCTTGGAGAGTGTACAGGTGAATGTCACCCTTGGAGTGTGTACAGGTGTTTTCAGTGAATGTCACCCTTGGAGAGCATACATGTGTTTTCAGTGAATGTCACCCTTGGAGAGTGTACATGTGTTTTCAGTGAATGTCACCCTTGGAGAGTGTACATGTGTTTTCAATGAATGTCACCCTTGGATAGTGTACAGGTGTTTTCAGTGAATGTCACCCTTGGAGAGCGTACAGGTGTTTTCAGTGAATGTCACCCTTGGAGAGTGTACAGGTGTTGTCAGTGAATGTCATCCTTGGAGAGTGTACAGGTGTTTTCAGTGAATGTCACCCTTGGAGAGCGTACATGTGTTTTCAGTGAATGTCACCCTTGGAGAGTGTACAGGTGTTGTCAGTGAATGTCACCCTTGGAGAGTGTACAGGTGTTTTCAGTGAATGTCACCCTTGGAGAGTGTACAGGTGTTTTCAGTGAATGTCACCCTTGGAGAGTGTACAGGTGTTGTCAGTGAATGTCACCCTTGGAGAGTGTACAGGTGTTGTCAGTGAATGTCACCCTTGGAGAGTGTACAGGTGTTTTCAGTGAATGTCATCCTTGGAGAGTGTACATGTGTTTTCAATGAATGTCACCCTTGGATAGTGTACAGGTGTTTTCAGTGAATGTCATCCTTGGAGAGTGTACAGGTGTTTTCAGTGAATGTCACCCTTGGAGAGTGTACAGGTGTTTTCAATGAATGTCACCCTTGGAGAGTGTACAGGTGTTTTCAGTGAATGTCACCCTTGGAGAGTGTACAGGTGTTTTCAGTGAATGTCACCCTTGGAGAGCGTACATGTGTTTTCAGTGAATGTCACCCTTGGAGAGCGTACAGGTGTTTTCAGTGAATGTCACCCTTGGAGAGTGTACAGGTGTTTTCACCATAATACAAAGATATATCTTGAGCTGTGACCGTTATTTGTTTTGCTTTGTGATTTTGATACCAATATTTATTGTCGCCCGCTGGTTAATCGGGGCGATGCCTTCAGACATATGTGAGATGGTACGGTGGTCGCCAGAGCGGACAGGTGGGTTTTCTCTGGGTACTCCGGTTTCCTCCCACACGAATGACCACATTTACGCTTTCATCCATGCCAATGAGAGTGATTAATATAAGTTGTTAGAACTTGCTTCGCAATCGTTGTAAAATAAATAAAGTTTAATAGATTGTGAATGTTATTATGGAGACGGCCTGCGATCGGTATATTCACAGTCCAACGTGTTAACAACTAGACCACAGACCTGTCTATGGAGCTGTATTCCTTATAACAACTAGACCACAGACCTGTCTATGGAGCTGTATTCCTTATAACAACTAGACCACAGACCTGTCTATGGACCTGTATTCCTTATAACAACTAGACCACAGACCTGTCTATGGAGCTGTATTCCTTATAACAACTAGACCACAGACCTGTCTATGGACCTGTATTCCTTATAACAACTAGACCACAGACCTGTCTATGGACCTGTATTCCTTATAACAACTAGACCACAGACCTGTCTATGGACCTGTATTCCTTATAACAACTAGACCACAGACCTGTCTATGGACCTGTATTCCTTATAACAACTAGACCACAGACCTGTCTATGGACCTGTATTCCTTATTTGATCTATGTATATCATATATAGGAATTGTCTTCTTTAGAAATGAAAGGTTAAGATGCCTGCAATGCTGGTACATTGCTTTGTACCTATACTTGTTTGTTCCCCCCCCGATGGTTTTTCATCAGACTCCTAAACAAATTTAGGGGCAGGGGGCCAACAATCACATAAAACAAGGGACGTATTGAAAGCAATATCTTTGATGATTTCCAAGTTATGTGCTATATTCTACGTAATTATTGATGATAAATCCATCATTTGGGATTTCCATGTTTTACCTTCCAGTTGCATGACAAACTATAGAAATATATAGAACAGATAACCGCATGAAACGGTGGCTAAATGTGGAATAAAGGGTTAACATGCAAATATGTATAGGATCTACAAACACAACAAGTGTACCTGATAGCTCCTCTCTGTACAAGCTTGTCAGCTTCGCGCCTAGACAAACCCACGTCGTCCAGATCTATGTCACCTCGGGCCACCATGTCCCCGATAATATCACTGATGCCACTCAATCCAGACAGCTTGGCCAGCTCAACCGATCTGTTGATTTACAGGATGATTTACCACATTTATAACTTATAACACGATGATTTACCACATTTATAACTTATAACATGATGATTTACCACATTTATAACTTATAACATGATGATTTACCACATTTATAACTTATAACACGATGATTTACCACATTTATAACTTATAACACGATGATTTACCACATTTATAACTTATAACATGATGATTTACCACATTTATAACTTATAACAGGATGATTTACCACATTTATAACTTATAACACGATGATTTACCACAGTTATAACTTATAACACGATGATTTACCACAGTTATAACTTATAACACGATGATTTACCACAGTTATAACTTATAACATGATGATTTACCACATTTATAACTTATAACACGATGATTTACCACATTTATAACTTATAACATGATGATTTACCAGTTATAACTTATAACACGATGATTTACCACAGTTATAACTTATAACATGATGATTTACCACATTTATAACTTATAACACGATGATTTACCACAGTTATAACTTATAACAGATGATTTACCAATTTATAACTGATGATTTACCATTATAACTTATAACATGATGATTTACCACATTTATAACTTATAACACGATGATTTACCACATTATAACTTATAACATGATGATTTACCACATTTATAACTTATAACACGATGATTTACCACAGTTATAACTTATAACACGATGATTTACCACAGTTATAACTTATAACATGATGATTTACCACAGTTATAACTTATAACACGATGATTTACCACAGTTATAACTTATAACATGATGATTTACCAGTTATAACTTATAACATGATGATTTACCAGTTATAACTTATAACATGATGATTTACCACAGTTATAACTTATAACATGATGATTTACCAGTTATAACTTAGAACACGATGATTTACCACAGTTATAACTTAGAACAGGATGATTTACCACATTTACCACAGTTATAACATGACATCATTGTGGGATTTTTCAACAAAAATACAAGTACAAATGTATTCATGTCCAGTATCTTTAAGACACAATTCATGTAGAATAACAGAATAATTATGAGCTTAGGACTTAATCCTCCCATATAATCCCCCGCGCATAATCCCCCGTGCATAATCCCCCGCGCATAATCCCCCCGTGCATAATCCCCCCATGTTTTTTGACACAGGCAGACATAATTCCCCCATTCAAGGTAGGACCCTAACCCCAAGCCATAACCATAGACAGGGTTATTTTGTCTTCCTGTGCTTCTGGGGGATTATGTCTGGGGATTATAGCTGGGGGATTATGTCCATGGGGATTATGTCTAGGGGATTATGTTCAGGGGATTATATCTGGGGGATTATGTCCGGGTATTATATCTGGGGGATTATGTCCAGGGGATTATGTCCAGGGGGATTATGTCTAGGGATTATATCTGGGGGATTATGTCCGGGTATTATATCTGGGGGATTATGTCCAGGGGATTATGTCCAGGGGATTATGTCTGGGGGATTATAGCTGGGGGGGTTATGTCTGGTGGATTATGTCCATGAGTATTATGTCTGGGGGATTATAGCTGGGGGATTATGTCTGGGGGATTATGTCCAGGGGATTATGTCTGGGGGATTATAGCTGGGGGGTTATGTCTGGTGGATTATGTCCATGAGTATTATGTCTGGGGATTATAGCTGGGGGATTATGTCTGGGGGATTATGTTCAGGGGATTATGTCCGGGGTATTATATCTGGGAGATTATGTCCAGGGGATTATATCCCAGGGGATTATGTCTGGGGGATTATAGCTGGGGGATTATGTCCAGGGGATTATGTCTGGGGATTATGTTCAGGGGATTATGTCTGGGGGATTATGTCCAGGGGATTATAGCTGGGGGATTATGTCCAGGGGATTATGTCTGGGGGATTATGTTCAGGGGATTATGTCTGGGGGATTATGTCCAGGGGATTATAGCTGGGGGATTATGTCTGGGGATTATGTCCAGGTATTATATCTGGGGGATTATGTCTGGGGGATTATGTCCAGGGGATTATGTTCAGGGGATTATGTCTGGGGGATTATATCTGGGGGATTATGTCTGGGGGATTATGTCCAGGGGATTATGTCTGGGGGATTATAGCTGGGGGTTATGTCTGGGGGATTATGTTCAGGGGATTATGTCTGGGGGATTATAGCTGGGGGATTATGTCTGGGGGATTATGTTCAGGGGATTATGTCCGGGGTATTATATCTGGGAGATTATGTCCAGGGGATTATATCCCAGGGGATTATGTCTGGGGGATTATAGCTGGGGGATTATGTCCAGGGGATTATGTCTGGGGGATTATGTTCAGGGGATTATGTCTGGGGGATTATGTCCAGGGGATTATAGCTGGGGGATTATGTCCAGGGGATTATGTTCAGGGATTATGTCTGGGGGATTATGTCCTGGTATTATATCTGGGGGATTATGTCTGGGGGATTATGTTCAGGGGATTATGTCTGGGGGATTATGTCCAGGGGATTATAGCTGGGGATTATGTCTGGGGGATTATGTTCAGGGGATTATGTCCAGGGGATTATAGCTGGGGGATTATGTCCAGGGGATTATGTCTGGGATTATGTCCGGGTATTATATCTGGGGGATTATGTCTGGGGGATTATGTTCAGGGGATTATGTCCAGGGGATTATAGCTGGGGGATTATGTCCAGGGGATTATGTCTGGGGGATTATGTCCGGGTATTATATATGGGGGATTATGTCTGGGGGATTATGTTCAGGGGATTATGTCTGGGGATTATGTTCAGGGGATTATATATGGGGGATTATGTCCAGGGGATTATGTCCAGGGGATTATGTCTGGGGGATTATGTCCGGGTATTATATCTGGGGATTATGTCTGGGGGATTATGTTCAGGGATTATGTCTGGGGATTATGTTCAGGGGATTATGTCTGGGGGATTATGTTCAGGGATTATATCTGGGGGATTATGTCTGGGGATTATGTTCAGGGGATTATGTCTGGGGGATTATGTTCAGGGATTATGTCTGGGGGATTATGTCTGGGGGATTATGTTCAGGGGAATTATGTCTGGGGGATTATGTTCAGGGGATTATGTCTGGGGATTATGTTCGGGGATTATATCTGGGGGATTATGTCCAGGGGATTATGTCCAGGGGGATTATGTCTGGGGGATTATGTTCAGGGGATTATATCTGGGGATTATGTCTGGGGGATTATGTTCAGGGGATTATGTCCGGGTATTATATCTGGGGATTATGTCTGGGGGATTATGTTCAGGGATTATGTCTGGGGGATTATGTCCGGGTATTATATCTGGGGATTATGTCTGGGTATTATATCTGGGGGATTATGTCTGGGGGATTATGTTCAGGGGATTATGTCTGGGGGATTATGTTCAGGGGATTATGTCTGGGGATTATGTCCGGGTATTATATCTGGGAGATTATGTCCAGGGGATTAATATCCCAGGGGATTATGTCTGGGGATTATGTCCGGGTATTATATCTGGGGGATTATGTCCAGGGGATTATGTCTGGGGATTATGTTCAGGGGATTATGTCTGGGGGATTATGTCCGGGTATTATATCTGGGAGATTATGTCCAGGGGATTATATCCCAGGGGATTATGTCCAGGGGATTATGTCTGGGATTATGTCTGGAGGATTATATTCCAAGGGATTATGTCTGGAGGATTATATTCCAAGGGATTATGTCTGGGGGATTATGTCCATGGGGATTATATCCCGGGGGATTATGTGTGGGGGGATAATGACCGTGGGGATTATATCCGTATAATTAAACAGCACCAATAGGATATGAATTTTACCAAAAACTGTTTACAAATCAGACATATGTTCTTTGTGCTACGCAATTTCTAATACAGAATACAGACTCACTCAATGACAGTGCAATTATGCTTACATTTCACGTTTCTCTCGACCAGCTGACTTCCTCGACCTCGCTGTTGACCTTGACGTCATCCTGGTACTCGGTGTAGGAGACTTGGCCGAGGGTTGGGGCGAGGACACATCATCACGCGACTCAACAAGCTTCTCTGGGATATACTGTGCCTCCTCATTGGCGATGTCCTGGCTTGTCATTGGTTCCATGCCCTGTGTCATGTCATCCAGTGTGTTGATTGCCTACAATGTCCCACATGCATTTAAAGTTTCAAGTGTGAAAATGGAATATAGTGATTGGAGTTTTCATCATCACTTACAGTGCGTTTGGGCGAGCAGACCTCCATAAACTCCAACACACACACTTAATATCTCTTATGAAGTTTCAACAAAATCTGGACACAAAGAAATTAGCCACCCACATCACAGAACAAAATATTGGATTCATTATTAGGGAGGTTGTGAGGGTGTCTTCGAGTTGGAGAGGGTGGGGATTTAGATTTGTTTTTTTTTACGTTTATTTATCGTCGCTACCGGTTGCCCATATGAGCGATGCCTCCTGAAGATATTAGTCATTTTAGATTTTGGAGGATAGTGCAATGATACAGAGAGAAACCCATTCCAGAGTCTCCTCTGGTTCTTTTACGTGCATGGTGTAAAGCACCGACACGAGACCTCGGTTTAACGTCCCATCTGAAAGACTGTTAATTTTATTAGGGTAAGACGGGGGATCGAACCTGCGATGCCTGGATTACCAGTCCAGCGTGTTACCACTGGGCTATAGATCCATCTGTGGGATTTAGATTTGGAGGTGGTGGGTATTTATAGTTGGCGGGGGAGTGGGGATTTACAGTTGAAAGAATAGGGAATTTGGAGTTGGAGGAATGAAGGAGATTTCGAGTTGGAGGGGGTGGGTGAATTAGAGATGGAGGTGGTGGGTGGAATTATTGCTGGTGGGGGTGAGGGGAAATTATAGTTGATGTGGGGAGGGGAAATTACAATTGGAGGGGGTGAGGGCGGTAATTAGAGTTGGAGGGGTGGGAATGTACAGTTGGAGGGGGTGAGTGCATTAGAGTTTCACCAACAGCTGAGATCAGATAACGAATTTCCAGCTCTACAACGTTAAATCTGCCAGGTCACTTACCAGTCTTGTACTCTTAAACTCCCTTTCCATATTATTAGACATCTGATCGATGGCTGCTAGTTGCAAGTTCATGTCGCGTAATCTCTGCATGATAGCGTACTTGGACTCTGGCATACTGTCGCGGGGCATGACAGCCAGTGACACTCTGTCCTCTCCTTGCATCTTCGTCTCAAATAACCTAACGGTCAGCTCATCAGCTCGTGTTGGTCTCTCGATGACAGGAGGTTCAAAGGACACCCTCGTCTCATCTTCTTGTGCTGAAATGGTATCGAAGGTATAACTGTTTGCTAGTATTTCTAACTCATGCCAAAGTGATATGACTGGTTAAATCTGAGAATTGCACTCAGCTCGACCAATCACAAACCGACAATCAATAATTAAGTGTTTGTAGCATAAGACTAATAATTTGACTTGTTTTGACTTCAGTATACAGTCATACCTGTGTTAGTGATCATCTCCAGTATACAGTCATACCTGTGTTAGTGATCACCTCCAGTATACAGTCATACCTGTGTTAGTGATCACCTCCATTATACAGTCATACCTGTGTTAGTGATCATCTCCAGTATACAGTCATACCTGTGTTAGTGATCATCTCCAGTATACAGTCATACCTGTGTTAGTGATCATCTCCAGTATACAGTCATACCTGTGTTAGTGATCACCTCCATTATACAGTCATACCTGTGTTAGTGATCACCTCCAGTATACAGTCATACCTGTGTTAGTGATCACCTCCATTATACAGTCATACCTGTGTTAGTGATCATCTCCAGTATACAGTCATACCTGTGTTAGTGATCACCTCCAGTATACAGTCATACCTGTGTTAGTGATCATCTCCAGTATACAGTCATACCTGTGTTAGTGATCACCTCCATTATACAGTCATACCTGTGTTAGTGATCACCTCCAGTATACAGTCATACCTGTGTTAGTGATCATCTCCAGTATACAGTCATACCTGTGTTAGTGATCATCTCCAGTATACAGTCATACCTGTGTTAGTGATCACCTCCAGTATACAGTCATACCTGTGTTAGTGATCATCTCCAGTATACAGTCATACCTGTGTTAGTGATCATCTCCAGTATACAGTCATACCTGTGTTAGTGATCATCTCCAGTATACAGTCATACCTGTGTTAGTGATCATCTCCAGTATACAGTCAACCTGTATTAACCAGCCAATTTCCAGATTCCCAATATGTTGTTTTATTATACATTTTACCTCTATTACGACAGGTTTGACGGTTCCTATTTCTGGACTGACAGATGGCCCAACTGAGAACGTTGGTGAAGTCCCGCCCTTTTCTTAAGAAAGATGGGAAACAATAATGAATTATTATTCGTGTACGATTGATTTGTTGATGTACTTGCACAAGTAGAACCACCATTAGAAGCAAGCAAATTCCATGAATTGATATCCCCGTCAAACTGGAGGCGGACGGACAAATGTGTGTTTTTTTAGTCAATTAAAGGGCAATAACTCTGTTACTGGGCCGATCCCCATGAAGAGTTAACGTACACCACCACAATCTTGATACATATATATTTGTAGTTGAATAAAATTATACCCATTGGTTACTGACATCTGGCTCTGGAGAAACGGACAATACCATACAATAACAATATCCATCTCCGAAATGGCGGGGAAAATAAAAGAAAGAGTAGAGAACACAGAAGACACTTGGACTGCTATATGAGACATGTAGATGCAACACTCATACCCATTCTGTTCCTGATGTGTTGTTGATCTGCCGTCAGCGATTTGTCGAGACGGGACTCGTCGGGCTCAGGTCTCGGACGGATATCGTTCAACACGGCCGAGGCATCAAGGTCTACAACATTCAGGTAGTTACGGCCACGGGATTCCTACAAGATGCAAACATTTAATTTGAGAGGTGCACAGTTAACCATTGCTGCTATATGTCTCTAAATTCTGTCCAACCTAAATTCTGTCCAACCTAAATTCTAAAATTCTGTCCAACCTAAATTCTGTCCACTGTCCAACCTAAATTCTGTCCAACCTAAATTCTGTCCAACCTAAATTCTGTCCACTGTCCAACCTAAATTCTGTCCAACCTAAATTATGTCCACTGTCCAACCTAAATTCTGTTCAACCTAAATTCTGTCCACTGTCCAACCTAAATTCTGTCCAACCTAAATTCTGTCCACTGTCCAACCTAAATTCTGTCCAACCTAAATTCTGTCCACTGTCCAACCTAAATTCTGTTCAACCTAAATTCTGTCCACTGTCCAACCTAAATTCTGTCCAACCTAAATTCTGTCCACTGTCCAACCTAAATTCTGTCCAACCTAAATTCTGTCCACTGTCCAACCTAAATTCTGTCCAACCTAAATTCTGTCCACTGTCCAACCTAAATTCTGTCCAACCTAAATTCTGTCCACTGTCCAACCTAAATTCTGTCCACTGTCCAACCTAAATTCTGTTCAACCTAAATTCTGTCCACTGTCCAACCTAAATTCTGTCCAACCTAAATTCTGTCCAACCTAAATTCTGTCCACTGTCCAACCTAAATTCTGTCCAACCTAAATTATGTCCACTGTCCAACCTAAATTCTGTTCAACCTAAATTCTGTCCACTGTCCAACCTAAATTCTGTCCACTGTCCAACCTAAATTCTGTTCAACCTAAATTCTGTCCATTGTCCAACCTAAATTCTGTCCAACCTAAATTCTGTCCAACCTAAATTCTGTCCAACCTAAATTCTGTCCACTGTCCAACCTAAATTCTGTTCAACCTAAATTCTGTCCAACCTAAATTATGTCCACTGTCCAACCTAAATTCTGTCCAACCTAAATTCTGTCCACTGTCCAACCTAAATTCTGTCCAACCTAAATTCTGTCCACTGTCCAACCTAAGTTCTGTCCACTGTCCAACCTAAATTCTGTCCAACCTAAATTCTGTCCACTGTCCAACCTAAATTCTGTCCAACCTAAATTCTGTCCACTGTCCAACCTAAATTCTGTCCAACCTAAATTCTGTCCACTGTCCAACCTAAATTCTGTCAACTGTCCAACCTAAATTCTGTTCAACCTAAATTCTGTCCACTGTCCAACCTAAATTCTGTCCACTGTCCAACCTAAATTCTGTTCAACCTAAATTCTGTCCAACCTAAATTCTGTCCACTGTCCAACCTAAATTCTGTCCAACCTAAATTCTGTCCACTGTCCAACCTAAATTCTGTCCACTGTTCAACCTAAATTCTGTCCACTGTCCAACCTAAATTCTGTTCAACCTAAATTCTGTCCACTGTCCAACCTAAATTCTGTCCAACCTAAATTCTGTTCAACCTAAATTCTGTCCACTGTCCAACCTAAATTCTGTCCAACCTAAATTCTGTTCAACCTAAATTCTGTCCACTGTCCAACCTAAATTCTGTCCAACCTAAATTCTGTTCAACCTAAATTCTGTCCACTGTCCAACCTAAATTCTGTCCAACCTAAATTCTGTTCAACCTAAATTCTGTCCACTGTCCAACCTAAATTCTGTCCAACCTAAATTCTGTTCAACCTAAATTCTGTCCACTGTCCAACCTAAATTCTGTCCAACCTAAATTCTGTTCAACCTAAATTCTGTCCACTGTCCAACCTAAATTCTGTCCAACCTAAATTCTGTTCAACCTAAATTCTGTCCACTGTCCAACCTAAATTCTGTCCAACCTAAATTCTGTTCAACCTAAATTCTGTCCACTGTCCAACCTAAATTCTGTCCAACCTAAATTCTGTTCAACCTAAATTCTGTCCACTGTCCAACCTAAATTCTGTCCAACCTAAATTCTGTCCAACCTGGTCTGTTATATGTTGTTTATATAAAAATTATATTCCTATATAAGTGATTTTTGATGGTCTGATCAGCGCAGTGGTTAGCACGCTCGCTACTCATCAATGCAGCTCAGGTTCAATCCTCGGTACGGCGGTCGCCAGATCAAGTGGGTTTTCTCTGTTTATCTGTGTTTCCTCCCACACGAATGACCACATTTACGCTTTCTGTCACGACAACGAGATTGATTAATATAAGTTGTTAAAACTTGCTTCGCAAATGTTGTAAAATAAATCAAGTTTAAACTCTAAATGTCGGCTTTTAAACAATTTTATCTTCCAACCGCCAGCATTTCAACATTGAAATTGCCATAACAGCAGAAGATATCCGAATACAAACAGAAAAATAAAACTACGACAAATTAATGCATGCCAATATCGATTCAATAAGCATATTAACACTGAGTTCTGTCCGAGCTATGTGGTCTTTAGCACATGTTTCACTGTATACTATATCTATCTTTGGCAAGTAATTCTCAAACAAAGATATCGATCGATGTTGACCAGTCTGAAATAGGTAGAAAGTTACCTGTGAATCATGTCTCTGTCCGGCATCATTGAATTTGAGAGTCATGTATATATCTGGAGGCAGTACGTTCCCCTGTCTGCTCTGGTTGTACGCGATCACTGCTTCTTGTACAGGATCCACACCTACAAATAGAACAAACAGTCATACAGACCACCAGAGCACTGCTTCTTGTACAGGATCCACACCTACAAATAGAACAAACAGTCATACAGACCACCAGAGCACTGCTTCTTGTACAGGATCCACACCTACAAACAGAACAAACAGTCATACAGACCACCAGAGCACTGCTTCTTGTACAGGATCCACACCTACAAATAGACCAAACAGTCATACAGACCACCAGAGCACTGCTTCTTGTACAGGATCCACACCTACAAATAGAACAAACAGTCATACAGACCACCAGAGCACTGCTTCTTGTACAGGATCCACATCTGCAAATAGAACAAACAGTCATACAGACCACCAGAGCACTGCTTCTTGTACAGGATCCACACCTACAAATAAAACAGTCATACAGACCACCAGAGCACTGCTTCTTGTACAGGATCCACACCTACAAATAGAACAAACAGTCATACAGACCACCAGAGCACTGCTTCTTGTACAGGATCCACACCTACAAATAGAACAGTCATACAGAGCACTGCTTCTTGTATAGGATCCACACCTACAAATAGAACAGTCATACAGACCACCAGAGCACTGCTTCTTGTATAGGATCCACACCTACAAATAGAACAGTCATACAGACCACCAGAGCACTGCTTCTTGTACAGGATCCACACCTACAAATAGAACAAACAGTCATACAGACAACCAGAGCACTGCTTCTTGTACAGGATCCACACCTACAAATAGAACAAACAGTCATACAGACAACCAGAGCACTGATGATTCTTGTACAGGATCCACACCTACAAATAGAACAAACAGTCATACAGACAACCAGAGCACTGATTCTTGTACAGGATCCACACCTACAAATAGAACAGTCATACAGACCACAAGAGCACTGCTTCTTGTATAGGATCCACACCTACAAATAGAACAGTCATACAGACAACCCGAGCACTGCTTCTTGTATAGGATCCACACCTACAAATAGAACAAACAGTCATACAGACAACCAGAGCACTGCTTCTTGTATAGGATCAACACCTACAAATAGAACAAACAGTCATACAGACAACCAGAGCACTGCTTCTTGTATAGGATCCACACCTACAAATAGAACAAACAGTCATACAGACAACCAGAGCACTGCTTCTTGTACAGGATCCACACCTACAAATAGAACAAACAGTCATACAGACAACCAGAGCACTGCTTCTTGTACAGGATCCACACCTACAAATAGAACAGTCATACAGACCACCAGAGCACTGCTTCTTGTACAGGATCCACACCTACAAATAGAACAGTCATACAGACCACCAGAGCACTGCTTCTTGTACAGGATCCACACCTACAAATAGAACAGTCATACAGAGCACAAGAGCACTGATTCTTGTATAGGATCCACACCTACAAATAGAACAGTCATACAGACCACCAGAGCACTGATTCTTGTACAGGATCCACACCTACAAATAGAACAAACAGTCATACAGACCACCAGAGCACTGATTCTTGTACAGGATCCACACCTACAAATAGAACAAACAGTCATACAGACCACCAGAACACTGATTCTTGTATAGGATCCACTCCTACAAATAGAACAAACAGTCATACAGACCCCAGAACACTGATTCTTGTATAGGATCCACTCTACAAAAACAAACAGTCATACAGACCGCCAGAGCACTGATTCTTGTACAGGATCCACACCTACAAATAAAACAAACAGTCATACAGACCACCAGAGCACTGATTCTTGTATAGGATCCACACCTACAAATAGAACAGTCATACAGACCACCAGAGCACTGCTTCTTGCATAGGATCCACACCTACAAATAGAACAAACAGTCATACAGACCACCAGAGCACTGATTCTTGTATAGGATCCACACCTACAAATAGAACAGTCATACAGACCACCAGAGCACTGCTTCTTGTATAGGATCCACACCTACAAATAGAACAAACAGTCATACAGACCACCAGAGCACTGCTTCTTGTATAGGATCCACACCTACAAATAGAACAAACAGTCATACAGACCACCAGAGCACTGCTTCTTGTATAGGATCCACACCTACAAATAAAACAAACAGTCATACAGACCACCAGAGCACTGATTCTTGTATAGGATCCACACCTACAAATAGAACAGTCATACAGACCACCAGAGCACTGATTCTTGTATAGGATCCACACCTACAAATAGAACAGTCATACAGACAACCAGAGCACTGCTTCTTGTATAGGATCCACACCTACAAATAGAACAGTCATACAGACAACCAGAGCACTGCTTCTTGTATAGGATCCACACCTACAAATAGAACAAACAGTCATACAGACAACCAGAGCACTGCTTCTTGTATAGGATCCACACCTACAAATAGAACAGTCATACAGACAACCAGAGCACTGCTTCTTGTATAGGATCCACACCTACAAATAGAACAAACAGTCATACAGACAACCAGAGCACTGCTTCTTGTATAGGATCCACACCTACAAATAGAACAGTCATACAGACAACCAGAGCACTGCTTCTTGTATAGGATCCACACCTACAAATAGAACAAACAGTCATACAGACAACCAGAGCACTGCTTCTTGTATAGGATCCACACCTACAAATAGAACAGTCATACAGACAACCAGAGCACTGCTTCTTGTATAGGATCCACACCTACAAATAGAACAGTCATACAGACAACCAGAGCACTGCTTCTTGTACAGGATCCACACCTACAAATAGAACAAACAGTCATACAGACAACCAGAGCACTGCTTCTTGTATAGGATCCACACCTACAAATAGAACAGTCATACAGACCACCAGAGCACTGCTTCTTGTACAGGATCCACACCTACAAATAGAACAGTCATACAGACCACAAGAGCACTGCTTCTTGTACAGGATCCACACCTACAAATAGAACAGTCATACAGACCACAAGAGCACTGCTTCTTGTACAGGATCCACACCTACAAATAGAACAGTCATACAGACCACCAGAGCACTGCTTCTTGTACAGGATCGACACCTACAAATAGAACAAACAGTCATACAGACCACCAGAGCACTGATTCTTGTATAGGATCCACACCTACAAATAGAACAGTCATACAGACCACCAGATCACTGCTTCTTGTATAGGATCCACACCTACAAATAGAACAGTCATACAGACCACAAGAGCACTGCTTCTTGTATAGGATCCACACCTACAAATCAAACAAACAGTCACACAGACCACCATTACAGACGGATCTATAGCCCAGTGATAACACGCTGGACTGGTAATCCAGGGATCGATCCCCCGTCTGACCCTAATAAAATTAACAGTCTTTCAGATGGGACGTTAAACCAAGGTCTCGTGTCGGTGCTTTACACCGGCACGTAAAAAACCAGAGGAGACTCTGGAATGGGTCTCTCTGTATCATTGCACTATCCTCCAAAATCTAAAATGACTAATATCTTCAGGCGGCGTCGCTCATATGGGCAACCGGTAGCGACGATAAATAAACGTAAATAATACACCAAAAAAACCAGACCACCAGATCACTGATTCTTTTATGGAATCCACACCTACAAATATGGACCACATATGAGATCTCAAGAGCGATTAAACTGTTGTTGCAAGAACTTATTTCGCAATCAACCTAAAATAAATGTGCATAAACGTTGAAATAAATCACTCTGTCATAACATTACGTTGTAGTTTCAAAACAGGATTTGAATGAATCTGTTTTTAAATAGACAAATGTTAAACTCTGAACAATGGCATACATCGATTGTTACACAACCTAATATAACAAATCATTTTTACTGTGAAAACTTGATACAATGAAACAAGAAAATCAACTGAAAAACTGCAACTGAATCGGTTTTTGTATTCTGTTGTGTTCTTGAGCAAGGCATGTTACACACCATACACACATTGCTCAGTACTGGTTACTTGAGCAAGGCACGTTACACACCATACACACATTGCTCAGTACTGGTTACTTGAGAGGCACGTTACACACCATACACACATTGCTCAGTACTGGTTACTTGAGCAAGGCATGTTACACACCATACACACATTGCTCAGTACTGGTTACTTGAGAGGCACGTTACACACCACACACACATTGCTCAGTACTGGTTACTTGAGCACGTTACACACCATACACACATTGCTCAGTACTGGTTACTTGAGCACGTTACACACCATACACACATTGCTCAGTACTGGTTACTTGAGCAGGTTACACACCATACACACATTGCTCAGTACTGGTTACTTGAGCACGTTACACACCATACACACATTGCTCAGTACTGGTTACTTGAGCACATTACACACCATACATACATTGCTCAGTACTGGTTACTTGAGCAAGGCACGTTACACACGATACACACATTGCTCAGTACTGGTTACTTGAGCACATTACACACCATACACACATTGCTCAGTACTGGTTACTTGAGCACATTACACACCATACACACATTGCTCAGTACTGGTTACTTGAGCAAGGCACGTTACACACCACACACACATTGCTCAGTACTGGTTACTTGAGAGGCACGTTACACACCACACACACATTGCTCAGTACTGGTTACTTGAGCACATTACACACCATACACACATTGCTCAGTACTGGTTACTTGAGCACATTACACACCATACACACATTGCTCAGTACTGGTTACTTGAGCAAGGCATGTTACACACCACAAACACATTGTTCAGTACTGGTTACTTGAGCACATTACACACCATACACACATTGCTCAGTACTGGTTACTTGAGCAAGGCACGCTACACACCATACACACATTGCCCAGTACTGGTTACTTGAGCACATTACACACCATACACACATTGCTCAGTACTGGTTACTTGAGCAAGGCACGCTACACACCATACACACATTGCTCAGTACTGGTTACTTGAGCAAGGCACGTTACACACCACAAACACATTGTTCAGTACTGGTTACTTGAGCAAGGCACGCTACACACCATACACACATTGCTCAGTACTGGTTACTTGAGCAAGGCACGTTACACACCATACACACATTGCTCAGTACTGGTTACTTGAGCAAGGCACGTTACACACCATACACACATTGCTCAGTACTGGTTACTTGAGCAAGGCACGTTACACACCATACATACATTGTTCAGTACTGGTTACTTGAGCACGTTACACACCATACACACATTGTTCAGTACTGGTTACTTGAGCAAGGCACGTTACACACCATACACACATTGCTCAGTACTGGTTACTTGAGCAAGGCACGTTACACACCATACATACATTGTTCAGTACTGGTTACTTGAGCAAGGCATGTTACACACCATACATACATTGCTCAGTACTGGTTACTTGAGCAAGGCACGTTACACACCATACACACATTGCTCAGTACTGGTTACTTGAGCAAGGCACGTTACACACCATACATACATTGTTCAGTACTGGTTACTTGAGCACGTTACACACCACACACACATTTCTCAGTACTGGTTACTTGAGCACGTTACACACCATACATACATTGTTCAGTACTGGTTACTTGAGCACATTACACACCATACACACATTGTTCAGTACTGGTTACTTGAGCACGTTACACACCATACACACATTGTTCAGTACTGGTTACTTGAGCAAGGCACGTTACACACCACACACACATTGCACAGTACTGGTTACTTGAGCAAGGCACGTTACACACCACACACACATTGCACAGTACTGGTTACTTGAGCAAGGCACGCTACACACCATACATACATTGTTCAGTACTGGTTACTTGAGCACATTACACACCATACACACATTGCTCAGTACTGGTTACTTGAGCAAGGCACGTTACACACCATACATACATTGTTCAGTACTGGTTACTTGAGCACATTACACACCATACACACATTGTTCAGTACTGGTTACTTGAGCACGTTACACACCATACACACATTGTTCAGTACTGGTTACTTGAGCACGTTACACACCATACATACATTGTTCAGTACTGGTTACTTGAGCAAGGCACGCTACACACCATACACACATTGTTCAGTACTGGTTACTTGAGCAAGGCATGTTACACACCACACATACATTGCTCAGTACTGGTTACTTGAGCACATTACACACCATACACACATTGTTCAGTACTGGTTACTTGAGCACGTTACACACCATACATACATTGTTCAGTACTGGTTACTTGAGCAAGGCACGCTACACACCATACACACATTGTTCAGTACTGGTTACTTGAGCAAGGCATGTTACACACCACACATACATTGCTCAGTACTGGTTACTTGAGCACATTACACACCATACACACATTGTTCAGTACTGGTTACTTGAGCACGTTACACACCATACACACATTGTTCAGTACTGGTTACTTGAGCAAGGCACGTTACACACCATACACACATTGTTCAGTACTGGTTACTTGAGCAAGGCACGCTACACACCATACACACATTGTTCAGTACTGGTTACTTGAGCAAGGCACGTTACACACCATACACACATTGCTCAGTACTGGTTACTTGAGCAAGGCACGTTACACACCATACACACATTGCTCAGTACTGGTTACTTGAGCAAGGCACGCTACACACCATACACACATTGTTCAGTACTGGTTACTTGAGCAAGGCACGTTACACACCATACATACATTGTTCAGTACTGGTTACTTGAGCAAGGCACGCTACACACCATACACACATTGCTCAGTACTGGTTACTTGAGCAAGGCACGTTACACACCATACATACATTGTTCAGTACTGGTTACTTGAGCAAGGCACGCTACACACCATACACACATTGCTCAGTACTGGTTACTTGAGCACATTACACACCATACACACATTGCCCAGTACTGGTTACTTGAGAGGCAAGTTACACACCATACATACATTGCTCAGTACTGGTTACTTGAGAGGCACGTTACACACCATACATACATTGCTCAGTACTGGTTACTTGAGCACGTTACACACCACACACACATTGCTCAGTACTGGTTACTTGAGCAAGGCACGCTACACACCATACACACATTGCTCAGTACTGGTTACTTGAGCAAGGCACGTCACACACCATACACATATTGCTCAGTACTGGTTACTTGAGCAAGGCACGCTACACACCATACATACATTGCTCAGTACTGGTTACTTGAGCAAGGCACGCTACACACCATACACACATTGCTCAGTACTGGTTACTTGAGCAAGGCACGCTACATACCATACACACATTGTTCAGTACTGGTTACTTGAGAGGCACATTACACACCATACATACATTGCTCAGTACTGGTTACTTGAGCAAGGCACGCTACACACCATACATACATTGTTCAGTACTGGTTACTTGAGCAAGGCACGCTACACACCATACACACATTGTTCAGTACTGGTTACTTGAGAGGCACGTTACACACCATACACACATTGTTCAGTACTGGTTACTTGAGAGGCACGTTACACACCATACATACATTGTTCAGTACTGGTTACTTGAGAGGCACGTTACACACCATACATACATTGTTCAGTACTGGTTACGTGAGAGGCACGTTACACACCATACATACATTGTTCAGTACTGGTTACTTGAGCAAGGCATGCTACACACCATACACACATTGTTCAGTACTGTTTACTTGAGAGGCACGTTACACACCATACATACATTGCTCAGTACTGGTTACTTGAGCAAGGCACGCTACACACCATACACACATTGCTCAGTACTGGTTACTTGAGAGGCACGTTACACACCACACACACATTGCTCAGTACTGGTTACTTGAGCACGTTACACACCATACACACATTGCTCAGTACTGGTTACTTGAGCACGTTACACACCATACACACATTGCTCAGTACTGGTTACTTGAGCAGGTTACACACCATACACACATTGCTCAGTACTGGTTACTTGAGCACGTTACACACCATACACACATTGCTCAGTACTGGTTACTTGAGCACATTACACACCATACATACATTGCTCAGTACTGGTTACTTGAGCAAGGCACGTTACACACGATACACACATTGCTCAGTACTGGTTACTTGAGCACATTACACACCATACACACATTGCTCAGTACTGGTTACTTGAGCACATTACACACCATACACACATTGCTCAGTACTGGTTACTTGAGCAAGGCATGTTACACACCACAAACACATTGTTCAGTACTGGTTACTTGAGCACATTACACACCATACACACATTGCTCAGTACTGGTTACTTGAGCAAGGCACGTTACACACCATACACACATTGCTCAGTACTGGTTACTTGAGCAAGGCACGCTACACACCATACACACATTGTTCAGTACTGGTTACTTGAGCACGTTACACACCATACACACATTGTTCAGTACTGGTTACTTGAGCAAGGCACGTTACACACCATACACACATTGCTCAGTACTGGTTACTTGAGCAAGGCACGCTACACACCATACACACATTGTTCAGTACTGGTTACTTGAGCACACACACATTGCTCAGTACTGGTTACTTGAGCAAGGCACGCTACACACCATACACACATTGTTCAGTACTGGTTACTTGAGCAAGGCACGCTACACACCATACATACATTGCTCAGTACTGGTTACTTGAGCACGCTACACACCACACACACATTGTTCAGTACTGGTTACTTGAGCAAGGCACGTTACACACCATACACACATTGCTCAGTACTGGTTACTTGAGCAAGGCACGTTACACACCATACATACATTGTTCAGTACTGGTTACTTGAGCAAGGCATGTTACACACCATACATACATTGCTCAGTACTGGTTACTTGAGCAAGGCACGTTACACACCATACACACATTGCTCAGTACTGGTTACTTGAGCAAGGCACGTTACACACCATACATACATTGTTCAGTACTGGTTACTTGAGCACGTTACACACCATACATACATTGTTCAGTACTGGTTACTTGAGCACGTTACACACCATACACACATTGCTCAGTACTGGTTACTTGAGCACGTTACACACCATACATACATTGTTCAGTACTGGTTACTTGAGCAAGGCATGTTACACACCACACATACATTGCTCAGTACTGGTTACTTGAGCACATTACACACCACACACACATTGTTCAGTACTGGTTACTTGAGCACGTTACACACCATACACACATTGTTCAGTACTGGTTACTTGAGCAAGGCACGTTACACACCATACACACATTGTTCAGTACTGGTTACTTGAGCACGTTACACACCATACACACATTGCTCAGTACTGGTTACTTGAGCACGTTACACACCATACACACATTGTTCAGTACTGGTTACTTGAGCAAGGCACGTTACACACCATACACACATTGTTCAGTACTGGTTACTTGAGCAAGGCACGTTACACACCATACACACATTGTTCAGTACTGGTTACTTGAGCAAGGCACGCTACACACCATACACACATTGTTCAGTACTGGTTACTTGAGCAAGGCACGTTACACACCATACACACATTGCTCAGTACTGGTTACTTGAGCAAGGCACGTTACACACCATACACACATTGCTCAGTACTGGTTACTTGAGCAAGGCACGCTACACACCATACACACATTGTTCAGTACTGGTTACTTGAGCAAGGCACGTTACACACCATACATACATTGTTCAGTACTGGTTACTTGAGCAAGGCACGCTACACACCATACACACATTGCTCAGTACTGGTTACTTGAGCAAGGCACGTTACACACCATACATACATTGTTCAGTACTGGTTACTTGAGCAAGGCACGCTACACACCATACACACATTGTTCAGTACTGGTTACTTGAGCACGTTACACACCACACACACATTGCTCAGTACTGGTTACTTGAGCACGTTACACACCACACACACATTGTTCAGTACTGGTTACTTGAGCACGTTACACACCATACATACATTGTTCAGTACTGGTTACTTGAGAGGCACGTTACACACCATACATACATTGCTCAGTACTGGTTACTTGAGCAAGGCACGCTACACACCATACACACATTGTCAGTACTGGTTACTTGAGCAAGGCAGCTACACACCATACACACATTGCTCAGTACTGGTTACTTGAGCAAGGCACGTTACACACCATACATACATTGTTCAGTACTGGTTACTTGAGCAAGGCACGCTACACACCATACACACATTGCTCAGTACTGGTTACTTGAGCACATTACACACCATACACACATTGCCCAGTACTGGTTACTTGAGAGGCAAGTTACACACCATACATACATTGCTCAGTACTGGTTACTTGAGAGGCACGTTACACACCATACATACATTGCTCAGTACTGGTTACTTGAGCACGTTACACACCACACACACATTGCTCAGTACTGGTTACTTGAGCAAGGCACGCTACACACCATACACACATTGCTCAGTACTGGTTACTTGAGCAAGGCACGTCACACACCATACACATATTGCTCAGTACTGGTTACTTGAGCAAGGCACGCTACACACCATACATACATTGCTCAGTACTGGTTACTTGAGCAAGGCACGCTACACACCATACACACATTGCTCAGTACTGGTTACTTGAGCAAGGCACGCTACATACCATACACACATTGTTCAGTACTGGTTACTTGAGAGGCACATTACACACCATACATACATTGCTCAGTACTGGTTACTTGAGCAAGGCACGCTACACACCATACATACATTGTTCAGTACTGGTTACTTGAGCAAGGCACGCTACACACCATACACACATTGTTCAGTACTGGTTACTTGAGAGGCACGTTACACACCATACACACATTGTTCAGTACTGGTTACTTGAGAGGCACGTTACACACCATACATACATTGTTCAGTACTGGTTACTTGAGAGGCACGTTACACACCATACATACATTGTTCAGTACTGGTTACGTGAGAGGCACGTTACACACCATACATACATTGTTCAGTACTGGTTACTTGAGCAAGGCATGCTACACACCATACACACATTGTTCAGTACTGTTTACTTGAGAGGCACGTTACACACCATACATACATTGCTCAGTACTGGTTACTTGAGCAAGGCACGCTACACACCATACACACATTGCTCAGTACTGGTTACTTGAGAGGCACGTTACACACCACACACACATTGCTCAGTACTGGTTACTTGAGCACGTTACACACCATACACACATTGCTCAGTACTGGTTACTTGAGCACGTTACACACCATACACACATTGCTCAGTACTGGTTACTTGAGCAGGTTACACACCATACACACATTGCTCAGTACTGGTTACTTGAGCACGTTACACACCATACACACATTGCTCAGTACTGGTTACTTGAGCACATTACACACCATACATACATTGCTCAGTACTGGTTACTTGAGCAAGGCACGTTACACACGATACACACATTGCTCAGTACTGGTTACTTGAGCACATTACACACCATACACACATTGCTCAGTACTGGTTACTTGAGCACATTACACACCATACACACATTGCTCAGTACTGGTTACTTGAGCAAGGCATGTTACACACCACAAACACATTGTTCAGTACTGGTTACTTGAGCACATTACACACCATACACACATTGCTCAGTACTGGTTACTTGAGCAAGGCACGTTACACACCATACACACATTGCTCAGTACTGGTTACTTGAGCAAGGCACGCTACACACCATACACACATTGTTCAGTACTGGTTACTTGAGCACGTTACACACCATACACACATTGTTCAGTACTGGTTACTTGAGCAAGGCACGTTACACACCACACACACATTGCTCAGTACTGGTTACTTGAGCAAGGCACGCTACACACCATACACACATTGTTCAGTACTGGTTACTTGAGCAAGGCACGCTACACACCATACATACATTGCTCAGTACTGGTTACTTGAGCACGCTACACACCACACACACATTGTTCAGTACTGGTTACTTGAGCAAGGCACGTTACACACCATACACACATTGCTCAGTACTGGTTACTTGAGCAAGGCACGTTACACACCATACATACATTGTTCAGTACTGGTTACTTGAGCAAGGCATGTTACACACCATACATACATTGCTCAGTACTGGTTACTTGAGCAAGGCACGTTACACACCATACACACATTGCTCAGTACTGGTTACTTGAGCAAGGCACGTTACACACCATACATACATTGTTCAGTACTGGTTACTTGAGCACGTTACACACCATACATACATTGTTCAGTACTGGTTACTTGAGCACGTTACACACCATACACACATTGCTCAGTACTGGTTACTTGAGCACGTTACACACCATACATACATTGTTCAGTACTGGTTACTTGAGCAAGGCATGTTACACACCACACATACATTGCTCAGTACTGGTTACTTGAGCACATTACACACCACACACACATTGTTCAGTACTGGTTACTTGAGCACGTTACACACCATACACACATTGTTCAGTACTGGTTACTTGAGCAAGGCACGTTACACACCATACACACATTGTTCAGTACTGGTTACTTGAGCACGTTACACACCATACACACATTGCTCAGTACTGGTTACTTGAGCAAGGCACGTTACACACCATACACACATTGTTCAGTACTGGTTACTTGAGCAAGGCACGTTACACACCATACACACATTGTTCAGTACTGGTTACTTGAGCAAGGCACGTTACACACCATACACACATTGTTCAGTACTGGTTACTTGAGCAAGGCACGCTACACACCATACACACATTGTTCAGTACTGGTTACTTGAGCAAGGCACGTTACACACCATACACACATTGCTCAGTACTGGTTACTTGAGCAAGGCACGTTACACACCATACACACATTGCTCAGTACTGGTTACTTGAGCAAGGCACGCTACACACCATACACACATTGTTCAGTACTGGTTACTTGAGCAAGGCACGTTACACACCATACATACATTGTTCAGTACTGGTTACTTGAGCAAGGCACGCTACACACCATACACACATTGCTCAGTACTGGTTACTTGAGCAAGGCACGTTACACACCATACATACATTGTTCAGTACTGGTTACTTGAGCAAGGCACGCTACACACCATACACACATTGTTCAGTACTGGTTACTTGAGCACGTTACACACCACACACACATTGCTCAGTACTGGTTACTTGAGCACGTTACACACCACACACACATTGTTCAGTACTGGTTACTTGAGCACGTTACACACCATACATACATTGTTCAGTACTGGTTACTTGAGAGGCACGTTACACACCATACATACATTGCTCAGTACTGGTTACTTGAGCAAGGCACGCTACACACCATACACACATTGCTCAGTACTGGTTACTTGAGCAAGGCACGTTACACACCACACACACATTGCTCAGTACTGGTTACTTGAGCACGTTACACACCATACACACATTGCTCAGTACTGGTTACTTGAGCACGTTACACACCACACACACATTGCTCAGTACTGGTTACTTGAGCACGTTACACACCATACACACATTGCTCAGTACTGGTTACTTGAGCACGTTACACACCACACACACATTGCTCAGTACTGGTTACTTGAGCACGTTACACACCATACACACATTGCTCAGTACTGGTTACTTGAGCACGTTACACACCATACACACATTGTTCAGTACTGGTTACTTGAGCAAGGCACGTTACACACCATACATACATTGTTCAGTACTGGTTACTTGAGCACGTTACACACCATACATACATTGTTCAGTACTGGTTACTTGAGCAAGGCACGCTACACACCATACACACATTGTTCAGTACTGGTTACTTGAGCAAGGCATGTTACACACCATACATACATTGTTCAGTACTGGTTACTTGAGCAAGGCACGTTACACACCATACACACATTGTTCAGTACTGGTTACTTGAGCAAGGCACGTTACACACCATACACACATTGTTCAGTACTGGTTACTTGAGCAAGGCACGCTACACACCATACACACATTGCTCAGTACTGGTTACTTGAGCACGTTACACACCATACATACATTGCTCAGTACTGGTTACTTGAGAGGCACGTTACACACCATACACACATTGCTCAGTACTGGTTACTTGAGAGGCACGTTACACACCATACACACATTGCTCAGTACTGGTTACTTGAGAGGCACGTTACACACCATACACACATTGCTCAGTACTGGTTACTTGAGCACGTTACACACCATACACACATTGCTCAGTACTGGTTACTTGAGCACGTTACACACCATACACACATTGCTCAGTACTGGTTACTTGAGCACGTTACACACCATACACACATTGCTCAGTACTGGTTAACTGCTTAGGTCGACCAAGACAGCCTAGGAAAACATGTCTAGGTCCTCACAAGTGGTTTGACATAAATAGCAAACACAAAATACATGTAGCGTTAGGAGAGATGCTACATCTCAATTGAAATATTTACCTGTATCCTTTGTAATGGAGGTAGCCTTCTCCGATGTTCTGATGTATTGTTCTGGTTGAGGAATGAAGTCAGCATCATTACCTGCTTCCAACATCTCTGCAGTGTTTGTAGCAAAATCAACCTACAAATTATGCACAAAACAAACACATTAGCCTAAACTTTACTTATTTTATAATGATTGCGAAACAAGCTTTAACATCTTATGTTAATCACTTTCGTTGGCGCTGATGAAAACGTAAATGTGGTCATTTGTGTGGGAGGAAACCGGAGTCCCAGGGGAACACTCACATGCCCGATCTGACGAGCACCGTACCATCTTACCATCCGATCGAACCCAGGTTGCATTGGTGAGAAGCGAGTGCGCTAACCACTGCGCTAAATCGGACAGCCGACATCTTAGGATCGTAGCCCTAACCATGGATTAACACTTTCCATCACAGAAACGCCTCTCAACACCATTACCAATGCAATGTACACAGACACAGGAGTAGTCAAACAAATAAACAAACACCCTTAATTAAGAAATGATATTTCTCTTTCAGTTACATATTTTGGCGTATAAAACTACCTAGGTGGTTACTGTCGGTGCTCAGAATGACAAACCATGATTTATTCTACTATAAATAACTTGAAATACGAATATTATTTCGATTCTAACATAACCAAAATATCTAAAAGGCACAAAAATAGTTGGTGCGTAAACGACATCACAAAAGTACAAAAATGCTTGTAAAATGACGTCACTTGATATAATTCGCTAAACAATGTTTTATTGCAGATTTAAATACGGTAAATTCCTTCTTTGCGCATACATGTACAGACAAAATGAGCGGCAGGTTACATGTAGTTATTCGTTATTATATGGATGAAGATAACGCAGCACATAAACTTAAGTCTCTTTGTGAGAAAGGGTTAATAGGGAACCACAGACCTTTGGTCGTTTCCATTTCTCCGTCATCCTCTGCCTCTGGAGTCTCAGCGCTGTCTTCAGCTGTATCCGCGCATGTGTATCCTTTGTCTTGGACAGGGCATTCTCTAATGCGAGATAAGCTTCGAACTCTCCTACGAAACAATAGATTGCACAATATAACCATAGAGTTAACACAACATCAGATGAAGACTGGGCATTCTCTAACACTAAAGATTCAAACTCTCCTACGAAACAATAGATTGCACAATATAACCAGAGAGTTAACACAACATCAGATGAAGACTGGGCATTCTCTAACGCGAGATAAGCTTCAAACTCTCCTACGAAACAAAAGATTGCACAATATAACCAGAGAGTTAACACAACATCAGATGAAGACTGGGCATTCTCTAACACTAAAGATTCAAACTCTCCTACGAAACAATAGATTGCACAATATAACCATAGAGTTAACACAACATCAGATGAAGACTGGGCATTCTCTAACGCGAGATAAGCTTCGAACTCTCCTACGAAACAATAGATTGCACAATATAACCATAGAGTTAATACAACATCAGATGAAGACTGGGCATTCTCTAACGCGAGATAAGCTTCAAACTCTCCTACGAAACAATAGATTGCACAATATAACCATAGAGTTAACACAACATCAGATGAAGACTGGGCATTCTCTAACACTAAAGATTCAAACTCTCCTACGAAACAATAGATTGCACAATATAACCAGAGAGTTAACACAACATCAGATGAAGACTGGGCATTCTCTAACGCGAGATAAGCTTCAAACTCTCCTACGAAACAAAAGATTGCACAATATAACCAGAGAGTTAACACAACATCAGATGAAGACTGGGCATTCTCTAACGCGAGATAAGCTTCAAACTCTCCTACGAAACAATAGATTGCACAATATAATCATAGAGTTAACACAACATCAGATGAAGACTGGGCATTCTCTAACGCGAGATAAGCTTCGAACTCTCCTACGAAACAATAGATTGCACAATATAACCATAGAGTTAACACAACATCAGATGAAGACTGGGCATTCTCTAACACTAAAGATTCAAACTCTCCTATGAAACAAAAGATTGCACAATATAACCAGAGAGTTAACACAACATCAGATGAAGACTGGGCATTCTCTAACACTAAAGATTCAAACTCTCCTACGACACAATAGATTGCACAATATAACCATAGAGTTAACACAACATCAGATGAAGACTGGGCATTCTCTAACGCGAGATAAGCTTCGAACTCTCCTACAAAACAATAGATTGCACAATATAACCATAGAGTTAACACAACATCAGATGAAGACTGGGCATTCTCTAACACTAAAGATTCAAACTCTCCTACGAAACAATAGATTGCACAATATAACCAGAGAGTTAACACAACATCAGATGAAGACTGGGCATTCTCTAACGCGAGATAAGCTTCAAACTCTCCTACGAAACAAAAGATTGCACAATATAACCAGAGAGTTAACACAACATCAGATGAAGACTGGGCATTCTCTAACGCTAGACAAGCCTCAAACTCTCCTACGAAACAATAGATTGCACAATATAACCATAGAGTTAACACAACATCAGATGAAGACTGGGCATTCTCTAACACTAAATAAGCTTCAAACTCTCCTACGAAACAATAGATTGCACAATATAACCAGAGAGCTAACACAACATCAGATGAAGACTGGACATTCTCTAACACTAAAGATTCAAACTCTCCTACGAAACAATAGATTGCACAATATAACCAGAGAGCTAACACAACATCAGATGAAGACTGGGCATTCTCTAACGCGAGATAAGCTTCGAACTCTCCTACGAAACAATAGATTGCACAATATAACCATAGAGTTAACACAACATCAGATGAAGACTGGGCATTCTCTAACACTAAAGATTCAAACTCTCCTACGAAACAATAGATTGCACAATATAACCAGAGAGTTAACACAACATCAGATGAAGACTGGGCATTCTCTAACACTAAAGATTCAAACTCTCCTACGAAACAATAGATTGCACAATATAACCATAGAGTTAACACAACATCAGATGAAGACTGGGCATTCTCTAACGCGAGATAAGCTTCGAACTCTCCTACGAAACAATAGATTGCACAATATAACCATAGAGTTAATACAACATCAGATGAAGACTGGGCATTCTCTAACGCGAGATAAGCTTCAAACTCTCCTACGAAACAATAGATTGCACAATATAACCATAGAGTTAACACAACATCAGATGAAGACTGGGCATTCTCTAACACTAAAGATTCAAACTCTCCTACGAAACAATAGATTGCACAATATAACCAGAGAGTTAACACAACATCAGATGAAGACTGGGCATTCTCTAACGCGAGATAAGCTTCAAACTCTCCTACGAAACAAAAGATTGCACAATATAACCAGAGAGTTAACACAACATCAGATGAAGACTGGGCATTCTCTAACACTAAAGATTCAAACTCTCCTACGAAACAATAGATTGCACAATATAATCATAGAGTTAACACAACATCAGATGAAGACTGGGCATTCTCTAACGCGAGATAAGCTTCGAACTCTCCTACGAAACAATAGATTGCACAATATAACCATAGAGTTAACACAACATCAGATGAAGACTGGGCATTCTCTAACACTAAAAATTCAAACTCTCCTATGAAACAAAAGATTGCACAATATAACCAGAGAGTTAACACAACATCAGATGAAGACTGGGCATTCTCTAACACTAAAGATTCAAACTCTCCTACGAAACAATAGATTGCACAATATAACCATAGAGTTAACACAACATCAGATGAAGACTGGGCATTCTCTAACGCGAGATAAGCTT
>CM026397.1:48345681-48383571 GCA_014843695.1 Archivesica marissinica
TCAGATGAAGACTGGGCATTCTCTAACACTAAAGATTCAAACTCTCCTACGAAACAATAGATTGCACAATATAACCAGAGAGTTAACACAACATCAGATGAAGACTGGGCATTCTCTAACGCGAGATAAGCTTCAAACTCTCCTACGAAACAAAAGATTGCACAATATAACCAGAGAGTTAACACAACATCAGATGAAGACTGGGCATTCTCTAACGCGAGATAAGCTTCAAACTCTCCTACGAAACAATAGATTGCACAATATAATCATAGAGTTAACACAACATCAGATGAAGACTGGGCATTCTCTAACGCGAGATAAGCTTCGAACTCTCCTACGAAACAATAGATTGCACAATATAACCATAGAGTTAACACAACATCAGATGAAGACTGGGCATTCTCTAACACTAAAGATTCAAACTCTCCTATGAAACAAAAGATTGCACAATATAACCAGAGAGTTAACACAACATCAGATGAAGACTGGGCATTCTCTAACACTAAAGATTCAAACTCTCCTACGAAACAATAGATTGCACAATATAACCATAGAGTTAACACAACATCAGATGAAGACTGGGCATTCTCTAACGCGAGATAAGCTTCGAACTCTCCTACGAAACAATAGATTGCACAATATAACCATAGAGTTAACACAACATCAGATGAAGACTGGGCATTCTCTAACACTAAAGATTCAAACTCTCCTACGAAACAATAGATTGCACAATATAACCAGAGAGTTAACACAACATCAGATGAAGACTGGGCATTCTCTAACGCGAGATAAGCTTCAAACTCTCCTACGAAACAAAAGATTGCACAATATAACCAGAGAGTTAACACAACATCAGATGAAGACTGGGCATTCTCTAACGCTAGACAAGCCTCAAACTCTCCTACGAAACAATAGATTGCACAATATAACCATAGAGTTAACACAACATCAGATGAAGACTGGGCATTCTCTAACACTAAATAAGCTTCAAACTCTCCTACGAAACAATAGATTGCACAATATAACCAGAGAGCTAACACAACATCAGATGAAGACTGGACATTCTCTAACACTAAAGATTCAAACTCTCCTACGAAACAATAGATTGCACAATATAACCAGAGAGCTAACACAACATCAGATGAAGACTGGGCATTCTCTAACGCGAGATAAGCTTCGAACTCTCCTACGAAACAATAGATTGCACAATATAACCATAGAGTTAACACAACATCAGATGAAGACTGGGCATTCTCTAACACTAAAGATTCAAACTCTCCTATGAAACAATAGATTGCACAATATAACCAGAGAGTTAACACAACATCAGATGAAGACTGGGCATTCTCTAACACGAGACAAGCTTCAAACTCTCCTACGAAACAATAGATTGCACAATATAACCATAGAGTTAACACAACATCAGATGAAGACTGGGCATTCTCTAACGCGAGACAAGCTTCAACTCTCCTACGAAACAATAGTGCACAATATACCATAGAGTTACCAACACATATAAGACTGGTCTCTAACGCGAGACAACTTCAAACTCCCTACGAACAATAATTGCACAATATAACCCAGCTTGAACACAACATCAGATGAAGACTGGGCATTCTCTACGCTAGACAAGCCTCAACTCTCCTACGAAACAATAGATTGCAAATATAACCGAGAGCTCCACAACATCAGATGAAGACTGGGCATTCTCTAACGCTAGATAAGCTTCAAACTCTCCTACGAAACAATAGATTGCACAATATAACCAGAGAGCTAACACAACATCAGATGAAGACTGGGCATTCTCTAACGCTAGACAAGCCTCAAACTCTCCTACGAAACAATAGATTGCACAATATAACCAGAGAGCTAACACAACATCAGATGAAGACTGGGCATTCTCTAACGCTAGATTAGCTTCAAACTCTCCTACGAAACAATAGATTGCACAATATAACCAGAGAGTTAACACAACATCAGATGAAGACTGGGCATTCTCTAACGCGAGATAGCTTCAAACTCTCCTACGAAACAATAGATAGGTTGTGGGGGGATTAATTTGCAGCTCTTTGATTAGCAGGTCAACATTTTAATCATGGACCATAGAACCTACCGTGTTTGATAGCATAACCATCATAAATCCATGGACCATAGAACCTACCATGTTTGATAGCATAACCATCATAAATCCATGGACCATAGAACCTACCGTGTTTGATAGCATAACCATCATAAATCCATGGACCATAGAACCTACCATGTTTGATAGCATAACCATCATAAATCCATGGACCATAGAACCTACCGTGTTTGATAGCATAACCATCATAAATCCATGGACCATAGAACCTACCATGTTTGATAGCATAACCATCATAAATCCATGGACCATAGAACCTACCATGTTAGATAGCATAACCATCATAAATCCATGGACCATAGAACCTACCGTGTTTGATAGCATAACCATCATAAATCCATGGACCCTACCGTGTTTTATAGCATAACCATCGTAAATCCATGGACCATAGAACCTACCCTGTTTGATAGCATAACCATCGTAAATCCATGGACCATAGAACCTACCCTGTTTGATAGCATAACCATCATAAATCCATGGACCATAGAACCTACCGTGTTTGATAGCATAACCATCATAAATCCATGGATCCTACCGTGTTTTATAGCATAACCATCATAAATCCATGGACCATAGAACCTACCCTGTTTTATAGCATAACCATCATAAATCCATGGACCATAGAACCTACCATGTTTGATAGCATAACCATCATAAATCCATGGACCATAGAACCTACCGTGTTTGATAGCATAACCATCATAAAGCCATGGACCATAGAACCTACCGTGTTTGATAGCATAACCATCATAAATCCATGGACCATAGAACCTACCGTGTTTGATAGCATAACCATCATAAATCTCCTCCTCTTCCTCCATTGACTCCACCTCTGTCACATCCACATCTTCAGACTCCTCCTCATCTCCACTTGACTCCGCCTCCTCTTCTCTGATTGGCTCTCTATCTGATGGCTCCACACCCTCAGCATCATCGTGGCCAGCACCAGATTCTGGACTTGTTACTTCCATTGGACTTGTTACTTTTTTCTTTGACCTCTTGGAGGAAACCTGCATGTCACAAGAAGAGGTGAAGAAATGTGAGACATACACAACCTCTGAATGAATGTTATATGTTATATTTCGGGTTTTACGCCTGTATCAGCACCATTTCGGGCTACATCGCCGGCGGGCAGTTTACCTAACATATTTCCTGGGCAGGCTCCAGCGGTTAACCAGTACTTGGGTGCACCAACCTCCGTAAGAAACCGCCAACTTTTTCATATAAATGAGACACGGCCTGAGCGGGGCTCGAACCTGTGACCATCAGTGATGATAGGTTACAGTGGTATACAAGTCAGTGACCTTAACCACTCGACCACGGAGGCGGACCTCTGAATGAATGTATTCATGTGAGTATTACTATTCCGGCATCTGAATTCTTCCCCTAGTCAAGGCAAACTTTGTGTTAGCCGAAGCGTTATGTTTTTTTCAGCAACCGACTGAAATATTGCTTCCCATTATCGTAACAACAAAAATCTCAGAATCTCAAAACTACAAGACAAACTAAAGACACTAACGTGTTCAGATAAGGAGCGTGGGGTTTTCCTTGGAGATGGTGTCTTTTTTGGTGAAGGTTTTCTTGGACATGCTACTTTTTTTGGTGAGATCCTCTCCTCGTCTTCAACCACAGATTTAAGATTCAGGTGCAGTAGATTATCCCCGAAACTCTGCTTATGTACCTCCTTGGCCTTCTCCGACTATAATAACACAAATATTCGTACAATTTCTCAACATTTACTGTGATTGAATTGAGACAAATGGAACTTCTATGGTGTAATTGACACCGTGTCTGACCAATAACCGAGAAGTTGAAAGTTCGAACCTCACCAGAACCACTGTTGTGATGTCCTTAAATTAGACATTGCCTCTTCTCTCTCCCTCATGACAATGGATTCTTTCAGGAGTGAGGTCCCAAGAAAGATTAAATTAATGTAACTTTAGTTATTTTACGAATGAGAAGCTTTAACAACTTATATTAATCATTCTCGTTGGCGCGAATGAGAGTGTATGTGGTCATTCGTGTGGTAGGAAACTGGAGAACCGGAGAGGACCCAACTGTCCGATCTAGCAACCACCGTACCATCACATACACAAAAAATCTTTCATTTGAGAAGTTCTATTACTATCATGTTGTTTATGTGAAGTCTTGAGAAGTTTAGTGACAAACGGTTTTACAGATTTTCCCTAGGTATCATTAAAATGGGCTTCAGCAAAACAATTCTCCACAAATATATATATTTTATTTAAAATGTTCAAATGGATATAACCATCAACTGGGTACAGCTTGGTAATTGCATGCACGCGAAATAATATAATCTGGAATTTAGACTTCTACAACATTATATATTAATCACTATCGAGACCTCGTTTCTGATGGAATCCATCGATATGAGAGAGAGAAGAGGCAATGTGGAATTTAAGCGTCTTACCAAAGGGCACAATAGTAATGGCTCCAGCTGGGCCTCTCTCACCTGACGCGAACATGCTACCACTGCGCTAGCACGACTTCCACGATGGCATTATGTGGAGTGAATGTGCTACCACTGTGCTATCACGGCTTCCACGATGGCATTATGTGGAGTGAACGTGCTACCACTGTGCTATCATGACTTCCACGATGGCATTATGTGGAGTGAACGTGCTACCACTGCGCTATCACAACTTCCACGATGGCATTTATGTGGAGTAGAAGCCATTACAGCCAGTACTTAATAATGAATGTGTAATATTAACCATATTTACTGCATCATCACTCTGTTTATCATTGTCACGATTGCAAAACAAGCTGTAACAACTTATATTAATCACTCTCGTTTGCGCGGATGAAAGCGTATATGTGGTCATTCATGTGGGAGGAAACTGGAGTACCCAGAGAAAACCCACCTGTCCGATCTGGCGACCATCGTACGATCTCACATACCTCCCAGTCTGTTACCATGGCAATATGTCTGTTACCATGGCAATATGTCTGTTACCATGGCAATATGTCTGTTACCATGGCAATATGTCTGTTACCATGGCAATATGTCTGTTACCATGGCAATATGTCACCCACCTGCAGCTGATGATATTCTCGCAGATATCTCTCTCGTATCATGTCCTGCTGCTGCCTCTCTGTAGTAGTCTCACTCATTGAATCAGGGGCAAGTAACTCTCCAAACCGAGGCTGCCTTCTCGACTTCTCCTCTGCCGTGGGCAGTCTTAGCAATGGTATCCCGATACCACTATCTGGACTATCTAGCTGCCTGGGTGGTGGGCGGGATGCAGGTCCTGCTGGGGTGGAACTCGTACCAGGAGGAGGATGGAAATAGCCAGGATCTGCCTGGTATCTTGGAAGCGACTGAATTCTATGACTTACTGGGAATTTATGCCCTGGAACAGTTCTGTCTACCTGTAATAATGGCATTTCTGGAATGTCTTGTCTTGGTACTGGAGCCCGGCCTGAGCCCCAGGCTTCCTGAGGGATATGTGGGAATCGAGTATTGCTATCCCTCTCTGCCGGGATACGTAGGAAATTAGAATAGAAATTAACCCCAGCAGAATCGGGCATGTCATGCGATACCCTATACACTTCTATATTTTCACCACTCCTCAACTGTGACACTCTCAATGGAGAATCACTATTTTCTTTCCCACTCGGAGATTTAGATTTCCTTCTCTTCGTTTCACTTTCTTCTGTAAATTGTAGATTTTTCAACTCGGTCATCACTCCTCTTATTGACGCCTTGCCTTTCTTGGTGCCCTTTTCCTCTTCAGTTACCTCCAGGTTACCTTCCCTGACTGGTGACACTGACCTCACTGACCCCTGATTGGCTGCAGTGCTTGGTTGCCAGGCAACAGGAGGCTGGCCATCTAGGGCACCCATCATAGCCATCATGCTCTGATGTTGAACCTTAAATGAACATATTACATTTTATATTACATATATTACCTTGGGCAATGCCAGCAATAAAAGTTGAAGAAACACTTTGATAGCAAATTTACCGTATGACCCCAAAAATCTGACCTGGAAATTGTTATCTTCTTTGACCATGAACCCAAGACTAAGCACATCATTCCCTGGCCTTTTTAACAAAGCAGCCATCATAAGCTCAGGTTTACTGGTGCACTGTACACTGGGATCCCTGACTGCTGACACAAGGACTACCCATCAACCCCATGATATTAAAGTTAAACTCCCGCCATACCTCCATCATTCTTCGTAGTTCTCCCCTCACAATATGCTGTAGTTGCTGGGCTAGATCCATTCCAGCTACGCTCATGGGAGCGCTGGACACCGAGGTACCCGGCTGCTGGTGTATGATCCCCTGTTCACCACTAGGGGGCGCTGTCTGACTTGGATCACCTCCCAACAAGCCTCCCCTGTAACACAGATGCACATACAAATGAAGCAGATTGTAATTTATTCTTCACAATATATACATGTACAATAGGCAATTTACCCTTTCCTTCATAGAGATTTAGGTTAATATACTATTATATCTCCATACAAACGACAGCCATTTAACCCTTTCCTTCATAGAGATTTAGGTTAATATACTATTATATCTCCATACAAACGACAGCCAATTAACCCGTTCCTTCATAGAGATTTAGTTTAATATACTATTATATCTCCATACAAACAACAGCCATTTAACCCTTTCCTTCATAGAGATTTAGGTTAATATACTATTATATCTCCATACAAACAACAGCCATTTAACCCTTTCCTTCATAGAGATTTAGGTTAATATACTATTATATCTCCATACAAACGACAGCCATTTAACCCTTTCCTTCAGAGAGATTTAGGTTAATATACTATTATATCTCCATACAAACGACAGCCATTTAACCCTATCCTTCATAGAGATTTAGGTTAATATACTATTATATCTCCATACAAACGACAGCCATTTAACCCTTTCCTTCATAGAGATTTAGGTTAATATACCGTTATATCTCCATACAAACGACAGCCATTTAACCCTTTCCTTCATAGAGATTTAGGTTAATATACCATTATATCTCCATACAAACGACAGCCATTTAACCCTTTCCTTCATAGAGATTTAGGTTAATATACCGTTATATCTCCATACAAACGACAGCCATTTAACCCTTTCCTTCATAGAGATTTAGGTTAATATACTGTTATATCTCCATACAAACGACAGCCATTTAACCCTTTCCTTCATAGAGATTTAGGTTAATATACCGTTATATCTCCATACAAACGACAGCCATTTAACCCTTTCCTTCATAGAGATTTAGGTTAATATACCGTTATATCTCCATACAAACGACAGCCATTTAACCCTTTCCTTCATAGAGATTTAGGTTAATATACCGTTATATCTCCATACAAACGACAGCCATTTAACCCTTTCCTTCATAGAGATTTAGGTTAATATACCGTTATATCTCCATACAAACGACAGCCATTTAACCCTTTTCTTCATAGAGATTTAGGTTAATATACTATTATATCTCCATACCAACGACAACCATTTACCCTTTCCTTCATAGAGATTTAGGTTAATATACTATTATATCTCCATACCAATGACAACCATTTACCCGTTCCTTTATAGAGATTTAGGTTAATATACTATTATATCTCCATACCAACGACAACCATTTACCTACCATGCAGTGGATAAGTAGTGGCCATATCTCCTACATAAATATTACTGGGACTACATGAGATTCTGACCACAGACGGATCTGTAGTCCAGTGGTAACACGCTGGACTGGTAATCCAGGGATCGCAGGTTCGATACCCCGTCTGACCCTAATAAAATTAACAGTCTTTCAGATGGGACGTTAAACCGAGGTCTCGTGTCAGTGCTTTACATCGAGCACATAAAAGAACCAGAGGAGAATCTGGAATGGGTCTCTGTCTGTATCATTGCACTATCCTCCAAAAATCTAAAATTACTAATCTCTTCAGGAGGCGTCGCTCATATGGGCAACCGGTAGCGACGATAAATAAACGTAAAAACACACAGATTCTGACCTTCCTTATGAACATTGGTTTGGCTACTACATTACAATGTATGTCATATTGGTAATGGCGTCAAGAAGTGCTTCTTTGAGGGAAAGGGTTAATAAATAAGTAAGGAAAAACAACTTTATTATAGTGACATGTGTATCATAATCAACAAGCTAAATAATGTTTAATATTATCACATAACTTTGCTTGTATTCAGTGTAATACAGCCATCACATATTTTCTTATATCAACACACGTGTAGTTGGTTGATAGAATAATCCTTATAATTTTTAAATTGAACTTTAAATTATGCATATTTCGGGGTGAATTGGTACATAACGTTAATGGTAAGACAAACAATGACGTAAAAGAAGTCTTGACATAACTATAACGCTGTTGAATAAATCATAAATATAATGCTGTTTTGCGTAGTGTCGTCATGACAATTTAGTGACGTCATTGCAATTTGTGCCAAAGTTTGGCGCCAAAATGAAAGTAGATCGGATTCTAGTAATATTTACCTGGAGTAACCGGGCCTTCCTGCCAATGGAGCTGTGTAATGTCCAGGAACACCACCTGCAGGGGGCAGTGATATACGAGATAGATCGGCATCTAACCTTCCTGCCGCCTGTCTGTGCCCTGCCGCCTGTCTGTGCCCTGCAGGACTGTTGTTCCTCAACGGTGTACTGGTCTGATAAATGGCAAGAAGCAATACATTAATGAGGAGTCTGAATTAATATCCATATACAGTAAAACCTGTCTGAAGCAGCCATCCAAGGGAGAAAGTGGCTGCTTAGCACAGGTGGCTGCTTAATAGAGGTTTAATATATAATAAAACAACCAATTGGGAATCGGGATAACTGGCTTCTTAATACAGGTTGGCAACTTAAAGAGGTGACCACTAACACAGGGAGAACTGGCTTCTTAATACAGGTTGGCAACTTAAAGAGGTGACCACTAACACAGGGAGAACTGGCTTCTTAATACAGGTTGGCAACTTAAAGAGGTGACCACTAACACGCGTTTGACTGTAATTGAAACAAATTCATCATGCAGACACAAGGATTGATACGTTGGCAGATACAGTACTGATGAAATATCGTTGTTTATGGAGAACTGGCCCACATTTATTGCTGAAATATACATGTGTCATTTGATTAACCAAAGCAGCAACTTTCTACATGACTGGCAGATTAACCCATTCAACACCCAGTAACTGACATGGACTGGCAGATTAACCCATTCAACACCCAGTAACTGACATGGACTGGCAGATTAACCCATTCAACACCCAGTAACTGACATGGACTGGCAGATTAACCCATTCAACACCCAGTAACTGACATGGACTGGTGCAGGATATTTAACCCATACAACACCAAGTAACTGACATGGACTGGCAGATTAACCCATTCAACACCCAGTAACTGACATGGACTGGTGCAGGATATTTAACCCATTCAACACCAAGTAACTGACATGGACTGGCAGATTAACCCATTCAAGACCCAGTAACTGACATGGACTGGTGCAGGATATTTAACCCATTCAACACCAAGTAACTGACATGGACTGGCAGATTAACCCATTCAACACCAAGTAACTGACATGGACTGGTGGTGCAGGATATTTAACCCATTCAACACCAAGTAACTGACATAGACTGGTGGTGCAGGATATTTAACCCATTCAACACCAAGTAACTGACATGGACTGGCGGTGCATGATATTTTTAGACCAATAAATTAATAAGAATATTAAATTTGGACCAGTTCATTTATCAAAATGGGTAAATTTTGACCCAAATAAAGGGGTAATATTACTGGCAAAAAGTGCAGATCTTGATGAGACGGCTCGCTACGAGCCGGCTCATCTGGATCTACACTTTTTGTAAGCCTATTTAGAGGCCTGTGGTGTTGAAAGGGTTAAAACAGATATGACTGAAATTAAAACAATAGTGATCAACAGGAAATATATGTTCCAACCTGTGGTGGTAGTCTATTAGCTCGTTCTGGCGAGCTATCAAACTGCAACGTGTTGTTTAGAGCAGAATTGTTCCTCGTCTCCGGGCTCGACTCTGTATGTCTCGCACTCTTATGTCTCTGCTTTCCTTTACTCCTACTCAGTCTACCCGACCTGTCGAGAAACAGAATTTTGTTAGAAAACTACCGAGAATGTAACTCTAAATCTTTCTGGTCTGCTAGCATTTCTTTTGTTAGAAAACTACCGAGTTACAAAGAATCTAACTCTGGGATTAAGTTGGACCATTACTATCGGTAGAAGTTTCTGGTCTGCTAGCATTCGGTGAGTCAAACACATCTACATTCAAACACCTCTACACTCAAACACCTCTACACTCAAACACATCTACACTCAAATACATCTACACTCAAACACATCTACACTCAAACACCTCTACATTCAAATACCTCTACACTCAAACACCTCTACACTCAATCACATCTACACTCAAACACATCTACACTCAAACACCTCTACACTCAAACACATCTACACTCAAATACATCTACACTCAAACACATCTACACTCAAACACCTCTACATTCAAATACCTCTACATTCAAATACCTCCACACTCAAACACATCTACACTCAAACACCTCTACATTCAAATACCTCCACACTCAAACACCTCTACACTCAAACACCTCTACACTCAAACACCTCTACATTCAAACACATCTACACTCAAACACCTCTACACTCAAACACCTCTACATTCAAATACCTCCACACTCAAACACCTCTACACTCAAACACCTCTACACTCAATCACCTCTACACTCAAACACCTCTACACTCAATCACATCTACACTCAATCACCCTACACTCAAACACCTCTACACTCAAACACCCCTACACTCAATCACCCTACACTCAATCACCTCTACACTCAATCACCTCTACACTCAATCACCTCTACACTCAAACACCTCTACACTCAAACACATCTACACTCAACACATCTACACTCAATCACCCCTACACTCAATCACCTCTACACTCAAACACCTCTACATTCAAATACCTCCACACTCAACACCTCTACACTCAAACACCTCTACACTCAATCACCTCTACACTCAAAACCTCTACACTCAACACTCTACACTCAATCACATCTACACTCAATCACCCCTACACTCAAACACCTCTACACTCAACACCCCTACACTCATCACCCCTACACTCAATCACCTCTACACTCAATCACCTTTACACTCAATCACCTCTACACTCAAACACCTCTACACTCAAACACCTCTACACTCAAACACCTCTACACTCAAACACATCTACACTCAACACATCTACACTCAATCACCCCTACACTCAATCACCTCTACACTCAAACACCTCTACACTCAATCACCTCTACACTCAATCACATCTACACTCAATCACATCTACACTCAATCACATCTACACTCAAACACATCTACACTCAAACACCTCTACACTCAATCACCTCTACACTCAAACACCCTACACTCAATCACCTCTACACTCAAACACCTCTACACTCAATCACATCTACACTCAATCACATCTACACTCAAACACATCTACACTCAAACACCTCTACACTCAATCACCTCTACACTCAAACACCTCTACACTCAATCACCTCTACACTCAAACACCTCTACACTCATCACCTCTACACTCAAACACCTCTACACTCAATCACATCTACACTCAATCACATCTACACTCAAACACATCTACACTCAATCACATCTACACTCAATCACATCTACACTCAAACACATCTACACTCAAACACCTCTACACTCAATCACCTCTACACTCAAACACCCCTACACTCAATCACCTCTACACTCAAACACCTCTGTATATTGAAGAAACTTCTCCCTCAACTGAAGATAAGGGAGAAATGAGGCTGCTGATTATTAGTATTATTTAGTATTAATTAGTATTATTTAGTATTAATTAGCAATATTTAGCGTTATTTAGTATGAATTAGTATTGCAATCAAAACAGAGTGGAGTTTTGTGGATGAAAACAGACTTGGTGCTATCAAACTTACCCAATGGCAGAAAGGGATTGCTTCATATCCTCCTCATAGTCGTCAGGTTCAAGGGAGCTAACTTCCAGAGAACTGCTGTCATCCCCTCTAAAACACAAGAGTTACCATCCATGACTTATCCATTGATACCACCTGTATCAAATTGCCTGGTGTGTAAAATAAATATGGTTGCAAAGCACACTGAAATGATTTCAAAGTACTAGGCATGTGTTTATGTTGCAATCACAGACATTGCAGTCTTTACCGTAACATTTTCTCAGCACTAGAATGACTACTGCATTACCGACTCTAATAATCCAAATATGAAACTTTCAGCAATGTCTATTAACCAAAGCTTGACATGGCCAACAAAACGTTACGGTGAACACTGACATTGTACAATCCAAAACAAGAAAACTTCACACATGAGGAGCACCAATGCTTGACTGATGTATGATATTGAGACTGATGTATGACCGTGAAACTGATGTATGACCTTGAAACTAATGTATGACCTTGAAACTAATTTATGATATTGAAACTGATGTATGACCGTGAAACCGATGTATGACCTTGAAACTAATGTATGACCTTGAAACAAATTTATGATATTGAAACTGATGCATGACCGTGAAACTAATGTATGATATTGAAACTGATGTATGACCTTGAAACAAATGTATGACCTTGAAACAAATGTATGACCTTGAAACTAATGTATGACCTTGAAACTGATGTATGACCTTGAAACTAATGTATGATATTGAAACTGATGTATGACCGTGAAACTGATGTATGACCGTGAAACTAAATGTATGACCTTGAAACTAATGTATGACCTTGAAACTAATGTATGACCTTGAAACTGATGTATGACCTTGAAACTGTTGTATGACCGTGAAACTGATGTATGACCGTTAAACTGATGTATGACCTTGAAACTAATGTATGATATTGAAACTGATGTATGACCTTGAAATAGATGTATGACCTTGAAACTAATGTATGATATTGAGACTGATGTATGACCGTTAAACTGATGTATGACCTTGAAACAGTTGTATGACCTTGAAACAGAAATGTCAATGTCATGGTCACAATGTAGATGTCGATGTGGAGCACTAGCGTGTGTGTGAATACAATTTAGATCTGTATTTGCATGCTAGCGGTGAATACATCAGTCAAATATGTTGTGCAATTCCATTAGACTTGTGTCCTAACGACGCAATTCAAATGAAATTTCATTCCAATTCCAGAATTTTCAGCTAAAAATAAGAAAAACACATTGATGAATTGCGGTCTGCTACAATTATACGTTACCCAGCATGCAAAGAGCTAACAGATCTGAAGAAGCAGTTGCTGTGATCCAGTGTTTGTAAAATGTAGCATGCCCTCTTTGTGAAGCTATTTCTAAACATGCTGACAAGGCCCCGAGGTTATAAATCTTTTCTCAGATCACAAACTCGAGTTGAAGAAACTTGGGGCCAGCAGGGCTGGAGGTTATAAAACTGTTCTCCCATCTCAAACTCAGTCTCAAGCTTCTGATTGGTTCAGCTGAGTGTGAAACTCACAATCAACCAATGAAATTTCTTGAGTTCGCGTTTGACATCTGAGAAAAGTTTTATAACCTTTGGGCCAGTTTCAGATATATGGAGTTGGCACAAAATAATGTACACATATCTGAACTTGACCATGTATGTATGAATGTGAGTCTTACATGCAACACGTCGACTCAATATGGTGAGAATTTGTGAGAAGTTATTAGAACTACAGGTGAGCGGTTTCAACTATATGGAGCAGTCACCAACAAATATGATAGACAGGACCTACATGTATGCACATACGACCTTCCCAATGATATTAGCAAAATAATATACCCATTTTGTTTCAAAAGGGGGCATATAATGGTCATTGTCAAAATGTATAATAGCAATGGGGAAAGTACTGTATGAGAATATCAGCTAAATACACCCAGAGAGGAAGGAAGGAATGATTGACATTAAGTCTTTGAGATGGAAGACGGACTGCGAATATCAGCGAAATACACCCAGAGAGGAAGGAAGGAATGATTGACATTAAGTCTTTGAGATGGAAGACGGACTGAGAATATCAGCTAAATACACCCAGAGGGGAAGGAAGGAATGGTTGACATTAAGTCTTTGAGATGGAAGACGGACTGCGAAAATCAGCTAAATACACCAAGAGAGGAAGGAAGGAATGACTGACATTAAGTTTTTGAGATGGAAGATGGACTGAGAATATCAGCTAAATACACCCAGAGGGGAAGGAAGGAATGGTTGACATTAAGTCTTTGAGATGGAAGATGGACTGAGAACATCAGCTAAATACACCCAGAGGGGAAGGAAGGAATGGTTGACATTAAGTCTTTGAGATGGAAGACGGACTGCGAATATCAGCTAAATACACCGAGAGGGGAAGGAAGGAATGGTTGACATTAAGTCTTTGAGATGGAAGACGGACTACGAATATCAGCTAAATACACCCAGAGGGGAAGGAAGGTATGGTTGACATTAAGTCTTTGAGATGGAAGACGGACTGCGAAAATCAGCTAAATACACCAAGAGAGGAAGGAAGGAATGACTGACATTACGTCTTTGAGATGGAAGATGGATGGATGACGACCAAATCATTACAACAATTGGTAGTGTTTACCCCAAAACATCGAAGCTAAAACATAAAATTCGCATGACAGCAGGCATATTGATACACATGGTATTATGTTGTTTTACACTCTCACTGCAACACAAAAATTAATTTGTTAATTTGATTAACCCTCACTAAGCTCGAAACCAGTAGACATGTATTCGTTTTTGCAAACAGCATAGAGTCAGATCAATGTGACATTTGATCATGCTCTATGCTGTTTGCTATCAGAATAGTGGAGCTAAAACACTTGACTGAATAGCAAACAACATAGATCCTGATCAGATGCGGCGCTACGCTGCAGCTGATCTGGATCTATGTTGTTTGCACATTTCTTCCAATTTATTCAGCAATTTGGTTTAAATGTACATGATTATTTACAACAATTGAAACAAGGAATTGGACAGAAAGCTAGAGAGCATTTTAAGGGTTAAATTAGATGACTTATATGCCTGTTGGGCAGGGTCTTTCTTCATAACTAATGTAAACAATCTCTTTGTATTAGAGGCATCAAAACATAAAGTTACTCTAGTGTCAATACGCCAGGCAGTAGTTTAAACGAGATCAAATAAATAACATAAATAAAACTTACAGACAGATATGTAGTCCAGTGGTAACACGCTGGACTGGTAATCCAGGGATTGCAGGTTCGATCCGCCGTCTGATCCTAATAAAATTAACAGTCTTTCAGATGGGACTTTAAACCGAGGTCTCGTGTCGGTGCTTTACACTGTGCACGTAAAAGAACCAGAGAAGACGCTGGAATGGGTTTCGGTGTATCATTGCACTATCCTCCAAAATTCTAAAATGACTAATCTCTTCAGGAGTCTGACTGTTAATTTTATTAGGGTCAGATGGGGGATCGAACCTGTGATCCCTGGATTACCAGTCCAGCGTGTTACCACTGGACTACACTTCCGTTTGTATAGACAAAAGGTCTGACAATCATTACATAAACGAACATCTATAAAAAAAACTGCAAATCCTCGCTGGAGTAAAACAAAAGTGAAACTATCTACATGTCAATGACTACCTATAAACATAGTTGTAAGAGGTTGTGTTACCCGTGTGAATACTTACTCCATGTGTCTATGACTGAAATAAAGTGTAATCGTAAGTCATGAAATACGCAAGATTAACAATACAATGAAATACTTTCTCCTAAATCATGAGCTAACAGGGGCGTAGCTAGCCCTTTTTGAATTTGTATGCCCAAATAATAAATTGAATACCGAAGGTACGGTGGTGCTGGAGGAGTTTAAGAGCATTGTCCACCCACCCCACCCCCAGGAAAAAATTGAATCATAGAACATCGACGTGCACTCTGGTGCATTTTAGTGTCTGTTTTAGACGATCAAATGTCCATGTATTAGTGATACCAAATTGAGTTTAAATTGATGAAACGTCACATTGACACCAAAATATAATATTATAATCACGTCGAGAGATATATGACAGCTCGTCCAGATTCCATGCCATACACACATGCTTATATCCATTCTACTTTTCATTTCATTTTTGGCCTATTTGGATTTTTCGACGATCTGATGAAATGTGACCCGGGCCGTCAGTGCCTTATATGAGCTACACCCATGGCTATCCTCCTAGGCCTATCATACATCATGTTCTCGAGGTTTAACAGCGCTCCAACACAGCTGAGGCTATATTTCACCAATCAGGGCTACAGTCAAACCTGTGTTAGTACTCACCTCTATTAAGCAGCCAACCTGTATTAAGCAGCCAGTTTCCAGGCTCCCAATATGCTGTTTTATTATACAGTTGACCCTCCAGTAGTCCCCAGTAGTCTCCAGTAGATCCCAGTAGTTCCCTGTAGACCCCAGTAATCCCCAGTGGACCCAGTTGTCCCCAGTAGTCCCCAGTAGACACAGTAGTCCCAGTAGACCCCAGTAGTTGCCAGTAGTTGCCAGTAGTCCCCAGTAGTTGCCAGTAGTTGCCAGTAGTCCCCAGTAGTTGCCAGTAGTTGCCAGTAGTCCCCAGTAGTTGCCAGTAGTCCCCAGTAGTTGCCAGTAGACCCCAGTAGTCCCCAGTAGACACAGTAGTTCCAGTAGACCCCAGTAGTCGCCTGTAATCCCCAGTAGTCCCCAGTAGTCGCCAGTAATCCCCAGTAGTCGCCAGTAATCCCCAGTAGTCCCCAGTAGTCGCCAGTAATCCCCAGTAGTCGCCAGTAATCCAGTAGTCGCCAGTAATCCCCAGTATACCCCAGTAGTCGCCAGTAATCCACAGTATACCCCAGTAATCCCCAGTAGACCCCAGTAGTCCCCAGTAGACACAGTAGTCGCCAGTAATCCACAGTAGTCCCCAGTATACCCCAGTAGTCGCCAGTAATCCCCAGTAGACCCCAGTAGTCACCAGTAATCCCCAGTAGTTGCCAGTAGACCCCAGTAGTCGCCAGTAATCCCCAGTAGTCGCCAGTAATCCCCAGTAGACCCCAGTAGTCGCCAGTAATCCACAGTAGTCGCCAGTAGACCCCAGTAGTTGCCAGTAATCCCCAGTAGACCCCAGTATACCCCAGTAGTCGCCAGTAATCCACAGTAGTCGCAGTAGACCCCAGTAGTTGCCAGTAATCCCCAGTAGTCGCCTGTAATCCCCAGTAGTCGCCAGTAGACCCCAGTAGTCGCCAGTAATCCCAAGTAGTCGCCAGTAGACCCCAGTAGTCGCCAGTAATCCCCAGTAGTCGCCAGTAATCCCCAGTAGTCGCCAGTAATCCCCAGTAGTCCCCAGTAGTCGCCAGTAATCCCCAGTAGTCGCCAGTAATCCCCAGTAACCCCAGTAGTCGCCAGTAATCCACAGTAGTCCCCAGTATACCCCAGTAATCCCCAGTAGACCCCAGTAGTCCCCAGTAGACACAGTAGTCGCCAGTAATCCACAGTAGTCCCCAGTATACCCCAGTAGTTGCCAGTAATCCCCAGTAGTCGCCTGTAATCCCCAGTAGTCGCCAGTAGACCCCAGTAGTCGCCAGTAATCCCCAGTAGTCACCAGTAGTCGCCAGTAATCCCAGTAGTCGCCAGTAATCCCAGTAGTCCCCAGTAGTCGCCAGTAATCCCCAGTATACCCCAGTAATCCCCAGTAGACCCCAGTAGTCCCCAGAGACAGTAGTCGCCAGTAATCCACAGTAGTCCCCAGTATCCCCAGTAGTCGCCAGTAATCCCCAGTAGACCCCAGTAGTCACCAGTAATCCCCAGTAGTTGCCAGTAGACCCCAGTAGTCGCCAGTAATCCCCAGTAGTCGCCAGTAATCCCCAGTAGACCCCAGTAGTCGCCAGTAATCCACAGTAGTCGCCAGTAGACCCCAGTAGTTGCCAGTAATCCCCAGTAGACCCCAGTATACCCCAGTAGTCGCCAGTAATCCACAGTAGTCGCCAGTAGACCCAGTAGTTGCCAGTAATCCCCAGTAGTCGCCTGTAATCCCCATAGTCCCCAGTAGACCCCAGTAGTCGCCAGTAATCCCAGTAGTCGCCAGTAATCCCCAGTAGTCGCCAGTAATCCCCAGTAGTCGCCAGTAATCCCAAGTAGTCGCCAGTAGACCCCAGTAGTCGCCAGTAATCCCAGTAGTTGCCAGTAATCCCCAGTAGTCACCAGTATATACCCCAGTAGTCGCCAGTAATCCCCAGTATATCCCAGTAGTCGCCAGTAGACCCCAGTAGTCGCCAGTAATCCCCAGTAGTTGCCAGTAATCCCCAGTAGTCGCCAGTAATCCCCAGTAGACCCCAGTAGTCGCCAGTAATCCACAGTAGTCGCCAGTAGACCCCAGTAGTTGCCAGTAATCCCCAGTAGTTGCCTGTAATCCCCAATAGTCCCCTGTAGACCCCAGTAGTCGCCAGTAATCCCCAGTAGACCCCAGTAGTCGCCAGTAATCCTCAGTAGTCGCCAGTAATCCCCAGTAGTCGCCAGTAGACCCCAGTAGTCGCCAGTAGACCCCAGTAGTTGCCAGTAATCCCCAGTATATCCAGTAGTCGCCAGTAGACCCAGTAGTTGCCAGTAATCCCCAGTAGTCGCCAGTAATCCCCAGTAGACCCCAGTAGTCGCCAGTAATCCACAGTAGTCGCCAGTAGACCCCAGTAGTTGCCAGTAATCCCCAGTAGTCGCCTGTAATCCCCAATAGTCCCCTGTAGACCCCAGTAGTCGCCAGTAATCCCCAGTAGTCGCCAGTAATCCTCAGTAGTCGCCAGTAATCCCCAGTAGTCCCAGTAGACCCCAGTAGTCGCCAGTAATCCCCAGTAGTCGCCAGTAGACCCCAGTAGTTGCCAGTAATCCCCTGTAGACCCCAGTAGTTGCCAGTAATCCCCTGTAGACCCCAGTAGACCCCAGTAGTTGCCAGTAATTCCCAGTAGTCGCCAGTAATCCCCAGTAGTTGCCAGTAATCCCCAGTAGTCGCCAGTAGACCCCAGTAGTTGCCAGTAATCCCCTGTAGACCCCAGTAGTTTCCAGTAATCCCCAGTAGACCCCAGTAGTTGCCAGTAATCCCCAGTAGTCGCCAGTAATCCCCAGTAGTCGCCAGTAATCCCCAATAGTCCCCTGTAGACCCCAGTAGTCCCCTGTAGACCCCATTAGTCGCCAGTAATCCCCAGTAGTCGCCTGTAGACCCCATTAGTCGCCAGTAATCCCCAGTAGTCCCCTGTAGACCCCATTAGTCGCCAGTAATCCCCAGTAGTCGCCTGTAGACCCCAGTAGTTGCCAGTAATCCCCAGTAGTCGCCAGTAGTCCCCTGTAGACCCCAGTAGTCGCCAGTAATCCCCAGTAGTCGCCTCTTACAACCAAGTATGGGTAATGCAGTGGTCCCAGTTCTAATCTAAAGTCTGTTCCACCTATCCGTTGATTCTCACTTTTCATATATAAGAAATCTATTTATTTAAAATTGCATTCTCATATCTGAAAGAAAAACTTAGGGGCCACATGTCGGGGGGGGGGGGCCCTTTTTGGGTTTTTATTATCGATATATCTCATTGTGAAGCCAATAATTGTAAGTTTGTTATTTTTGCCAACGACTATAGTGCAAAATGTCGCCATGTCACATTATTTTACAGCCCAAGGACAAACCAACAAAATGTCAATTTGACAGTGCGTTATCTTGTATTACGATTCTCCCAATGACATTGGCTGCAGGAAGGAGATACTGCAAGCATGGCTAAATGTGAATAATCAATGAGTGAAAAGGTAAGCTAACTGTCGACAGCTACATTTGTCAATTTGACAGTGCGTTATCTTGTATTACGATTCTCCCGAATGACATTGGCTGCAGGAAGGAGATACTGCAAGCATGGCTAAATGTGAATAATCAATGAGTGAAAAGGTAAGCTAACTGTCGACAGCTACATTTGTCAATTTGACAGTGCGTTATCTTGTATTACGATTCTCCCGAATGACATTGGCTGCAGGAAGGAGATACTGCAAGCATGGCTAAATGTGAATAATCAATGAGTGAAAGGGTCAGCTAACTGTCGACAGCTACATTTGGAACAATTTCAGGTTGTATATTACTCCTACATAAAAGTTCCTCTTACCCATCCAGTACTTTCTTATAGGCAGTCTTGATCTGCTCCGTTTCTTCCATCGTTGATGTTATACTCTTCACATAGTCCAGAGTTCTGTCCCTTGACATCTCAAATCCTGCACTCATTGCACTCGACACATCTGCTTTAGGACTGTGTGACCGTGACCTCAGACCTTTAGGACTACGAGACCTCGACCGTGCCATATTAGATACATGTGTGAAACTGTCACGCTCTGTAAGCTCTTCAACAGTACCTAGCGCCGTTTGCTTAACTTTTCCTTTAGGTGCGTGTTCCACTCCATTATCAGTGTCTACTTTAACTTCTGCTTCGTGTTGTTGCTTTAATTTCGATGATTTGCTGTATTTATTCTCAAGTAACCAAAGACCAAGAACAACTAACTGAACAGGAACCTCAATTCTCATGGTAGGTTTCAAAGCAATATCTTTCCCATGCAAGCCGAGCGAATGCTGCTTGCTAGCCCAGTGATTTAGATAGTCCAGTAAATGCTGTAGAGCAAGATATCGTTGCCCAAAGTTCACATCCAGGATCCAATGAGCCTCTCGACTCTCTCCCAGGTCCCGATACAAAACATCCTCCGACTGGAAAAACCTTGATGCCATTCCTGTCATATTAGGTTTCATCCTTGACGAAGGCGGAGGCACATCCCTAGATCCCCTAGGAGAATGTTTGGTAAACAGAGACCCTTCACTTTCAAACCGTGACAATTTTGGTGGAACGTTATCAGAACTGTTACTTCTAAACAAGCTTCTCCCACGGGCGAACGTCGGGTTGTTTTTGGCACTGTATGCATCGGAAACATGAGACTCGCTCTGGCTTCGGTAGAACTTTGCTCTCGGCGAGGCCATTACAACAGAACTTGGTCTCTTCTGGTAAGTTTCCTCGTATTTCATTAGAAAAGCTTCAAACTGAACTTCACGAATCGTCTTTGCAAATGGCATTAACATCGGATACAGAGTTGATTTGCCAGATTCCGATTCCTTCTCCACTATTTTAGTGAAACAGATGGCATAAAATCTATCCAGGAACTCCAGGTATGACTGTTTGGTCTCAAAGGGTCTAGACCCTATACAAATGTCCCCTGTATCGTTCATTTCGGACTGAATGGTGTTTTCATTCTCGGCTTCCGAGCTAAACACAAGCTCGTCGTACTGTCCGTAAAATTTCCGTTTCTTTTTTAGCACTTTCTGCACCACTTCACACTGTTTGTAGTAATACACCGACAGAGTTTTAGCTCGCGGGGAAGCTTGGTAAAACGTTACCGACTTCCTAACTGAACCGTCGTCATCATCTTCTTCATCAATGTCAGCATCTTCACCGTCTTCCGGTCGTGCAGACTTCCCATCATCCTCTGGCACAATTTCAACGCTTTGCCAGTTCGATAAAAGCCGCTCCAATTTTTCCTGTACTTCAGGATGAAAATTTTCCGCCAAATAAAAATGTTCCGCCAAAATGTCTGCTGTGTCCTCGGTGGCGGGAAGTTCGAGGATGAGAGACAAGATGACCTTGAGAATACAATCGTCGTCTGCTAGGTATCCACTGAATGCAAGCATGTGTACAGCCCACTTGAGGATCTTGAAACATTCCTGTACATATTCCTGGCCAAGTGTCGACTCGGGACTCGTCTGAAATTATGATACTATGGTATAATTATCTACATATAAAATCTTTAATATCATCCCAGAACAAGAATACATATATTGCCAAGATGAATTGAACCCAGTTGGCAATATATTGAGGGGGGAAAACATGTGATGATTTTTATTTTATACATAGAGTGAATCTAGCACCTCCAAGAGTTGCAGATAAGGCAATCCCACCCGAGGGCTAAATATGCGTGCAAAGAACGAGGCTCTGCTGAGGGTGGGACCTCCTTAACTGTAACTCTATGGGAGGTGGTAGATTCTATGGGAGGTGGTAGATTCTATGGGAGGTGGTAGATTCTATGGGAGGTGGTAGATTCTGTAGATTCTATGGGAGGTGGTAGATTCTATGGGAGGTGGTAGATTTATTTTCTCACCTTTCTTATGTTTTTGATACACGAATTATGCCAGCCTATTTTCACTATAAAGTGATGAGGTCATTGGAATGTGACAATTATACTAAATATAACTAATAAATAACAAGTTTAAAGGGAGATAAGTAGATCTGTGGTTAGAGGCGTATGCTTACAAACAATGCAAGTGTATTGTGGGTCAAACAACACATGATTGCATCATCGATGACGTATCGCTGTTATTATAATGACGTAACTTCACAGATGTTACCGTTATCCAATGAAATTATATCAATTTTGACGCGGAAATGAACGGAAACTACCGGACTTGTTTGTGATATCTAATTAGCATAAAGTAGTTCCCTTATCTACCCGGTTAGACAGATTGATCTCGCACCCCGAAAACAGCGTGAAAAGCCTGTCAATAGATGAAAAAAACTGTTTCACACACGCACGCAAGCGCACCCCCACACACGCACGCAAGCGCACCCCCACACACGTACGCAAGCGCACCCCTACACACGTACCCCCACACACGTACGCAAGCGCACCCCCACACACGTACACAGACAGACAGTTACTGATATTCTACTGTTACTAATTTGCCTCATAAAACGGACAATTACAGAAAAGCATACCTGTTCCTCCTGCTTCGCATTAACAAGACCTCTGCCTCTCTTTCTCAAATGAAGTGACAACTCGTCACGCACGTGCAGCACCCAGAGTATCGTGCAGAAGTCACGGAAATTCATCATCACTTCTGTGACATTTTTACTGTCTCTGTGATCCATGATGTCTGATCGGAGGATCTTGTACTGCTGCAGTATCTCCGGGAGTTCCAAGCACGGGCCTTCTGTTGTTGCCTAGCAATCAAAAGAATAGTGTGTACTTACAGCCTTTTTTTTTTCTTTCTAAATTTATTTTAGCTCGATTGCGAAACAAGTTCTTACAACTTATATTAATCACTCTTGAGACCTCATTCCTGATGGAATGCATCGCCACGAGGGAGAGAGAAGAGGCAACGTGGAATTTAAATGCCTTGGGATACAATCTTCCTCCGTCAAACTCAAATAACCTTGGTTACGAGGTTAACGGACATTTTACCATGAAAACTTCAAAATTAGCAAGGATTATATGATATGAGTTGAGGTCCATATGGCTTACAGCCTATACTGCCACTCATGTGTTAATGCTCAGTCAAATTTCTCTGTTGTTGCATAGCAATCAAAGAATATTAGTGGAAGTCGTGATAGCGCAGTGGATGCGCGTTCGCTTCAGGTGCGAAAAGTCCGGAGTTTGAGCCCCGCTGGAGCCGTTACGATTGTGTCCTTAGGCAAGGCATTTAAATTCCACGTTGCCTCTTCTCTTTCCCTCGTGGCGAGGCATTCCATCAGGAATGAGGTCTCGAGAATGATTAATATAAGTTGTAGGAACTTGTTTCGTAATCGAGCTAAAATAAATTTGTATAAACTAATCAAAGAATATTGTGTACCATGCTTACAGCCTACACATTGCATCATGTTTTTAAGAAGAAGAAACAATTTTACTAGACACAAACTATTACTATAACATAATTATATACAATTACATGTATATTATATTATATACAATAAAGTCCAAATATTATGCTCAGTCAAGTTTCTATGCTATACATTCCACCAAGTTTCTATGCTATACATTCCACCAAGTTTCTGTGCTATACATTCCACCATGTTTCTGTGCTATACATTCCACCAAGTTTCTGTGCTATACATTCCACCATGTTTCTATGCTATACATTCCACCAAGTTTCTATGCTATACATTCCACCAAGTTTCTATGCTATACATTCCACCATGTTTCTATGCTATACATTCCACCATGTTTCTATGCTATACATTCCACCATGTTTCTATGCTATACATTCCACCAAGTTTCTATGCTATACATTCCACCAAGTTTCTATGCTATACATTCCACCAAGTTTCTGTGCTATACATTCCACCAAGTTTCTGTGCTATACATTCCACCAAGTTTCTGTGCTATACATTCCACCATGTTTCTATGCTATACATTCCACCATGTTTCTATGCTATACATTCCACCATGTTTCTATGCTATACATTCCACCATGTTTCTATGCTATACATTCCACCATGTTTCTATGCTATACATTCCACCATGTTTCTATGCTATACATTCCACCAAGTTTCTATGCGTCTGCTATGCCATGTTTGAATTTGTTAAGAGATTCAAGGTGTATAAATCCTTACCTTAAACTGAGCCGCTCGTTCCTGTATCTTAAACAGTTCCTGGATATACAATCTCCCTGCGGGTAAACTGAGGTGGGCGGAGTTTAGAGCTACTAGGAGAAGCTGAATAATGGAGGAGATTTCCAACCTCAGTTCTTTCTCGTACTGTATCGAGGGGTCACTTCTACCCTATTGAATGGAATAACATTATGCATAAACAGTTGTAATGTACTTATGGACGATGTATCGAGGGGTCTTGTAATGTACATATGGACGATGTATCGAGGGATCACTTCAACCCTATTGAATGGAATAACATTATGCATGAACAGTTGTAATGTACTTATGGACGATGTATCGAGGGGCCACTTCTACCCTATTGAATGGAATAACATTATGCATAAACAGTTGTAATGTACTTATGGACGATGTATTGAGGGGCCACTTCTACCCTTATTGAATGGAATAACATTATGCATAAACAGTTGTAATGTACTTATGGACGATGTATTGAGGGGCCACTTCTACCCTTATTGAATGGAATAACATTATGCATAAACAGTTGTAATGTACTTATGGACGATGTATTGAGGGGCCACTTCTACCCTTATTGAATGGAATAACATTATGCATAAACAGTTGTAATGTACTTATGGACGATGTATTGAGGGGCCACTTCTACCCTTATTGAATGGAATAACATTATGCATAAACAGTTGTAATGTACTTATGGACGATGTATTGAGGGGCCACTTCTACCCTTATTGAATGGAATAACATTATGCATAAACAGTTGTAATGTACTTATGGACGATGTATCGAGGGATCTTGTAATGTACTTATGGACGATGTATCGAGGGATCTTGTAATGTACTTATGGATGATGTATCGAGGGGTCTTGTAATGTACTTATGGACGATGTATCGAGGGATCATGTAATGTACTTATGGACGATGTATCGAGGGATCTGTAATGTACTTATGGACGATGTATCGAGGGGTCTTGTAATGTACTTATGGACGATGTATCGAGGGGTCTTGTAATGTACTTATGAACGATGTATCGAGGGATCTTGTAATGTACTTATGGACGATGTATCGAGGGGTCTTGTAATGTACTTATGGACGATGTATCGAGGGGTCACTTCTACCCAATTGGATGGAATAACATTATGCATACACAGTTGTAATGTACTTATGGACGATGTATCGAGGGGTCTTGTAATGTACTTATGGACGATGTATCGAGGGATCTTGTAATGTACTTATGGACGATGTATCGAGGGGTCTTGTAATGTACTTATGGACGATGTATCGAGGGATCTGTAATGTACTTATGGACGATGTATCGAGGGATCTTGTAATGTACTTATGGACGATGTATCGAGGGATCTTGTAATGTACTTATGGACGATGTATCGAGGGATCTTGTAATGTACTTATGGACGATGTATCGAGGGGTCTTGTAATGTACTTATGGACGATGTATCGAGGGATGTAATGTACTTATGGACATGTATCGAGGGGTCTTGTAATGTACTTATGGACGATGTATCGAGGGGCCTTGTAATGTACTTATGGACGATGTATCGAGGGGTCTTGTAATGTACTTATGGACGATGTATCGAGGGGTCTTGTAATGTACTTATGGACGATGTATCGAGGGGTCTTGTAATGTACTTATGGACAATGTATCGAGGGGTCTTGTAATGTACTTTTGGACGATGTATCGAGGGGTCTTGTAATGTACTTATGGACGATGTATCGAGGGATCTTGTAATGTACTTATGGACGATGTATCGAGGGGTCTTGTAATGTACTTATGGACGATGTATCGAGGGATCTTGTAATGTATTTATGGACGATGTATCGAGGGATCTTGTAATGTACTTATGGACGATGTATCGAGGGGTCACTTCTACCCTATTGAATGGAATAACATTATGCATACACAGTTGTAATATACCTATGGATGATATGTACCATTGGAAGTGTTCACACTGGGCCCGTCAGACAATGTCTTGGAAGTGTTCCTTGGAAGTGACAAGCGGTATATATGGACGGGTCACACGGAGCCGAGGGTAGAAAGGGTTAGTGACGAGGCTCACAGTGAAACCCACCATTCTTACAGCTGTATGTGCAAGCTATACCAACTTATAATACTCACAGTTGTTAGCGCGGATGCCAGCATACCTGTTGTCCTTCATGTGGGAGGAAACCGGAATGCCACCTGTCCAACCTTGGCGAGCACTGTATCAATTTATTTAAAATATTTAAACTAACAAATACATGTAGAATTACAATGCTATTACCACTTCTTCCTCGCCGGCTTGGGGACAGAACAGTGGAGGGGCTGGCAGATAGAACTCCTCGGGTACCAGCACCGTTAGGTTTGACACCACATTTTTCAGCTTGTTTGTTAGGCTGGCCAGGAACCAGGGAGCAACCTCGACATCTGACATGATACCTGCGGTCATCATGTCCTCCACAGTACGTGTCAGCTGACCAATGTTCGTCTCCTGATTGATCGGGATGAAATCTGAAATCACAAGTTTTAAAATCACTAGCATCTAAATATGAGTCCAGTATGTACAGTCCAGCATTTATAGGAACCAGAACAGCATACATAGGAACCAATCCAGCACATACAGGAACTAATCTAGTATACAATCAGTTTAACATATACAGGAACCAGCCCAGAATGTACAGGAACCAGTGCAGAATGTACAGGAACCAGTGCAGAATGTACAGGAACCAGTCCAGAATGTACAGGAACCAGTGCAGAATGTACAGGAACCAGTGCAGAATGTACAGGATCCAGTGCAGAATGTACAGGATCCAGTGCAGAATGTACAGGATCCAGTGCAGAATGTACAGGATCCAGTGCAGAATGTACAGGAACCAGTCCAGAATGTACAGGAACCAGTCCAGAAAGTACAGGAACCAGTCCAGAATGTACAGGAACCAGTCCAGAATGTACAGGAACCAGTGCAGAATGTACAGGAACCAGTCCAGAATGTACAGGATCCAGTGCAGAATGTACAGGAACCAGTGCAGAATGTACAGGAACCAGTGCAGAATGTACAGGATCCAGTGCAGAATGTACAGGATCCAGTGCAGAATGTACAGGAACCAGTCCAGAATGTACAGGAACCAGTCCAGAATGTACAGGAACCAGTCCAGAATGTACAGGAACCAGTCCAGAATGTACAGGAACCAGTGCAGAATGTACAGGAACCAGTCCAGAATGTACAGGAACCAGTGCAGAATGTACAGGAACCAGTCCAGAATGTACAGGAACCAGTGCAGAATGTACAGGAACCAGTCCAGAATGTACAGGAACCAGTCCAGAGTGCACAGGAACCAGTCCAGAATGTACAGGAACCAGTCCAGAATGTACAGGATCCAGTCCAGAGTACACATGAACCCGTGCAGAATGTACAGGAACCAGTCCAGAATGTACAGGAACCAGCCCAGAATGTACAGGATCCAGTCCAGAGTGCACAGGAACCAGCCCAGAATGTACAGGAACCAGTCCAGAATGTACAGGATCCAGTCCACAGTGCACAGGAACCAGCCCAGAATGTACAGGAACCAGTCCACAGTGCACAGGAACCAGCCCAGAATGTACAGGAACCAGTCCAGAATGTACCGGAACCAGTGCAGAATGTACCGGAACCAGTCTAGCATGAGCAGTTGTTTACTTACATCTACTATTCATCTTGTTGGCCCCGGCCGGAGTACTATCAGCCTTGCTAGATTTCATGAGAATCTCGAGCTTCTCCTGCAGGATGGAGTGGGGAGTCAGGCTCTCTGGAATCTGTAGAGGTTTCTTAGGTCTGCAATATAACACAATACAAACTGACACTGCAGCAGTTTCATGCCCAAACGTTCAACATGTTTATTCTCTCCATGCAGTGACTAATATTAATACTGTTAAATGGGGTTCTATTTCCATGGATTTCCGAAGTATCAGTAACTACCCCACCCATTTTAGTACATACCCCATTTCTATGTGGGAATGGGCTAAGCATAAAAATGTAACTAACCTTTGATAAAGATGAGCAGCTATTTCTCTATGACCACTGTGAGCCACCGACAGCAGGTAGGCGGTCTTCCAGTCTCCCATCTTGTGCGCAAACCATGCGGTCTCGCAGATCAGGCCGCTCAACAGCAAGTATTCCACCGTACGCTCCGTCGTCCAGATCCCACTCAGGCCAGTCCGTGTTATGACGTTGGTGATATCCTCATGGTATTTTGGAATTATTCTAGTCTCTGTTAAACACAACAAGTACACGTGTACATCAGAGAACACATAAAAGCTTTCAGCGTACAGCTCGCTTGTATATTCCAGGGTTCATTCTAGGTCAGAATTTTTGGGAGAAGTGAGAAAGCGCATTATCGCTTCCTTAAATGGTGTTCTTTAATATACTTCTGCAAAATAGGGTTAAAATGCACAGTACAACCATTAAATACAAAATTTGAATAGAAGGAGTGCTTTATAATGGGTCAGTGTATCTTACTAGACAAAATTTTGTTTGAAAATCGTAAAAAACAAAATATAATTTGTTTTTTGTTTGTTTGTTTTTTAGGGAGAAGTGGGGCCCCCAGAGGGCGAAGTCAGGGTCCCTAGGGCGACAATTTCGCCCACATCGCCCTCTAGAATGATCCCTGTATTCATGTACCGAAATATATTGTTTTCAATATGCAAGCTAATAGATGTGCTGTGGTCATGACTAGTTCTGGACAGAGATAGCAAATAATGTTTGTGAAAAACATGTCTGACAAATATCTATTCTATATGTTTCTATTATTACTTTATTTTACCGAACAATCAATTTCTGATTAGAACTGTCCCTTTCATGGTTTGGGAAACACTCAATCCATAACCCACATAGAAAGAGAGAGAGACAATGTGGAATTTAACAGCCTTGCCGATGGGCACAATTGTAACGGCAAGAGCTGGGCACGAACTCTGTACCTCTCACACGTGAAGCGAACGTGCTACCACTGCGCTATCATGACTTCAACGATACTATGAGCAGCTATGCCAAGCGACAGCACATACAATGTAATGATTGACAAAATCCGCATTTACTTAGAATGTGCTCCACACTGAGTGGGTGGGCATGGCTATGGCGTGGGGGTGTGGAAGGCATTTGAGGCTCTTGTTATTATGTGTGGTAAGAATTTAATGTGAAAGGCATCATCTCCACCTTACAGAAGTGGAGCTACAGCTTGTTTGGTATAGGATTGTTAATTATTTATTTAACCCTTTCAACACTACAGACCTCTAAATAGGCTTACAAAACGTGTAGATCCAAATGAGTCGGCTCGTGACGATATAAAAATTGTAAAAACCATTAAAAAAATTTATTTAAGGAGAAGTGTGGGGGGGGGGGGGCGGAGTCAGGGTCCCTAGAGCGACTAACTTGCCCATGTGTCCCTCTAGAACAAGCCCTGATAATACGGAGTGGATGACCATAAATTGAGACTTCTGTTTACTATTAGGGCAGTGGTTAGTGTGCTCGCTTCTCACCAATGCAACCCGGGTTCGATCCTCGGACCGGGAAGTATGTGAGATGGTATGGTGGTCGCCAGATTGGACAGGTGGGTTTTCTCCGGGTACTCCGGTTTCCTCCCACACGAATGACAACATTTACGCTTTCATCCGAGCCAACGAGAGTGATTAATATAAGTTGTTAGAACTTGCTTCGCAATCGTTGTAAAATAAATAAAGTTTAAAAAATGTCTTCTATTTCTCGGTAATACCATTAAATTCAGATTTTATGTCAAATTTTGAAGATCTGTCCAAAATTGAACTGATTTTTGCTAAATTACATCCCTGTATGGCTATGTTTTATGCAAAATCAGTAATAATCAGTAAATAGTAATTATTCATTAATAAAGTCATTAGAAGAATAGAATAAGAAAAAGCACATACAGAGATCTACATATCTGTGCATATGCAGCCTGACTTGTGTGTCAAAGGCAGAAACGAGAGACAGTGATCAGCTACCACCACGTAAATACTATTTACGGATAGGTTTTTTTACCCAGTGGTTAACACGCTGGACTGGTAATCCCGGGATCTCAGGTTCGATCCCCCAACTGACCCTAATAAAATTAACAGTCTTTCCAATGGGACTTTAAACCGAGGTCTCGTGTCGGTGCTGTACACCGTGCACGTAAAAGAACTAGGAGACTGGAAATGGGTCTCAGTCTGTATCATTGCACTATCCTCCACAAATCTAAAATGACTAATCTCTTCAGGAGGCGTCGCTCATATGGGCAACCGGTAGCGACGATAAATAAACGTAAAACACACACAATGGGGACCCTCTGTTTTCATCGTTGCTTCCTTTCTCACAAGACATCCTACACTACATCCAATGGATAGTTGACCTTGAATATTTGTTATCAATCAATTAACATGATTTTAATAAAATCACATTTTATCATATGGCAACATCTGCTTAGGGAACAACAGTAAAAACAAAGAATTCCAACTAAAAGGACCAAAATACATTTCGGGATAAATCAGACATTATCTGCCAAGGGAGGTAATAGAAAAAACAAGTGATGTCACTCATTAGAAACAGTAATATACAGAGAAAAGGAAGTTATTATTATTATGTTATGGCTATATCACCGGCGGGCAGTTTACCTAACAACACCTTTCCTGGGCAGGCTCCAACGGTTAACCAATACTTGGGTGCACCAACCTCCGTAAGAAACTGCCAACTTTTTCATATAAATGAGACACGGTCTGAGCGGGGCTCGAACCCGTGACCATTAGTGATAGGTTACAGTGGTATATAAGTCAGCGACCTTAACCACTCGACCACAGAGGCGGACAGAAAAGGAAGTTAAAACAGTGATAAACAGTAATTACTTGTAGGTACATTTGTCATATGTACAGAAGGCAGTGCCTGGGCACTGTGTGGTGGGTAGATATACATGGTCTGATTGCTGAAGTAAGCAGCCATAAACCTTGCCATAGACTGTACCGTCTGCCGTATAGACTTGTTCTTAATGCAGGGAACCAGTTCCTCTTCTTCCGAGTCCTTCAATACAAAAACAGTTTCTATATTTAGATTGGATACTGTATACAGACAGTGTATGTTGGATACTGTATACAGACAGTGTATGTTGGATACTGTATACAGACAGTGTATGTTGGATACTGTATACATACATTGTATATTGGATACTGTATACAGACAGTGTATGTTGGATACTGTATACAGACAGTGTATGTTGGATACTGTATACAGGCAGTGTATGTTGGATACTGTATACAGACAGTGTATGTTGGATACTGTATACAGAGTGTATGTTGGATACTGTATACAGACAGTGTATGTTGGATACTGTATACAGACAGTGTACAGACAGTGTATGTTGGATACTGTATACAGACAGTGTATGTTGGATACTGTATACAGACAGTGTATGTTGGATACTGTATACAGACAGTGTATGTTGGATACTGTATACAGACAGTGTATGTTGGATACTGTATACAGACATTGTATGTTGGATACTGTTTACAGACAGTGTATGTTGGATACTGTATACAGACAGTGTATGTTGGATACTGTATACAGAGTGTATGTTGGATACTGTATACAGACAGTGTATGTTGGATACTGTATACAGACAGTGTACTGTACAGTGTATTTGGATACTGTATACAGACATGTGGTGTATGTTGGATACTGTATACAGACGTGTGAGTGTATGTTGGATACTGTATACAGACAGTGTATGTTGGATACTGTATACAGACAGTGTATGTTGGATACTGTATACAGACAGTGTATGTTGGATACTGTATACAGACAGTGTATGTTGGATACTGTATACAGACAGTGTACAGACAGTGTATGTTGGATACTGTATACAGACAGTGTATGTTGGATACTGTATACAGACAGTGTATGTTGGATACTGTATACAGACAGTGTATGTTGGATACTGTATACAGACAGTGTATGTTGGATACTGTATACAGACAGTGTACAGACAGTGTATGTTGGATACTGTATACAGACAGTGTATGTTGGATACTGTATACAGACAGTGTATGTTGGATACTGTATACAGACAGTGTATGTTGGATACTGTATACAGACAGTGTATGTTAGATACTGTATACAGACATTGTATGTTGGATACTGTATACAGACAGTGTATGTTGGATACTGTATACAGACAGTGTATGTTGGATACTGTATACAGACAGTGTATGTTGGATACTGTATACAGACAGTGTATGTTGGATACTGTATACAGACGGTGTATGTTGGATACTGTATACAGACAGTGTATATTTATTAGAGGTTTGTTTGTTCCGGTTTTACGCCTGCATCAGCACACTTATGGGCTATAGCGCTGAAGGGCAGTTTACCCAACAACATCTTCCTGGGCAGGCTCCAGCGGTTAACCAGTATTTGGTGCACCAACCTCTGTAAGAAACTGCCAACTTTATCATACAAAGAGACACGGACCGACTGGGGCTCGAACAAGTGATCATCAGTGATGACATGTTACAGTGTTATACAAGTCAGCGACCGTAACCACTCGACCACGGAGGCAGACTTTATTAGTGGTGGTTTCCTTTTGGAGATAAAAAAAGTGTGTTTGTTTATTATAGTGTCACCTCTATTTATAGGGCCAGCCATTTCTGACTTATGAGACACCTCTTTTTATGAACATCAGTACTTCCCGAATCCTATGCTTGTATGCCAGGCATCAGGCTGGTAGGCAATCAGTAACCATTATTTAACTAGCTGGCAGCTCACCAACCGGCCATATCAGAATGAACCCTGATGAGATTCGAACCTCCCACTCCGTAGGCAGATGCTTTAACCACTAGGCCACGGAGAAGGTTAATATGGGCAGATTTAGTCTGAAGCCATTAATAATAATGTTGTTGAAAACTATAGAAGTGTGATGTATAAATTATGCAAATCCCCCCCACCCCCAACTGAATGTAAAATCAATGTTATTTACAGTATGGTGCATAAATCGTGTTCATTACAAACTAGATTGCAGTAAATAAGCTTCTAATCTCCCGATACCACATTTCACACCCAGTTAGTTAGTAACATACCTGAGATCTATGTGTGACAAGGGTAATCTCCCGATACCACATTTCATAAACCAGTTAGTAACATACCTGAGATCTATGTGTGACAAGGGTCATGTCCCGATACCACATTTCATAAACCAGTTAGTAACATACCTGAGATCTATGTGTGACAAGGGTCATGTCCCGATACCACATTTCATAAACCAGTTAGTAACATACCTGAGATCTATGTGTGACAAGGGTCATGTCCCAATACCACATTTCACAACCAGTTAGTAACATACCTGAGATCTATGTGTGACAAGGGTCATTAGTGGTGGTCGCGATCCATCGTCGTATGCCGGCAGCTCCTGGGAGTTCATTGCTGTATCCACGCTGGCTTGGAGGATTAGACTGTCTATGAAGTCGATGGTCTGTGCTAGGTCATCCTTTAGCAGGTACGTGTATAACACAGAGTGTAACATCCTCGCAGTTTTTGGATTATCTTTTCTACTCCCTAGCAAACAATTTGTTTTTAACTTATCAATGATGGAGAACATTTTGCTTTTTCATTCATATAAGTACACAAGTTACAAATGTACACAAGTGCTCATTCTAGAGGGGCAATATGGGCGAAATCGTCGTCCTAAGGCTATGGACCCTGATTCTCGTAGCCACTGAACAACCCAGTCAGTAGGACAGATGGATGGACGGATGGTACCACCAGAGTTCAATGTCAGGTACGTAGCCACTGAACAACCCATTCAGTAGGATGGACGGACGGATGGATGGTACCACCAGAGTTCAATGTCAGGTACGTAGCCACTGAACAACCCATTCAGTAGGACAGACGGACGGATGGATGGTACCACCAGAGTTCAATGTCAGGTACGTAGCCACTGAACAACCCATTCAGTAGGACAGACGGACGGATGGTACCACCAGAGTTCAATGTCAGGTACGTAGCCACTGAACAACCCATTCAGTAGGACAGACGGACAGATGGTACCACCAGAGTTCAATGTCAGGTACGTAGCCACTGAACAACCCATTCAGTAGGACAGACGGACGGATGGTACCACCAGAGTTCAATATCAGGTACATAGCCACTGAACAACCCATTCAGTAGGACAGACGGACGGATGGATGGTACCACCAGAGTTCAATATCAGGTACGTAGCCACTGAACAACCCATTCAGTAGGACAGACGGATGGATGGTACCACCAGAGTTCAATATCAGGTACATAGCCACTGAACAACCCATTCAGTAGGACAGACGGACGGATGGTACCACCAGAGTTCAATGTCAGGTACGTAGCCACTGAACAATCCATTCAGTAGGACAGACGGATGGACGGATGGTACCACCAGAGTTCAATGTCAGGTACGTAGCCATTGAACAACCCATTCAGTAGGACAGACGGATGGATGGTACCACCAGAGTTCAATGTCAGGTACGTAGCCACTGAACAACCCATTCAGTAGGACAGACGGATGGACGGATGGTACCACCAGAGTTCAATGTCAGGTACGTAGCCACTGAACAACCCATTCAGTAGGACAGACGGATGGTACCACCAGAGTTCAATGTCAGGTACATAGCCATTGAACAACCCATTCAGTAGGACGGACAGATGGTACAAATTGACAGTTTAAACTTTAGTTATTTTACAACGATTGCGAAGCAAGTTCTAACAACTTATATTAATAACTCTTGTTGGCGCAGATGAAAGCGTATATGTGGTCATTCGTGTGGGAGGAAACCGGAGTACCCAGAGAAAACCCACCTGTCCGATCTAGAGACCACCGTACCATCTCACATACCTCCCGGTTCGATCCTCGAACCCGGGTTTGCATTGGTTAGAAGCGAGTGTGCTAACCACTGCGCTAATCGGACAGCCAAATTGACATTGTAGGATTCAAAATTTGCCACGAGTCCTCTAGCAACAGCACATCGTCAGTGTTCAATTTATTAGTCGGGCCACGAGTCCTCTAGCAACAGCACATCGTCAGTGTTCAATTTATTAGTCGGGCCACGAGTCCTCTAGCAACAGCACATCGTCAGTGTTCAATTTATTAGTCGGGCCTGCAAATTCAGTATCGCTAGCAAGCCCCTGAATATACCCACACAGGTATAACAATATCCAAGCCACTTATTGATTGTGCACACATGTGCAGTATATATTATACGAGAGTATTGTGCACTGCTCTCACCACCATGAGTTATTGGTGTTGCACATGGAGATATGGAGGCCGCTGATTAGGCATTCTGTATAGGATATAAGCTGAAAACGATCCAATATATAAAATATTGGACTGTGTGAGGCGCGTAGAAGACAGTACCAATATTTTACATAGTGGATCCGTTTGAGGTTTATATCTTACTTAATACACACACTTATATAACCAGATCCTACTAAGTAAAATTGTTAATTTCGTAGATGTACGCGTAGGATTTAATATAATAACCTGGCCTTTTGATACCAGTCCAATATTAATAATAATGGACTGCAAGTACAAAGGTATGACGTCACGACAGTGTTTTAAGATGTCTTACAGATCTGATAATAAACTGAATTGGTGTTTGTGAACTAAGTTACCTCCCTTTATGGAGATCTATTTACAAACTAACCAATAGGTAAGGTATTTTTCCTAAACTTAACCTCCAGATTAAATTTGCATCATCCTATAGTTTTATAGTTTTCACATAGAAGAAATAAGGGTTACAATGTGTCCTCTTACCAGCCAGTATCTTCAGCTGATCTTTCCAAGCCTCCACTGCTAACGTGTGCTCCCCGTCAATGCTTAGTCTTTCACCTGTAAACATGGCAAATATATTACATCATAAAGCCTCCACTGCTAACGTGTGCTCCCCGTCAATGCTTAGTCTTTCACCTGTAAACATGGCAAATATATTACATCATAAAGCCTCCACTGCTAACGTGTGCTCCCCGTCAATGCTTAGTCTTTCACCTGTAAACGTGGCAAATATATTACATCATAAAGCCTCCACTGCTAAAGTGTGCTCCCCGTCAATGCTTAGTCTTTCACCTGTAAACGTGGCAAATATATTACATCATAAAGCCTCCACTGCTAAAGTGTGCTCCCCGTCAATGCTTAGTCTTTCACCCGTAAAGGTCGCAAATATATTACATCACAAAGCCTACACTTTCTTAACAATAATTAATATACCGGCACAGTCAAACCTGTCTGACAAGACCAGCCACGGGACAGGCATGAAGTGGTCGTGGTTGCCTGGTAGTCTCTCATAGCATGTTAACATGCACGACAAGACCAGCCACGGGACAGGCATGAAGTGGTCGTGGTTGCCAGGTAGTCTCTCATAGCATGTTAACATGCACGACAAGACCAGCCACGGGACAGGCATGAAGTGGTCGTGGTTGCCTGGTAGTCTCTCATAGCATGGTAACATGCACAAGACCAGCCATGGGACAGGCATGAAGTGGTCATGGTTGCCAGGTAGTCTCTCATAGCATGTTAACATGCGACAAGACCAGCCACGGGACAGGCATGATGTGGTCGTGGTTGCCTGGTAGTCTCTCATAGCATGTTAACATGCATGCAAGACCAGCCACGGGACAGGCATGAAGTGGTCATGGTTGCCTCGTAGTCTCTCATAGCATGTTAACATGCACGACAAGACCAGCCACAGGACAGGCATGAAGTGGTCATGGTTGCCAGGTAGTCTCTCATAGCATGGTAACATGCACGACAAGACCAGCCACAGGACAGGCATGAAGTGGTCATGGTTGACAACAATGTAGCTCTCTGGCAATGAGCATGGTAACATGCCCAAGACCAGCCACGGGACAGGCATGAAGTGGTCGTGGTTGCCTGGTATCTCTCATAGCATGTTAACATGCACGACAAGACCAGCCACAGGACAGACATGAAGTGGTCGTGGTTGCCTGGTAGTCTCTCATAGCATGTTAACATGCACGACAAGACCAGTCACGGGACAGGCATGAAGTGGTCGTCGTGGTTGCCAGGTAGTCTCTCATAGCATGTTAACATGCACGACAAGACCAGCCACAGGACAGGCATGAAGTGGTCGTGGTTGCCTGGTAGTCTCTCATAGCATGTTAACATGCACGACAAGACCAGCCACAGGACAGGCATGAAGTGGTCGTGGTTGCCAGGTAGTCTCTCATAGCATGTTAACATACACGACAAGACCAGCCACGGGACAGGCATGAAGTG
>CM026397.1:48384571-48421428 GCA_014843695.1 Archivesica marissinica
CAGGAAGGCCCCGAGCAGTATTTCAGGCACCAGCTATTGTTGCAGGAAGGTCCCGAGCAGTATTTCAGGCACCAGCTATTGTTGCAGGAAGGTCCACAGAGCAATATTTCAGGCACCAGCTATTGTTGCAGGAAGGCCCTGAGCAGTATTTCAGCTATTGTTGCAGGAAGGCCCCGAGCAGTATTTCAGACACCGGCTATTGTTGCAGGAAGGTCCCGAGCAGTATTTCAGGCACCAGCTATTGTTGCAGGAAGGTCCCGAGCAGTATTTCAGGCACCAGCTATTGTTGCAGGAAGGCCCTGAGCAGTATTTCAGCTATTGTTGCAGGAAGGCCCCGAGCAGTATTTCAGACACCAGCTATTGTTGCAGGAAGGTCCCGAGCAGTATTTCAGGCACCAGCTATTGTTGCAGGAAGGCCCCGAGCAGTATTTCAGACACCGGCTATTGTTGCAGGAAGGTCCCGAGCAGTATTTCAGACAACAGTTATTGTTGCAGGAAGGTCCCGAGCCTTATTTCAGGCACCAGCTATTGTTGCAGGAAGGTCCCGAGCAGTATTTCAGGCACCAGCTATTGTTGCAGGAAGGCCCCGAGCAGTATTTCAGGCACCAGCTATTGTTGCAGGAAGGTCCCCCGAGCAGTATTTCAGACACCAGCTATTGTTGCAGTAAGGTCCCCGAGCAGTATTTCAGACACCAGCTATTGTTGCAGTAAGGTCCCCGAGCAGTATTCAGGCACCAGCTATTGTTGCAGGAAGGCCCTGAGCAGGCACCAGCTATTGTTGCAGGAAGGCCCCGAGCAGGCACCAGCTATTGTTGCAGGAAGGCCCCGAGCAGTATTTCAGGCACCAGCTATTGTTGCAGGAAGGTCCACAGAGCAGTATTTCAGGCACCAGCTATTGTTGCAGGAAGGCCCTGAGTAGTATTTCAGCTATTGTTGCAGGAAGGCCCCGAGCAGTATTTCAGACACCAGCTATTGTTGCAGGAAGGTCCCGAGCAGTATTTCAGGCACCAGCTATTGTTGCAGGAAGGTCCCGAGCAGTATTTCAGGCACCAGCTATTGTTGCAGGAAGGCCCCGAGCAGTATTTCAGACAACAGTTATTGTTGCAGGAAGGTCCCGAGCCTTATTTCAGGCACCAGCTATTGTTGCAGGAAGGTCCCGAGCAGTATTTCAGGCACCAGCTATTGTCGCAGGAAGGCCCCGAGCCTTATTTCAGGCACCAGCTATTGTTGCAGGAAGGCCCAGAGCAGTATTTCAGGCACCAGCTATTGTTGCAGGAAGGTCCCGAGCAGTATTTCAGGCACCAGCTATTGTTGCAGGAAGGCCCTGAGCCTTATTTCAGGCACCAGCTATTGTTGCAGGAAGGTCCCGAGCAGTATTTCAGGCACCAGCTATTGTTGCAGGAAGGTCCCGAGCAGTATTTCAGGCACCAGCTATTGTTGCAGGAAGCCCCGAGCAGTATTTCAGGCACCAGCTATTGTTGCAGGAAGGTCCCGAGCAGTATTTCAGGCACCAGCTATTGTTGCAGGAAGGTCCCGAGCAGTATTTCAGGCACCAGCTATTGTTGCAGGAAGGCCATGAGCAGGCACCAGCTATTGTTGCAGGAAGGCCCTGAGCAGGCACCAGCTATTGTTGCAGGGTCCCGAGCAATATTTCAGGCACCAGCTATTTGCAGGAAGGCCCTGAGCAGGCACCAGCTATTGTCGCAGGAAGGCCTCGAGCAGTATTTCAGGCACCAGCTATTGTTGCAGGAAGGCCCTGAGCAGCACCAGCTATTGTCGCAGGAAGGCCCCCGAGCCTTATTTCAGGCACCAGCTATGTTGCAGGAAGGCCCTGAGCCTTATTTCAGGCACCAGCTATTGTTGCAGGAAGGCCCTGAGCAGTATTTCAGGCACCAGCTATTGTTGCAGGAGGCCCTGAGCAGGCACTAGCTATTGTTGCAGGAAGGCCCTGAGCAGACACCAGCTATTGTTGCAGGAAGGCCCTGAGCAGGCACCAGCTATTGTTGCAGGAAGGCCCTGAGCAGGCACCAGCTATTGTTGCAGGAAGGTCCCGAGCAATATTTCAGCTATTGTCGCAGGAAGGCCCCGAGCAGTATTTCAGGCACCAGCTATTGTTGCAGGAAGGTCCCGAGCCTTATTTCAGGCACCAGCTATTGTCGCAGGAAGGCCCCGAGCAGTATTTCAGGCACCAGCAAGCCAGCTGGATAGTTTCCACATATAACAGAATTTCCCCCCCCCCAATGAGATTCGAACCTACAGAAGGGGCTGAAAAAATTAAAACATCTGTTTAACAGTACAATAATTTAATCATTTAAATCATCTTTAAATATCAACAAAAAGTATAGTTCTTGCACAAAACAACCACAATGCATTTACAACAATGTTACCCACATATATACCTTACAAGCTTAAATAATACATATTGCCCACAAACACATGCACTACTGCTTAAATAATACATATTGCCCACAAACACATGTACTACTGCTTAAATAATACATATTGCCCACAAACACATGTACTACTGCTTAAATAATACATATTGCCCACAAACGCATGTACTACTGCTTAAATAATACATATTGCCCACAAACACATGCACTACTGCTTAAATAATACATATTGCCCACAAACACATGCACTACTGCTTAAATAATACATATTGCCCACAAACACATGTACTACTGCTTAAATAATACATATTGCCCACAAACACATGCACTACTGCTTAAATAATACATATTGCCCACAAACACATGTACTACTGCTTAAATAATACATATTGCCCACAAACACATGTACTACTGCTTAAAGCTGGCACACACGCCTAATTTTCAAAATTATTCCCCTTAGACCAGACTGTTGTGGAATGATGGCTCCAAGACATTCAATTCGTCAATGTTATCATTTACGGCGTCGGCCAAGCGTGATGTAGCGTCAATTTAAGAATGAAGCTTAAAATAAAAAAATTAATTTTGTTTGTTTAACCCTTTCCTTCATAGAGATTTAGGTTAATATACTATTATATCTCCATACAAACGACAGCCATTTAACCCTTTCCTTCATAGAGATTTAGGTTAATATACTATTATATCTCCATACAACGACAGCCATTTAACCCTTTCCTTCATAGAGATTTAGGTTAATATACTATTATATCTCCATACAAACGACAGCCATTTAACCCTTTCCTTCATAGAGATTTAGGTTAATATACTATTATATCTCCATACAAACGACAGCCATTTAACCCTTTCCTTCATAGAGATTTAGGTTAATATACTATTATATCTCCATACAAACGACAGCCATTTAACCCTTTCCTTCATAGAGATTTAGGTTAATATACTATTATATCTCCATACAAACGACAGCCATTTAACCCTTTCCTTCATAGAGATTTAGGTTAATATACTATTATATCTCCATACAACCGACAGCCATTTAACCCTTTCCTTCATAGAGATTTAGGTTAATATACTATTATATCTCCATACAACCGACAGCCATTTAACCCTTTCCTTCATAGAGATTTAGGTTAATATACTATTAGATAAGTAGTGGCCATATCTATCCCACCTCCATAGATATTACTGGGACTACATGAGATTTAGGTTAATATACTATTATATCTCCATACAAATGACAGCCATTTAACTATCGTGCAATGGATAAGTAGTGGCCATATCTATCCCACCTCCATAGATATTACTGGGACTACATGAGATTCTGGCCTTTATTGGTGCACATTGGTTTGGCTACTACATTGTCAATGTATGTCGTATTGGTAATGGCGTCAAGAGGTGCTTCTATGAAGGTAAGGGTTAAGCAAATGATCAAATTTTAGATAATGACTAATTCACATAAAGACTAAGTCACATTTCTCGCTTCTAAATCATATAGACGCGACCTACTTATGTACGTTGTCAGATAGATCAACTCATTGGCCCGGCTTCGCTCAGTGTATATTTCGTTAAGACGAACCAATTCGTGATCTATCCCATACATATTTCACGACTTGACTGTTGACTGTTGACTATTTAACTCTTCGACCAGAACTAAAAAACATGTATAGTTCTACAAATTTCTTTTAGCTCGATTAGTTTATATTCTCTCAAAGAACTCGTTCTTGATTGAATCCATCGCCACAAGGGAGAGGGGAGGCAATGTGGATTTACGTGTCTTTAGCCGTGGACACCACCACCATGGTTGTGGCATGGTTCTCTTTAGCCGTGGACACCACCACCATGGTTGTGGCATGGTTCTCTTTAGCCGTGGACACCACCACCATGGTTGTGGCATGGTTCAAACTCCTCGTGTTGATTACGAGACGGACACCGTATCCATTCAACCACAGAGACTCATCAAAACTATATATATATACTGTCAAACCTGTGTTAGTGGTCACCTCTATTACAGCCAACCTGTATTAAGCAGCCAGATTCCCAATAGACTGTTTTACTGTACATTTGACCTCTATTAAGCAGCCAATTTCTGTGATTCTCTTGGCTGGCTGCTTAAGACATGTTTGACTGTATACAAATTAATTTAGCTCAACTACTACTAAACAAGTTCTTTCAACATAAGTAATTCACGTAATGACATACAGTCAAACCTGTGTTTAGTGGCCACCTCACAGTTTCACTATACATTTGACCTATATTAAGCAGCCACCTGCACTAAAGCATCCACTTTCTGCGATTCCCTTGACTGGCTGCTTAAGATGGGTTGATTGTGCACATGGATTTATACAATAAATATGTTATATAGACATACATGCCCTACTTTATTTGTATACATTTACAATAGAATAGCGAGTGTACCTCTCTCGGCTATAAATAGAATTGCCATACAAAGGTCTAACTGTCCAATCGCATTACGGTTATACATGTAATAACACTATCAGTGGTTTAACGTCCCACCAACAGCTTAGATCATCCGGCGACTCTCCAGCTATTATTGGTGGAGGAATACCCTGGATGTCCCTTCAAGCAGTAATTTGGTCACAGGATGGGCGCCTGGTTAGAATCACATGCCTTCTGCAAGCAACCTGAATAGCTTCCTCACATGAAAGAATTTGACGCCATCAGTGGGATTCAAACCTAGTGGTGAGGCACAAGTGATCAGAAGTAAACGACTGTAACCGCTCAGCTACAGAGGATCCTAATAATGGCAACAACATAATAAATAGATAGATCTCTTTGACCAAAATAAATATTGAAGAAAGCATATTAGCACTTGGTGCAACTCACAAAATCTGTAACATGCCAACAAATATATCGTCACGATTCAACATAAAGTAACAAGACTAATTCCCAAGTCATATAATACACATATATCAATAGGTATTAAAAAAAAGTTTAAACTTATACGCTTTCATCCACGCTAACGAGAGTGATTAATATATGTGGTCATTCCTGTGGGAGGAAACCGGAGTACCCAGAGAAAACCCATCTCTCCGATCTGGCGACCACCTCACATACTTCCCAGTCTGAGGATCGAACCAGGGTTGCATTGGTGAGAAGCGAGTGCGCTAATTGGACAGCCTAAATCCGATAAATACCTAATATCAATAGGTATTATTATTAATAGTAAATATGGTATTGCGTTGTCGGATGACTGTCCACTCAAACTCACACATACAGTTTCCATTTACACTGAAATTTCTGGACCAGTGGTTATAAATCTTAAAACTTGTGACTGGGCCAATCAAGATCTGAGAATAGTTTCATAAACTCGGGGGGGAGGGGGGGGGGGCAGATCTCATTTACGCTAAAGTAAAATTAGAAGATGAAGTAACAAAAAACAAGAGAATGGATACATTTATTTTGGAGTTTGATGAGATTTAACAGGGTTGTTTTAAACTTTATTTATTTTACAACGATTGCGAAGCAAGTTTTAACAACTTATAATAATCACACTGGTTGGCGCGGATGAAAGCGTAAATGTGGTCATTCGTGTGGGAGGAAACCGGAGTACCTTGAGAAAACCCACCTGTCCGATCTGGCGACCATCTCACATACTTCTCGGTCCGAGAATCGAACCAGGGTTGCAATGGTAACAAACGAGCGCGCTAATCGGACAGCCATTAACAGGGTTCGCACAGGTCTTGAAATTTGCATTTGAGGCACACAATCAGAGTTTCGATAAAACATTTGATTTCCCGTGAAAAGACAGGAGTTGGTCGAAATTATGGGCAAGTGTTCATTCAATCAGAGGTAGTTATGTGCCAGAGCTCAAGTTATCGATATTGGAAAGATGGGAGTATATGAACTAAACTTGCAGTGTTATTATAGACAATAAATGTTTTGAAAAAACGTTCAATTTTAGTCTTTAAAGTTTTTATGAACTCATGAATGAAACATTAAACTATACAAGACGAGAAAATAGTTGCCGATACTCAAAATGATTTACACAATGAAACATATATATCCATCTTTCATTAGGTTATACAAATAGTTGCTGATACTCAAAATGAATTAGACCATGAAACATATATATCCATCTTTCATTCGTTTATACAAATAGTTACCGATACTCAAAATGAATTAGACAATGAAACATATATATCCATCTTTCATTAGGTTATACAAATAGTTACTGATACTCAAAATGAATTAGACAATGAAACATATATATCCATCTTTCATTAGTTTATACAATTTTTTTTAGCTCGATTGCGAAACAAGTTCTTACAACTTATATTAATCACTCTTGAGACCTCATTCCTGATGGAAGCTATCGCAACGAGGGAGAGAGAAGAGGCAACGTGGAATTTTAATGGCACAATCGTAACGGCTTCAGTGGGGCTCAAACTAGTTTTTTGGCGCAAGTTAGAGTCAAGCTATAGTGAACACTACGGGCGCACAGGTAGAACGACTAGCCTACAGCAAGCCTGTACGATAAGTTCTAACCTACAGCAGAGAGTGGCAGGTGATTTGAAGTCAACGACCGTAACCACTCGGTCACGGAGGTCCCTTGTAAATACAAGAGATATAGCCACCGTCCCATAAAACTGTCTCCGAATGAGAGTAGTGTACACGACTATATTTATATGTGTAATTATCCCGGTCTCCAGGCAGTATTTCCTGCATCCGGGCAGATAATCCCGGTCTTCAGGCAGTATTTCCTGCATCCGGGCAGATAATCCCGGTCTCCAGACAGTATTTCCTGCATCCGGGCAGATAATCCTGGTCTCCAGGCAGTATTTCCTGCATCCGGGCAGAACATTCAACTATGCAAGCCAGTTGCATAGCTTCCGTGCATGAAATAATTTGACACCTCTGGTGGGACACAAACCTATAAGTGAAGTGATTTCAAACCAATGACTGCAACAACTAAACAAAGTACTGACAACAAAGCCCGAGTACGTTGACGCTACTGAGCGAGGATGGATAATGTGCCATGTTTTGCACACTTCAATCTATTATGTTCCGGCAATGACAAATCCGACAACCCATACATGAACAGCAACCAAAGTAAGTGTTATTAAACATGATATAATATTCATTATTTGTCATTGTTGTTCGCTGCTACTGTGTTGGTGCCAGTAACAACAAGGGAGACAACTTTCTGTCCTATATTCTTCACGTTCGTGTCTACGCCGGGCTCACATATAACGGTCTCAAGAATCTCGTTTACGTTCTCCTCTTGCAACATTGCACAATACTTCTCCGCTGAAAATGGAAAATAGTTCTGTGTATACTGCATAATACTTCTCCGCTGAAAATGGAAAATAGTTCTATACTACACAATACTTCTCCGCTGAAAATGGAAAATAGTTCTGTGTATACTGTATAATACTTCTCCGCTGAAAATGGAAAATAGTCTGGTACACCAAGGTAGTTGTGAACCGAGATTACAGATTAGATAATTGCATACAGATTACCATTAGTAATGATGCCCCAATAATGCTATAAATAGAACATATTTAAATATCCCAGACAGTTGGAGTATGAAATCTAAACAAGTGGACCACAGAAGTGGCGCTGGTTTGCTCACCAACACATTTAACAGTTTATTGGCCTAGCAGTCAAATTTGGAACAGGTGTATGCTTCAGACAGACAAACAGACATACAGTTAGTTTTTGGGGTTAACGTAGCACCAACAATTTAGGTCATATGTCGACGTTCCCGCTACCGTATTAGTGGTGGAAGTAGACCCCGGGTGCCCCTTCGAGCAGTATTTCAGGGGCGGACGAGTACCCAAGTAGAACCAAAGACCTTCCACAAGCCAGCTGGATAGTTTCCGTACATGTAATAATTTGACACCCCCAGTAGGATTCGAACCAGCAGTGGTGAGGGGCATGTGATTTGAAGTCAACGATCATAACCACTCGGACAGGGAGGCCCCAGACAGACAAATTTCCCACCTATATTAATAGCTCACTAAAAATGAATTATGTTATGTTATATTTCGGGTTTTACGCCTGCATCAGCACCATTTTGGGCTATATCGCCGGCGGGCAGTTTACCTAACAACACCTTTCCTGGGCAAGCTCCAGCGGTTAACCAGTACTTGGGTGCACCAACCTCTGTAAGAAACAGCCAACTTTTTCATATAAATGAGACACGGTCTGAGCGGGGCTCGAACCGTGACCATCAGTGATGATAGGTTACAGTGGTATACAAGTCAGTAACCTTAACCACTCGACCACGGAGGCGGACTTCACTAAAAATGAAGTTCTAAAATATGACTACAATGTAAATATAAGAAGTGAAGTTGCATTTGTCTTTCACTGGTAAGAAAAGCATCCACAAGACTGATAGTAGTTATTGTAGTTGTGGAGGATAGAGGGATCAAACATCCCATCCCTGGTTTACGTGTCCATCGGCAAGTTATCACTGATCCGCTACCACGGTATCGGGTATACCTACCATTCTTGGTACAGACATGTAGAATAGCCCAGACCGCCCACAGCTGAACTGCTGGCATATCTCTGGACTGCAGTAGAGGCACAAACGGACTGAAGGACCTGTAAGTAAAGGAATAAGTATGTTAAGATGCGTCAATCTGGTACATAGAACTGTATCAAACACTTGGTATGTTACGCTAAGTTATATCAACCACTGAATCTGGTACATAGAACTGTATCAAACACTTGGTATGTTACGCTAAGTTATATCAACCACTGAATCTGGTACATAGAACTGTATCAAACACTTGGTATGTTACGCTAAGTTATATCAACCACTCAATCTGGTACATAGAACTGTATCAAACACTTGGTATGTTACGCTAAGTTATATCAACCACTGAATCTGGTACATAGAACTGTATCAAACACTTGGTATGTATGGAATTGTCTACCATTTGAAATTAAGACGTCCAGATCTTTAAATATATTCAAGACAAAATGTAAAGTATGGATACACGTTTTAATCGGTAGACACTAGACAGTTTATATATATATATATATATATATATATATATAATGATTGTAAATCAATATGCTTATGTCGTTTTGTATTTCTATCAAAGGGTAGATTTTAGTTCCATTAAAATATTTAATTAAGACTGAAGCGCTGCTCATGTTAAGTCGTTAGCACCTTAATTTGTACAGTCAGGCAACAGTCATATTGGTGTCATTCAGTCATTGGATAATATTTAGAGATGACTGTTTTCATTGGTTCCTTGCACCCTTATAGTTTCGTGCACGAGATTTCGCGCCACTTGAATGAATTTTGTTGTCACCTGTCGAATATTTTGATACTGGAGTCGTAACTTTGTGGTAGTGTTCTGTGGAAAATTGGAGCTTTTATAATTATTTCGGTTTGCAACATATTAATATGGAATAATCAAAAAGGAATACGTTAGTTAAAACGTTAGTTCGGCCCTTTACGGGTCCGCTTTAGCGGCTTTTCATTTGAGAAATTGATTATTGACCATATCTAGTTGCATTATTATTAATTGCTCTTTAGCAGACAGTTCAGCTGTATTGTCTTTAATTTCGTCATAAATTGTCTAAAGTGTGCTAGTTATGGCACAAAATTTACGTAACGGGGGTGGTGTAGACTACAAACAGTTACATCATGGTGACGGGATTCAGTATGAGTCGCATACTAAACTTGGTAAAGATGGGGCGGTTCGAGGTGAATCTTGTTTTTCTCCAGTGCGTGAGGAAAAACCAGGTTTACCAAGTTGTTTTCCAGAAAGTGATCCGGAGTCGGGAGATGATGCGGAAACGGAGGAAATGTTGAACGAGCTAGAGCAGCTTAAAAAAGAAAAACAGGCCTTGCAGAAGGAGAATGAGAAACAATGTCTCAGACAGGAACTGCAGAAAGCCAGGAAGGAAGTGAGCGACCTGAAAGGTTTGAGTTTACCACACTCACATTTATCTTTAAAAACCATGAATACGTCTAGAGCATTGCAAAATGAAGATACATGTATTACACTAAAAGATTTGAGACAATCTAATTCTTTAAAAAAGAAAGTTGTGCGTCAAGTAAAACATCTTGGCCTATTGGATTCGGATAGTCATACAAATTCGGACAGTTCCGATAGTTCGGATACCGATAGTTTCAGTGATGCCACAGATGGCGATAATGCCTCTGTGCATTGTAATATGTTAAAGAAAAGCAAAACACAAATTCATTCCAAGAAAAAATCAGGTATTTGTAGAAAGTCATCAGACAAAGTAAAACATAAACAAAACTACCCCCATTCCCAATTACGATATGAATTTGTCAGTCAACACGTTTCCTTTGAAAGTTTAGATCTAAATTTATTTGTAGCGGGGGAACTAGAAACAATCTCAAACACAAAAATTAAATCGATAGAACATAGAGGCCGTATTGCCTTATTAAAAAGAAGTATGTACCTAAATACATCGCATGATTTCAAAAGCTTAAAATCATATTATGCAGCCGTGCTCAGAGAAATTGAACTGGGTGAAAAAGACTGGTCAGATGACTTCACATATCTTGAATTTGTGCTGTTAAATAGGTCAGCTGGAAGATCTTCTATGTATCAGAGTGCCAAGCCCTATAAGAGAACCTCGGGGGTCACATCCTATAATACCTTTAACAAACTGGCTCCGGAAGGTGATGCAGATTCCCACATTTGGTTTTGCTCCTTATATCAAAGGAACAGGTGTGATCATAAATTTAGTCACACCACTGTTATTAGAGGTAATCGTAAGTTTGCACAACATATCTGTGCAACCTGCTGGCAGAAAGACAAAGTTAAACTGGCACACCCGGAAAGCTCCACGTCTTGCCCGCACACGTTGGCATGACATAGATCATTAATGAACAAATGGTCAAAGGAGCACAAAATAGAAGATACCTTCATCCCATCATTTTGTTTTAAAAAGGACAGTATAGCGTCAGCTCATATTCAAGATTGTCCACATATCACAGATCACCATATTTCCTGTCGGACGTGTTCCAACATAAAAGGGTGCCCCTCCTTTTCGTTAGTTGAAGACAAAATTAGTTTGCATGAACAGGTCAAAAGATCCGGGAAATACAATTTTGAAAGCTGTCGCATCAGAGTGAATGAAAAAATTAATACAGAATATTTGCGTTCCTTGTTGCAGTTATTTGATTACAATGATAGTTTAGTTTGTGATTTGATAGAATTTGGTTTTCCATTGGGCTTTACGGGTAATGAAGATACTATGTTACCTGTTAAGGAAATCTGGAAGTATAAAAATTATAAAGGTGCTACAGATTATCCAGTAGAAATAGGAAATTATCTAGTCAAAGAAATGAACTGTGGTGCGATTATTGGTCCCTTCAAGAACAACCCGTTTACACATAACTTACTCATATCTCCATTAAATTCGGTGCCTAAAAAAGCTGTGACAGATCGTAGAGTTATTTTAGATCTAAGTAGTTCCACTGTGAATGCAGTTAATAATTTTATAGACAAGGACAATTATCTGGGCGAGTGTGTGGATTTGTTGTTTCCAAAAGTGGATGATTTTGTCAATCTTATACTGGCGAAAGGGCAAGGTTGTTTACTGTTCAAGAAAGATTTGTGTCGTGCATATAGACAAATAAATATTTGTCCATCTCAGTATAATTTAGTTGCTTATGTATGGCAAAAACATATCTTTTGTGATACAGTTTTGTCTATGGGATTGCGTAGTGCTGCTGCCATTTGTCAACGGGTTACTAATGCAGTGGCTTTTATCATGTACAATCTAGGAATTGCTATCCTTAATTACTTGGATGATTTTGCAGGGGTCGAGAAGCCAGACCTGACAACAACCGCATACTGTATATTAGGTAGTGTCTTAGAAAAGTGTGGTATTGAAGAGTCCGTAAATAAGAGTTGCCCCCCTTCTACCATAATGTCCTTTTTGGGTGTATTATTTAATACATTACAAATGTCAATGGAAATCACTCCTGATAGAATGAAGGAAATTCGATTTCTACTAAAAACATGGTTGAATAAGGATCAAGCTACCTTGAGAGAAGTACAAGCACTGTTAGGGAAATTGAATTTTATTGGAGCTTGTGTAAAATCCAGTAGAGTGTTTATTAGTCGTCTGTTGAATTGGCTTAGGGAGTTGTATATGTTAGAAAAACAGGATAGACATGATATCCCGATACAGGTACGGAGGGACATTGTGTGGTGGAATACGTTTTTACCAAAGTATAACGGCATTTCACTTATGTCACTTGGAAATTGGTCATCACCTGATGCAATTTTTTCTTCTGATGCTTGCTTGGAAGCTTGCGGTGGATTTTGGAATGGACACTTCTTTCATTCTCGCTTTCCCGAACACATTTTAAGACAAAGGTTACATATTGGAGCTCTAGAAATGCTGTCTTTAGTTTTATGTCTTCATTTATGGGGCCAGCATTTGCAACATATGAAGATAGTCGTGTTATGTGATAATCAATCTGTTTGTGTCACACTGAACACGGGTAAAGCTAGATGTCCATGGTTGCAGAGTTGTCTCAGGGAAATTAGCTATTATGCAGCTATTAATGAGTTTGAAATTAGGGCCCAGCATTTGTCATCTGAAGAGAATGGCATAGCCGATCATTTATCTAGATGGCATGCAGGGGAAAAGCATGAGTTGAATTTCCGTAGTTTGACCAAGGGTTTTAATTTAACAGAGTGGATTGTCAATGAAGCAGATTTTGTGTTGTCTAACGATTGGTAGTAACGAGTACAAGGATAAACATAGCAATACAATGGTAATGGATCAGGGGGTGTATTCGTATATACTTTTAATAGTCGCTGTAGACTTGTTTAGTTGTGTTGTACATATTCAGTAATTGTGGCCCTGTGTTAGTATAGACTTCAGTTAGTCTATGTGGGTTTTCAATGTTATGTATTTTCAGAGAATCAGTTGAGTGTTTTGAAGAGGGATATGAGGGATTCTAACAGACGAGCTTATGCAGTGAGCTCGAGAACAAATCTCAAAATACAGTGGGAATCTTTTTTATTATTTTGCACATACTTTAGATTGGGTTTCTTACCCGTGTCGACACTGACACTACAGTTATATGCCCAATTTCTTGGTAGAACCTTCAAATCTACAGAGTCCATCAGGAATTATATAAGTGGTATCAGGATCCTACACTTGTTAATGGGATTTAATATTGATCAGATACCACATTTCTGGTTAATCTAACAATTAAAGGGATATCAAAGCTAAAATTACATATGGTAAAACGAGCAGAGCCCATAACTCCTGATATTCTTCGACAAATATGTTTAGTGATGAATGTCTCCAACCAAGACGATACTACTTTCTGGTGTTTGTTTTTATTTGCATTCTTTCTCATGGCAAGAAAATCAAATCTGGTACCTACCTCTAGCAAGGATTTGTTGAATCCTAAATTCTTGTTAAGAAAGGATATCGAATTCTCAGGGAAGGACTTGATAGTGTCCATGAGATGGACTAAAACAATTCAGTCGGGAGAGAGGGTTCTAAGAACTCCTTTAACAGCTATTCCTGATTGTTGTTTGTGCCCAGTCTCCGCTTTCAAGCATATGATCAAACAAGTTCCAGCTAAAGAGTTGTCGCCCTTGTTTATATTAAGTTCCGGCAAACCAGTGTCGTATAGTATGTTTTTATCAAAGTTGAGATCGGTAATCGTTGATATTGGACTAGAACCTTCTCAGTTTTCTACCCATTCCTTTCGTAGAGGTCTGGCTACCCTTGCCTTCAGGTTAGATATTCCAGGTAATCTTATTCAATTAATGGGAGACTGGCGCTCTGATGCATACAAGAATTATATTCAATATTCACTACAGGATAAATTCAAAGTGTCTAGGTTTATTGGTAATAATATTACTAACGATGATTCCTCTATGTAAGAGATAACGTAATTGCCTTGTACTATTATTAGTTTGGATTATGACAACACCGTTCCACAGTAGTTGTGTTTAATAAAACGTTGTATTATCTATGTTTAATTGACATACTGTTACTATAGTAAGGCTGAGTGTTCTAGTTGAATATAGCTATCATGTCTTGTGCGTTTCGTCCTTATAGAGAAACGTTTCTGTTGTCAGTTTGGACGATGACACCATCTGAACAGAATAGACATTCACAAGTCAGCATAAGTTCCATGGTGGTTGTTTCAAATAAAACATTTGAATTACATATGTTTACGGTATACTGTGTTAGGAAAACCAAATATTCTGGTTGAAAATAGCTGTCATGTCTTGTGCTTTTCGTCCTAGCAGAGAAAAGTTTCTGTTGTCAGTTTGGACGATGACACCATCTGAACAGAATAGACATTCACAAGTCAGCATAAGTTCCATGACAGTTTTTTCTCACCTAGTATTTTCGTTTTCTAATATTACAGGTATGTGGGCTGCATACATGTAGTTAATAGGTATCGACGGTCTTATAGATTTGTGTTGCAATATACTATGGTATATACCATCTATTTGACATGCTACATTACACATATACAAATGTTGAGTTCATGTTTAATTGTTACAGAATTCCGCAAAGTGATTATTATCGGCGACTCCATCATTAAGAACATTCCACCGATGGAGGGAGTAGTGGTGAAATCATTTCCGGGGGCCACGATCGGTAGATTAAGCCAGTGTATAGACAAAAAGCTTGTAGACTTGTCCAAGTTTCATTATGTCATAGTACATGTGGGAACGAATAACATTAATAATCGTAGTTCGGTGGCACATATGACTGCAGACATTGCAAATTTGGTTGCATTGATTCGTCGTCGTCGTGGTTATATACACATAATAATCTCTGCCATATTGCCACGTCCGGTAGATCATGCGCTTACAGATGGGCGAATTAAAGAATTCAATCGTATCCTAGATAATGTCATGTCTAAGGATTTGCACTTCAAATTTATTAGAACTTATCGTCCCTTTTGTTTCAAGGGACAGCCAAGGCGTTACCTTTTTGCGAAGTTAGATGGTGGTCTGCATTTAAATACGGAGGGTTCTGGTCGTTTAGGACACTTTTATCATCGGGTCATTTCTACATTATCGTATTAGATGTATTTAAATTGCTGGGAGTTTCTTAATCTTTACGCCGGGCTGATCGTTAGAAGTGCAGGTGCTTTGACACGACATCGGTCTGAGTTCAGCACTATTGTTCAGAGTAGCGTAGTGATATTAAACGTGTTATACAGTATTACATATATACACATGTATGTTCATGTAAATTTATAGGTGTTGTCCAGTTTGTGTCATTACATGTCTACAGACAAGGTAGGATTGCATGTAGTTCGATATATTTGTTGTTGAATTCGGTTAAGCTACAACGTAAAGTGAGAGTGTTGCTGTTGTTACCTTGCATATTCTGAAGTTATTCATCGTAGGTTACAAAGTTACATACTATCTAACTGTATTCTCACATTAAGGATTCAGCTTTAATTAATGCTGCCTGCTTAGTTTTGGAAGCGTTTATTTGGCCGGGGTTTGGCGGATTGAGTGGGCATATCAGTTTAACTCAAATCTATTGAATAGGTGACACGTATGTAGGTCATTAAAACTTATTAATATCATCCTCGTCTTGATTGTTTTTCCCAGAAGCAAAGGTTAATTGGTAGATTTTAGTTCCATTAAAATATTTAATTAAGACTGAAGCGCTGCTCATGTTAAGTCGTTAGCACCTTAATTTGTACAGTCAGGCAATAGTCATATTGGTGTCATTCAGTCATTGGATAATATTTAGAGATGACTGTTTTCATTGGTTCCTTGCACCCTTATAGTTTCGTGCACGAGATTTCGCGCCACTTGAATGAATTTTGTTGTCACCTGTCGAATATTTTGATACCCGCCCACCCCTGAAAATCCCTAATATTGGCTTGCTTAAATTTACGTTTGCTTACTACATGTACTAGGTACATTATTTGTCATGTTTGTAGGATCCATTGTGAAATAGTAATCACCATCATGTACTTTGTTCCTACATATATGGCGTACGGCTGTAGTGGTAATATGCATCAGTAATTCACAATGGGTTCTGTCAAATTTGACTTGGTTATAATATGTATATATAGACTTATTTAGAGTAATATGCGTCAACATTAACTGTGTTATATTTGTAGATTAACACAATTTATTTGTAAAGATTAGTTTGACGTGTATGGTCTATATTGTGAACCCAATGTGTTGTGTATCGGTTATAGTGTTGTCATTCTGATATGTCCTCCGTGTCTGATATTTGTAGAGTTGTTGATATTCAGAAAGGCGGATTGAGTGGGCATATCAGTTTAACTCAAATCTATTGAATAGGTGACACGTATGTAGGTCATTAAAACTTATTAATATCATCCTCGTCTTGATTGTTTTTCCCAGAAGCAAAGGTTAATTTACCTGATTTATTTAGGCTGTTGTTTAAGTTACATTGTACAACATTATGCATGTATATTGTACGGCGAAACTATGTTATAATTATTGTGTATGTACATTTATTCTATAGTGTTAACAAATTGAAGAGGGCCCTAAGGAGGATTAGTTCAAAACTAATTAGGTCACCCTCTATAAATAAAGAAATCTATCTCTCTCTATCTACACTAAGTTATATCAACCACTGAATCTGGTACATAGAACTGTATCAAACACTTGGTATGTTACACTAAGTTATATCAACCACTGAATCTGGTACATAGAACTGTATCAAACACTTGGTATGTTACACTAAGTTATATCAACCACTGAATCTGGTACATAGAACTGTATCAAACACTTGGTATGTTACACTAAGTTATATCAACCACTGAATCTGGTACATAGAACTGTATCAAACACTTGGTATGTTACACTAAGTTATATCAACCACTGAATCTGGTACATAGAACTGTATCAAACACTTGGTATGTTACACTAAGTTATATCAACCACTGAATCTGGTACATAGAACTGTATCAAACACTTGGTATGTTACACTAAGTTATATCAACCACTGAATCTGGTACATAGAACTGTATCAAACACTTGGTATGTTACACTAAGTTATATCAACCACTGAATCTGGTACATAGAACTGTATCAAACACTTGGTATGTTACACTAAGTTATATCAACCACTCAATCTGGTACATAGAACTGTATCAAACACTTGGTATGTTACACTAAGTTATATCAACCACACAATCTGGTACATTAAGTAGTATTAAACACTTGGTATGTTACACTAAGTTATATCAACCAAACAATCTGGTACATAGAACTGTATCAAACACTTTGTATGTTACGCTAAGTTATATCAACCACACGAATACCAGACACTTCGGCCCTAAGACACTTCGGCCCTACACACTTCGGCCTTAGACACTTCGGCCCTATTACCTTAGACACTTCGGCCCATTTTATATATGTGTGTGGGTCGTACCGCCGAATTAAACAATTCACAGATTGCTAAGAGCGTTTCTTTGATTATAGTTAAACATTATATATTGTTGTTGTTTACACTTTTTTGTGATACATGTATACTTTGAATAAATTTAAACATTATATATTAAATAGTAGGATTATGCAATAAATAATAATTGACATTTACCATACTTAGTAACTTACCATACTTAATTAGTTTATACAAATGATCACAAACACAAATTGTAAGCAACAAGTGTGCTTTGGCGTATACGGGACATATAGATATATAAATGTGGAGAGCATAACTAAACAAAGGTCAATCAAAAATCTGCAGGTCCTGATCGACCGGGTTCAAACCTGATTTTGATTATATTCAAGTCGTGCATCCTACAAACATACAGAGATCCAACCGTTGTGACATTTTTAATAGACTTAATATTAGTAAAATATAAGTTTTGTATTAACTATTGTACCTATGTTCCCTCCATATGTGTGTTGGTTTGGAAGCATCGCTATTATTGCATAGCTGTATAGGTGTCTAAATGTAGAATGATAAATGTATAATAAAAGTTTTTATATACGAGTACAATCAGTTGTTCTTACTCAATCACAATTACAACTGAAACTCGGTGACACAAAGACTATTAGTTAATTATGTATAAATGGGCCAAAGTGTCTTAGGAAATAAGGGCCGAAGTGTCTTAGGGCCGAAGTGTCTAGGGCCGAAATGTCTTAGGGCCGTAGTGTCTATGGGCCGAATTGTCTTAGGGCCGAAGTGTCTGGTTACCAACTACACAATCTGTTACACTAAGTTATATCAACCACACAATCTGTTACACTAAGTTATATCAACCACACAATTTGTTACATTAAGTTATATCAACCACACAATCTGGTACATAGAACTGTATCAAACACTTTGTATGTTACGCTAAGTTATATCAACCACTCAATCTGGTACATTAAGTAGTATTAAACAGGGTTCATTCTAGGTCAAAGCGGGCGATCACGTCCTTAAAATGGTGTTATTTAATAAATTTCAACAGTATCGCCATTAAATACAACATTTTAATAGAAAGAGTGCTTTATAATGGGCCAGTGTAGCATACAAACCAACACAAACACAAACAACACAAAAGCTGATCAAACTATCAGTATTTTATGCTAAGCTGATCAAACTATCAGTATTTTACGCTAAGCCGATCAAACTATCAGTATTTTACGCTAAGCTGATCAAACCATCAGCATGGTATACTAAGTAGGTCAACAGTAGGTTTGTTACCTTCACTTTTAATTTACCTACCTGTATGCTACCATTTCCCCGATTGGTTGTTCCCATTTTAGCACCACACTGTACTGCAATATTAGAATGATTCCCATGTTTAACACGAGATAACAAGAGGGCCATGATGGTCCTACGTCAAGCACACACACCGAGTCTTAGTAGGACAAGATTTCAAAGTAGATGGATGGTAGGGGCAAATCGATGGATTCCAGTTTTGTTGTTGTGAAAATATTAGATCAGTGGGTAGTATGAAATGGGTTGGGGGTGGAGGAAGTACCCGCCATCTACTAGTCACCATACATTGCCATAGTATAAATATTTGGTCAAATCAACTCAAACTGTTTTGGGAGAGAAGTCGTAAATAGATTTTGAAGTTGTACGATACACATGGAATGGATTCTGCCATGTACATGATCTGTCATGTGTAAGGTACATGAGGTATGGATTCTGTTTTGTACATTTCAACTTTATTGTAGTGTTGTTGTTTAAAGTCGCACAAACAGCTACCATCATAAGGCTTCGGTTTTTAAGTATTTCAGGCACCAAGGTAGAACCAATCACCTTCCACAAGCCAGCTGGATAACTTTCTCACATGAAATAATTTGAAAAACCAGAATGGGATTGGAATCTACAGCGGTGAAGGACAAACGACAGTAACCACTTGGCCAGTGGTTTTAGTACATATATGAATCTCATTCAGGTACATGGGAATGGTGTTTCTCTGCGTATATACTCAACTCTTTGCATGCTGGGTAAATAAACGGCTATAAATAGTTCAAATAATTGCAGCAGACGACAATTCATTAATATGTTTTTCTCATCTTTATCTGAAAACTATGTCATGTATCAGCGATTCTAATTAAATTCCAGGGTTCATTCTAGGTCAGAATTTTTGGGAGAAGTGAGAAAGCACGCGATCGTTTCCTTAAATGGTGTTCTTTAATATACTTCTGCAAAATAGGATTAAAATGCACAGTACAACACCATTAAATACAACATTTGAATAGAAGGAGTGCTTTATAATGGGCCAGTGTATCTTACTAGACAAAATTTTGTTTGAAAATCGTAAAAACCATAAAATAATGTTTTTAAATTTTTTTTAGGGAGAAGTGGAGCCCCCAGAGGGCGAAGTCAGGGTCCCTAGGGCGACAATTTCGCCCACATCGCCCTCTAGAATGATCCCTGAAATTCCACGATATATTTGATTTGTTATATTCACCGCTAGCATGTAAAGAGTTAGTGTAAGCATATTATGTGTTTTATGCAATAAATGTATTGTTGTTGTTTGGGTAGTGCAGACATATAACAGCTCAGTACCAGTTCCTGGAGTATATCTGCCCGGTCAGTGCTGGCAATGAGCCAGTTCTGAGCGCCGTCGCTGGCCAGGTGAGCCACAATACCGGCAGCGAAGTAACTCACATCTATCTGCTCAGCCTGGAGTAACCGCCTGAAATATACACAACATGTCACAGGGGGAAACTTCAAATACTGGACGTCAAATTCAACTATAAAACTTTCTTTATTTGACAACGATTGCGAAACAAACTTTAACAATTTATATTGATGACTCATTGGTACTGATGAAAGCATATATATGTGGTCATTCATGTGGGAGGAAACAGGAATACTAGGGGGAAATCCACCTGTCCAATCTGGCAACCACCGTACCATCTCATATACTTCCCAGTCCGAGGATTGAACCCGTGTTGCATTGGTAAGAAACGAGCGTGCTATCCACTGCGCGAACCGAACGGCCAAATTTAACTGTCTGATTAGGATGCTTTCCACCCAGAAGTACGGCATATACGCTTTCATCAACACCAGCATGGATGATTAATGCAAGTTTCATCAACATCAGCATGACTGATTAATGCAAGTTTCATCAACAACAGCATGAGTGATTAATGCAAGTTTCATCAACACCAGCATGGATAATTAATGCAAGTTTCATCAACAACAGCATGAGTGATTAATGCAAGTTTCATCAACACCAGCATGACTGATTAATGCAAGTTTCATCAACACCAGCATGGATGATTAATGCAAGTTTCATCAACAACAGCATGAGTGATTAATGCAAGTTTCATCAACACCAGCATGACTGATTAATGCAAGTTTCATCAACAACAGCATGGATGATTAATGCAAGTTTCATCAACACCAGCATGGGTGATTAATGCAAGTTTCATCAACACCAGCATGGATGATTAATGCAAGTTTCATCAACACCAGCATGGGTGATTAATGCAAGTTTCATCAACACCAGCATGGATGATTAATGCAAGTTTCATCAACACCAGCATGGATGATTAATGCAAGTTTCATCAACACCAGCATGGGTGATTAGTGCAAGTTTCTAGAAATAATCAAGTTTAAGCATCAAAGACAATATAAAGATTTAGTTGGAGTATGTGTGGTACAGACGGATCTGTAGTCCAGTGGTAACATGCTGGACTGGTAATCCAGGGATCACAGTTTCCATCCCCCGTCTTATAGACGGATCTGTAGTCCAGTGGTAACACGCTGGACTGGTAATCCAGGGATCGCAGTTTCCATCTCCCGTCTTACAGATGGATCTGTAGTCCAGTGGTAACACGCTGGACTGGTAATCCAGGGATCACAGTTTCCATCTCCCGTCTTACAGATGGATCTGTAGTCCAGTGGTAACACGCTGGGCTGGTAATCCAGGGATCGCAGGTTCCATCCCCCCCGTCTTACAGATGGATCTGTAGTCCAGTGGTAACACGCTGGACTGGTAATCCAGGGATCGCAGGTTCCATCCCCCCGTCTTACAGACGGATCTGTAGTCCAGTGGTAACACGCTGGACTGGTAATCCAGGGATCGCAGGTTCCATCCCCCATCTTACAGACGGATCTGTAGTCCAGTGGTAACACGCTGGACTGGTAATCCAGGGATCGCAGGTTCAATCCCCCGTCTTACAGACGGATCTGTAGTCCAGTGGTAACACGCTGGGCTGGTAATCCAGGGATCGCAGGTTCAATCCCCCGTCTTACAGACGGATCTGTAGTAACATGCTGGACTGGTAAGCCAGGGATCGCAGGTTCCATCCCCCGTCTGACCATAATAAAATTAACAGTCTTTCAGATGGGACGTTAAACCGATGTCTCCCGTCGGTGCTTTACACCATGCACGTAAAAGAACCGGAGGAGACTCTGGAATGGGTCTCTGTCTGTATCATTGCACTATCCTCCAAATATCTAAAATGACTAATCTCATCTCTTCAGGAGGCGTCGCCCATAAGGGCAACCGGTAGCGACGATAAATAAACGCAAAATACACGTGTGGATGTGGGGGTGATAACAATAAAGTGGGGGGATGTTCAGCAAAGCTTTCATGGAATCATGAATACTTTCATGGACAGATAAAAACCCATAGAATCATGATTCCGCTGTGGAGTCTCCACAGTGTAAGTGATAGTGTCCGCTGCGAACGGGGGGTGTGATGGTTGAATTCAAGTCCACCCCATAAACATAGTGCTGGTGTCCTTAAAGTTTAAACTTTAATTATTTTACAACGATTGCGAAGCAAGTTCTAACAACTTATATTAATCACTCTCGTTGGCGCGGACGACAGCGTAAATGTGGTGTCCTTAGGCAAGACATTTAGAGACACAGAAATTAGACTAAGGTTGTAATGTACAAACTTGTATTGCAATATAGCTAACATAAATTTATTTGTATTGGTAGGGCCCGATCAACCAAAACGTTGTTTTTTGGCGTTAAATTCAGTTAGGTCATCAAGAATATTTCAGGTACATGGGTAGAACCTTCCAAGCCAGCTGGATAGTTTCCTGACATTAAAGACTTTGACACCCTCAGTGGGATTCTAACCTGCAGCGGTGAGGGACAAGTGATTTGAAGTTAATGACTTTAACCACTCGGATTCCACTAGAGCACTGTAAATTGCAGTCTCATAATATACAAAAAAATCCACAAAATCACCGATAATGCAGACCCAGTGAATCATGTACAAATGTTTAGTTACAACAGGCTGGAAACTACATTTGTTTAAGGCGATTATGACCCTTCCAGACGCCATACCGAGTCTGCTGCATATGACCCTATATGACACACACTCAATGCACGATTAAGAAGTGAAGGTTTAGCAATGTCAGCATACTTCGCAATCATGAGAAAGTCTTCTCGCATCAGCGCCATCCTGAACGACTTCACCTCGGCGATATTATTCTGAAACGTACACAAAATCTCCATCCAGTTACACGTGGCATTTATTTGTTCTTTAGGACATATAGAGACACTCCAGCTAGTATTGGTGGAGTACACAAAATCTCCACCCAGTTACATTTATTTGTTCTTTAGGACATATAGAGACACTCCAGCTAGTATTGGTGGAGTACACAAAATCTCCACCCAGTTACATTTATTTGTTTGTTAGGTCATATAGAGACACTCCAGCTAGTATTGGTGGAGTACACAAAATCTCCACCCAGTTACATTTATTTGTTCTTTAGGTCATATAGAGACACTCCAGCTAGTATTGGTGGAGTACACAAAACTCCATCCAGTTACATTTATTTGTTCTTTAGGTCATATAGAGACACTCCAGCTAGTATTGGTGGAGTCCACAAATCTCCATCCAGTTACATGTGGCATGTATTTGTTCTTTAGGACATATAGAGACACTCCAGCTAGTATTGGTGGAGGAAGACTTCCCATCCCGAGCATTATTTCCCGCACAGGTAGAACCACTGACCTTCCACAAGCCAGTTGAATAGCTTCCTCACATTAACAAATTTGACACAGCTCTCCTCAGACTATAAAAGTCAACTTAGTAAATTAGTACATCACTCCGTGGTCGAGTGGTTACGGTCGCTGACTTGTATACCACTGTAACCTATCATCACTGATGGTCACGGGTTGGCTCCCCGCTCAGACCGTGTCTCATTTATATGAAACAGTTGGCAGTTTCTTATGGAGGTTGGTGCACCCAAGTACTGGTTAAACGCTGGAGCCTGCCCAGGAAAGGTGTTGTTAAGTAAACTGTCGTCGCTCAAATGGGAAACCGGTAGCGACGTTAAATAAACTTAAAAAAAAAGAAAGTACACCATCAGAGTGCTAAAGAGAGTGTGTTTTGTGAGGTAAACGTTACACTATAGAGTGTCCCACCAACCCATGATATCATGTTTGAAGCTAGTATGTAAGTGAATTTCATCAATATTATATCACATAATGGCAAAGTTATATCACATAATGGCAAGAAAATTATCCATAAGACGACTTCGAATTCATGTCACTTACCAGGAGACCAAGTATTTTAGTCTCCACCTGTACCCGTGTCTCCAGCTCCATTCCACTGACAACCTGTAACGTCGTCATGAACAAATCAAGTCCACCTTCACTCAGGAACACTTTACACGTTGCTGGCGATTCATCTGAAACATACAACGCTACAATTATCTAGACAACCAAAAGTGTGAGATTGACCTTTGCAGGTAGGTACATGCTACATGTAGATGCTTGTTTTGGAGTTTAACCCTTTCAACACCACAGGCCTCTAAATAGGCTTACAAAAAGTGTAGATCCAGATGAGCCGGCTCGTGAGGATCTGCACTTTTTGCCAGTAATATTACTATTTTTTTAAGACAAAAATTACCCATTTTGATGAATGAACTGGTCCAAATGTAATTTTCTTATTAATTGATTAGTCTAAAAATACAATACACGAGTCCATGCCAGGTACTTGGGGTTGAATGGGTTAAAGTTGCACCAATAGCGTAAGTCATATGGTGACTCTTCAGCTATTACTGATGGAGGAACACTAAGGGTGCCCCTCTGAGCAGTATTTCAGGCAAGGATGGGCACATTCGCCAAATATGCAACACACTATTTTTTTTATATATCATGCAAATGTTTTTTTATAGCTTGATTACAAAACACGTCTTTACATCATTAGATTATCGCTCTCGAGACCTCATTCCTGATGGAATACATTGCTATGAGGGAGAGAGAGGAAGCAAGTCTGCGGACACCACCACCGCAGGTCTCAGGCTCACAACCGCTCGGTTACAAGGCAGACACCGTAGCCAATACACCACGGTGACTCAAAAACTGCAAACCTAAGATGAAAAAAGTGGTTTTAGTAAAACACCTATGATGATTATGCGAATTCAAGATTTTGTTGCAATTGATTGCAGAATACACATCCCTTAATTGATTGCAGTGAGTACACATCCCTTAATTGATTGCAGTGTACACATCCCTTAATTGATTGCAGTGAGTACACATCCCTTAATTGATTGCAGTGTACACATCCCTTAATTGATTGCAGTGAGTACACATCCCTTAATTGATTGCAGTGTACACACCCCTTAATTGATTGCAGTGAGTACACATCCCTTAATTGATTGCAGTGTACACATCATTTAATTGATTGCAGTGTACACACCCCTTAATTGATTGCAGTGTACACACCCCTTAATTGATTGCAGTGTACACACCCCTTAATTGATTGCAGTGTACACACCCTTAATTGATTGCAGTGTACACATCCCTTAATTGATTGCAGTGTACACATCATTTAATTGATTGCAGTGTACACACCCCTTAATTGATTGCAGTGTACACACCCCTAATTGATTGCAGTGTACACACCCCTTAATTGATTGCAGTGAGTACACATCCCTTAATTGATTGCAGTGTACACATCATTTAATTGATTGCAGTGTACACACCCCTTAATTGATTGCAGTGTACACACCCCTAATTGATTGCAGTGTACACACCCCTTAATTGATTGCAGTGTACACATCCTGGTGAGAATATGATATTTCACTACAAAATCAAAACCAGCTGGATTATCAAGCGATTTACAAGTGGATTACCAGTTAGAGTATCAAGCGATTAGCAAGTTGATTACCAGCTGGATTATCAAGCGATTTACAAGTGGATTACCAGCTGGATTATCAAGTGATTTACAAGTTGATTACCAGCTGGATTATCAAGTGATTTACAAGTGGATTACCAGTTAGATTATCAAGCAATTAACAAGTGGATTACCAGTTAGATTATCAAGCAATTTACAAGTGGATTACCAGTTAGATTATCAAGTGATTTACAAGTTGATTACCAGTTAGATTATCAAGTGATTTACAAGTTGATTACCAGTTAGATTCCAGAGTGCACTGAGAGTAAATTTCAACGTGATGTCCACAATGTTGCTCTCAATTTTTTGCCGGACCAACTGCAACATTTTCTTCATATAGCGTGTCTTAGCACCTAACTGAGACGTCTTCTGGGTAGATATCTACAACAAGAAACAAGCCTGTGATTAATATCTACCTTTCTACTTAGCACCTAACTGAGACGTCTTCTGGGTAGATATCTACAACAAGAAACAAGCCTGTGATTAATATCTACCTTTCTACTTAGCACCTAACTGAGACGTCTTCTGGGTAGATATCTACAACAAGAAACAAGCCAGTGATTACTATCTACCTTTCAAACACATCATCTAAACTGGTATATGGTGATTTTAATGGGAAGAAAATAATACCGCCGAATTCGAGAAATCACATAATATACACATGCCGTTCTGTCATCGTTATTTTGCGTTATTACTGAGATATGAACGTTGGCCTATTTTTTGCTGTTGGCTGCTATTTGCCCACCACAATACTGTCTACCACACAGGTTGATACGCTATGTTTTCCAGTTCAGGGTTCATTCTAGGTCAGAATTTTTGGAAGAAGTGAGAAAGCGTGCGATCGCGTCTTTAAATGGTGTTATTTTATAATTTAATCAATTTCAACAAAATATGGTTAAATTGCAAAGTATGACCATTAAATACAATAGTTGACTAGAAGGAGTGCTTTACAATGGCCCTACACTTTCTGTAAGTCTATTTAGAGGCCTGTAGCGTTGAAAGGGTTATGGTGGGTAGGTAGGTCCATATATTGATATTACATTCAATGGTTTCATTCCTAATAAACAATTTTACTGACGATCGATTTTTCAAAAACGGCGACGAAATCAGAATATGTTTGAGTGTCATTTGTTGCAAAGTTGCTGCAAATACACAGGTTTCCTGCATCAATTGTAACCATGTCACTCTCAGTGAATAGTCTAATTAAGTTGTTTTGATGAGTATCGGCCAGCGAGTTGTGCTGGGGGTGAATGTCTTACGCTATGATTTCTTGCACAATTTGCAAATAACCATCGACATATCTAGGGAAAGCAATCATAAGTAGTATGTATACTGTTCTTTTTATCCGTGAACATCACTTTAACATGCTTGACAAAAACAAGCAACGTGTAGGAATTTGCATCTTGTGTGTTTTACGTTTATTTATCGTCGCCACGGGTTGCCCATATGAGCGACCCCCATTCCAGAGTCTCCTCTTGTTCTTTTACGTGCACGATGTAAAGCGGACACGAGACCTCGGTTTAAAGTCCCATCTGAAAGACTGTTAATTTCATTTGGGTCAGACAGGGGATCGAACCTGCGATCCCTGGATTACCAGTCCAGTGTGTTAACCACTGGACTACAGTACAGACCCGTCTGTGGAATTTGCATCTGTCGATCATCTGATTGATAAACAATCCCTTGTCACATGACACAACACAGAAAGTTGAACTTACTTTTGCTGCCAGTATAGAGCATATGGCTACGGACATTCTGTTCATGGAAGGGTCGTCAAACAGACATAGACATTCCATAACCAGTCGAGCACATCGATAGCGATCGAACTGTACGTCTTGCAATATACGATCACTACACAATGTCAGTAGAGCATTCTTCTGTAACTGTAACAAACAATAGACATATATGGCAGAACGTGACCCCGGTGCCAGGTCCATACCCACATATAAGGAGGCGATCTCACCTATAACACGCTCACCCATATGGTTCGCCGGAGGCGATCTCACCTATAACAAGCTCACCCATATGGTTCGCCAGAGGCGATCTCACCTATAACACGCTCGCCCATATGGTTCGCCGGAGGCGAGGGTAAATAAGCTCAATCATCATCATATAACACGACCCCCCTACTTTGGCCCTGACATATGTGGGTTTTGGCATGCACTTGCATATAAAACGGGTTGATAAAATGGACACCAGACAGTATAAATTGCATGTTTAACTGGTGCAAGTTGAAGACATTTTCAGTGTCGGGGGTGCTTGCTATCTTTTGTGAATAGCAAGCAACATAGATTCCGATCGGAAGCGGTGCTATGTTGCGGCTTATCTGGATCTATGTTGTTTGCAAATATGATTTCATTTACTCAGCATGCAAAGGGTTAAACGTATTATTTTATATTTCCAATGAAATATAAAAAATTATCAGTGAAATAAGTTGTGTTATTCCACACTGCCGTGCACCACTGCATGTTGTCAACGTGAACGTTTTCGAACTTGAGTTGCATTGGTGAGAAGCGAGCGTGCTAACCATGTTACCTGCTGATGATTGGGGAAGTTCTCCATTGCCAGCAGCGTCAGTTCTATAATCTCTTTAAGACAACACGGGTGGATCTTCTGGCCGAGCTCGGCCTTGGACAGGTTATATAAACATGCTGTGGCTGCCATCTGTACACCCAGTGTCCGAGGGTGTAACTTCATCGCTGGTAGAACCATCTGCAACAGCCAAATAATAATAACTATGCGACAAACAATTATTTTGTAATCAACAGTTGAACTGGAAATTTGGTAGAACTCTTGTATGCTCCATGAAATGGGTGCTCTAAACCCTTTACTCCACAAAAGGGGCCAATTACTCATTTTTACTTCATCCCCGCTTAATAGAGGGGACCACTAACACAGGTTTGACTGAATATGGGATATTATAATGGCATAGAATGGCTGCTATATGTGGGAAGTGATATGTGGTGCATTTATGTGGAGTATAGGTTTAACAAATAAAGGTTTAAGAAGCAAAGGTTTAAAAAGCAATTGTTTAAAAAGCAATGGTTTAAGAAGTAAAGGTTTAAGAAATAAAGGTTTAAGAAGCAAAGGTTTAAGTAATGGTTTAAGAAGTAAAGGTTTAAGAAGTAATGGTTTAAGAAGTAACGGTATTAATAATTATTATTAATTATTATTAATATAACGGTTTAAATTTTTTAACACCAACAGCAAACATTTCTTGAGTGACACACACCTTTATAATGTCCTCCCTAGGAAAATACATTTCTTGAGTTAGACTGAACAGTGTGTAGAGAGATTTCTGCATATAGAGATGGCGTGTAGTGTACCGTCGAAGGGACTCGGTCACCTGTTTTTCATTGGCTTCTCCCGTTACCTGAAACAAGACATATCATTTTTATTATATCAGTATTAGTCTATACAAATTTATTTTAGCTTGATTGCTAATGAGGGAGAGAGAAGAGGCAATGTGGAACTTAAATGCCTTGCCGAAGGGCACAATCGTAACGGCCTCAGCGGGGCTCAAACTCCTGGTATTTCGCACCTGAAGTGAACTCACAACCACTGCGCAAGCGTTCACGATTACGACAACTTTCAGCTGATTTGACGTAATACATGTACATTTTACTTCTCACACGAGGTCATGTGACCTGTCGTTTGTGCCAGAATTAATATGGAAAATTGTTGATGCTGGTGCCGACAACTGATTACATGATCTTGTGTGTATTAAAGGATGATATATTGACTAAAAGGTAGCCGATAGGGTGGGGGGGGGGCCTTACTGTTGGTGGTGAGAATGTTACTTACTGTTGATGGTGAGAATGTTACTTACTGTTGGTGGTGAGAATGTTACTTACTGTTGATGGTGAGAATGTTACTTACTGTTGGTGGTGAGAATGTTACTTACTGTTGATGGTGAGAATGTTACTTACTGTTGGTGGTGAGAATGTTACTTACTGTTGGTGGTGAGAATGTTACTTACTGTTGGTGGTGAGAATGTTACTTACTGTTGATGGTGAGAATGTTACTTACTGTTGTGGTGAGAATGTTACTTACTGTTGATGGTGAGAATGTTACTTACTGTTGATGGTGAGAATGTTACTTACTGTTGATGGTGAGAATGTTACTTACTGTTGATGGTGAGAATGTTACTTACTGTTGATGGTGAGAATGTTACTTACTGTTGATGGTGAGAATGTTATGGGGGACTTACTGTTGGTGGTGAGAATGTTACTTACTGTTGGTGGTGAGAATGTTACTTACTGTTGGTGGTGAGAATGTTACTTACTGTTGATGGTGAGAATGTTACTTACTGTTGATGGTGAGAATGTTACTTACTGTTGATGGTGAGAATGTTACTTACTGTTGATGGTGAGAATGTTACTTACTGTTGATGGTGAGAATGTTACTTACTGTTGATGGTGAGAATGTTATGGGGGACTTACTGTTGGTGGTGAGAATGTTACTTACTGTTGGTGGTGAGAATGTTACTTACTGTTGGTGGTGATAATGTTACTTACTGTTGATGGTGAGAATGTTACTTACTGTTGATGGTGAGAATGTTACTTACTGTTGATGGTGAGAATGTTATGGGGGACTTACTGTTGATGGTGAGAATGTTACTTACTGTTGGTGGTGAGAATGTTACTTACTGTTGGTGGTGAGAATGTTACTTACTGTTGGTGGTGAGAATGTTACTTACTGTTGGTGGTGAGAATGTTACTTACTGTTGGTGGTGAGAATGTTACTTACTGTTGGTGGTGAGAATGTTACTTACTGTTGGTGGTGAGAATGTTACTTACTGTTGATGGTGAGAATGTTACTTACTGTTGATGGTGAGAATGTTACTTACTGTTGATGGTGAGAATGTTACTTACTGTTGATGGTGAGAATGTTACTTACTGTTGATGGTGAGAATGTTACTTACTGTTGATGGTGAGAATGTTACTTACTGTTGGTGGTGAGAATGTTACTTACTGTTGGTGGTGAGAATGTTACTTACTGTTGATGGTGAGAATGTTACTTACTGTTGATGGTGAGAATGTTACTTACTGTTGGTGGTGAGAATGTTACTTACTGTTGGTGGTGAGAATGTTACTTACTGTTGGTGGTGAGAATGTTACTTACTGTTGGTGGTGAGAATGTTACTTACTGTTGGTGGTGAGAATGTTACTTACTGTTGGTGGTGAGAATGTTACTTACTGTTGATGGTGAGAATGTTACTTACTGTTGGTGGTGAGAATGTTATTACTTGGTGGTGAGAATGTACTTACTGTTGATGGTGAGAATGTTACTTACTGTTGGTGGTGAGAATGTTACTTACTGTTGGTGGTGAGAATGTTACTTACTGTTGGTGGTGAGAATGTTACTTACTGTTGTGGTGAGAATGTTACTTACTGTGGTGAGAATGTTACTTACTGTTGGAAAACACAAAATTACTGTTGATGGTGAGAATGTTACTTACTGTTGGTGGTGAGAATGTTACTTACTGTTGGTGGTGAGAATGTTACTTACTGTTGGTGGTGAGAATGTTACTTACTGTTGGTGGTGAGAATGTTACTTACTGTTGGTGGTGAGAATGTTACTTACTGTTGGTGGTGAGAATGTTATGGGGGACTTACTGTTGATGGTGAGAATGTTACTTACTGTTGATGGTGAGAATGTTACTTACTGTTGATGGTGAGAATGTTACTTACTGTTGGTGTGAGAATGTTACTTACTGTTGGTGGGAGAATGTTACTTATGTTGGTGTGAGAATGTTACTTACTGTTGGTGGGAGAATGTTACTTACGTGGTGGTGAGAATGTTACTTACTGTTGTGGTGAGAATGTACTTACTGTTGTGGTGAGATGTTACTTACTGTTGATGGTGAGAATGTTATTACTGTGATGGTGAGAATGTTACTTACTGTTGGTGGTGAGAATGTTACTTACTGTTGGTGGTGAGAATGTTACTTACTGTTGGTGGTGAGAATGTTACTTACTGTTGGTGGTGAGAATGTTACTTACTGTTGGTGGTGAGAATGTTACTTACTTGGTGGTGAGAATGTTACTTACTGTTGATGGTGAGAATGTTATGGGGGACTTACTGTTGATGGTGAGAATGTTATGGGGGACTTACTGTTGATGTGAGAATGTTATGGGGACTTACTGGGTGGTGAGAATGTTACTTACTGTTGATGGTGAGAATGTTACTTACTGTTGGTGGTGAGAATGTTACTTACTGTTGGTGGTGAGAATGTTACTTACTGTTGGTGGTGAAATGTTACTTACTGTTGGTGGTGAGAATGTTACTTACTGTTGGTGGTGAGAATGTTACTTACTGTTGGTGGTGAGAATGTTACTTACTGTTGGTGGTGAGAATGTTACTTACTGTTGGTGGTGAGAATGTTACTTACTGTTGGTGATGAGAATGTTACTTACTGTTGGTGGTGAGAATGTTACTTACTGTTGGTGGTGAGAATGTTACTTACTGTTGGTGGTGAGAATGTTACTTACTGTTGATGGTGAGAATGTTATGGGGGACTTACTGTTGATGGTGAGAATGTTATGGGGGGACTTACTGTTGATGGTGAGAATGTTATGGGGGACTTACTGTTGGTGGTGAGAATGTTATGGGGGACTTACTGTTGATGGTGAGAATGTTATGGGGGACTTACTGTTGGTGGTGAGAATGTTATGGGGGACTTACTGTTGGTGGTGAGAATGTTACTTACTGTTGGTGGTGAGAATGTTATGGGGGACTTACTGTTGATGGTGAGAATGTTACTTACTGTTGGTGGTGAGAATGTTACTTACTGTTGGTGGTGAGAATGTTACTTACTGTTGGTGGTGAAAATGTTACTTACTGTTGGTGGTGAGAATGTTACTTACTGTTGGTGGTGAGAATGTTACTTACTGTTGGTGGTGAGAATGTTACTTACTGTTGATGGTGAGAATGTTACTTACTGTTGATGGTGAGAATGTTACTTACTGTTGGTGGTGAGAATGTTACTTACTGTTGGTGGTGAAAATGTTACTTACTGTTGGTGGTGAGAATGTTACTTACTGTTGGTGGTGAGAATTATACTGTCGATGGTGAGAATGTTACTTACTGGATGGTGAAATTACTTACTGTTGATGGTGAGAAGTTACTTACTGTTGATGGTGAGAATGTTACTTACTGTTGGTGGTGAGAATGTTACTTACTGTTGGTGGTGAGAATGTTACTTACTGTTGGTGGTGAGAATGTACTTACTGTTGGTGGTGAGAATGTTACTTACTGTGGTGGTGAAATGTTACTTACTGTGATGGTGAGAATGTTATGGGGACTTACTGTTGATGGTGAGAATGTTATGGGGGACTTACTGTGATGGGAAATGTTATGGGGACTTACTGTTGGTGGTGAGAATGTACTTACTGTTGGTGGTGAGAATGTTACTTACTGTTGGTGGTGAGAATGTTACTTACTGTTGTGGTGAGAATGTACTTACTGTTGATGGTGAGAATGTTACTTACTGTTGGTGGTGAGAATGTTACTTACTGTTGATGGTGAGAATGTTACTTACTGTTGATGGTGAGAATGTTACTTACTGTTGGTGGTGAGAATGTTACTTACTGTTGATGGTGAGAATGTTACTTACTGTTGATGGTGAGAATGTTACTTACTGTTGATGGGTTAATATGTTATGGGGACTGTGAGTGAGAATGTAATTACTGTTGGTGGTGAGAATGTTACTACTGTTGATGGTGAGAATGTTACTTACTGTTGATGGGAGAATGTTATGGGGGACTTACTGTTGATGTGAGAATGTTACTTACTGTTGTGGTGAGAATGTTAAAAAGGTACAAGAATGTTACTGGTGGGTGGTACAATGTTACTTACTGTTGTTGGTGAAAATGTGATGGTGAGAATGTTACTTACTGTTGGTGGTGAGAATGTTACTTACTGTTGGTGGTGAGAATGTTATTACTGTTGAGGTGAGAATGTTACTTACTGTTGATGGTGAGAATGTTACTTACTGTTGGTGGTGAGAATGTTACTTACTGTTGGTGGTGAGAATGTTACTTACTGTTGGTGGTGAGAATGTTACTTACTGTTGGTGGTGAGAATGTTACTTACTGTTGGTGGTGAGAATGTTATGGGGGACTTACTGTTGATGGTGAGAATGTTACTTACTGTTGATGGTGAGAATGACTTACTGTTGATGGTGAGAAGTTACTTACTGTTGGTGTGAGAATGTTACTTACTGTTGGTGGGAGAATGTTACTTATGTTGATGGTGAGAATGTTACTTACTGTTGATGGGAGAATGTTACTTACGTGGTGGTGAGAATGTTACTTACTGTTGGTGGTGAGAATGTACTTACTGTTGATGGTGAGATGTTACTTACTGTTGATGGTGAGAATGTTACTACTGTGATGGTGAGAATGTTACTTACTGTTGATGGTGAGAATGTTACTTACTGTTGGTGGTGAGAATGTTACTTACTGTTGGTGGTGAGAATGTTACTTACTGTTGATGGTGAGAATGTTACTTACTGTTGGTGGTGAGAATGTTACTTACTGTTGATGGTGAGAATGTTACTTACTGTTGGTGGTGAGAATGTTACTTACTGTTGGTGGTGAGAATGTTACTTACTGTTGATGGTGAGAATGTTACTTACTGTTGGTGGTGAGAATGTTACTTACTGTTGATGGTGAGAATGTTAACTTACTGTTGGTGGTGAGAATGTTACTTACTGTTGGTGGTGAGAATGTTACTTACTGTTGGTGGTGAGAATGTTACTTACTGTTGGTGGTGAGAATGTTACTTACTGTTGGTGGTGAGAATGTTACTTACTGTTGATGGTGAGAATGTTACTTACTGTTGGTGGTGAGAATGTTACTTACTGTTGATGGTGAGAATGTTACTTACTGTTGGTGGTGAGAATGTTACTTACTGTTGGTGGTGAGAATGTTACTTACTGTTGATGGTGAGAATGTTACTTACTGTTGGTGGTGAGAATGTTACTTACTGTTGGTGGTGAGAATGTTACTTACTGTTGATGGTGAGAATGTTACTTACTGTTGGTGGTGAGAATGTTACTTACTGTTGATGGTGAGAATGTTACTTACTGTTGGTGGTGAGAATGTTACTTACTGTTGATGGTGAGAATGTTACTTACTGTTGATGGTGAGAATGTTACTTACTGTTGATGGTGAGAATGTTACTTACTGTTGGTGGTGAGAATGTTACTTACTGTTGATGGTGAGAATGTTACTTACTGTTGGTGGTGAGAATGTTACTTACTGTTGATGGTGAGAATGTTACTTACTGTTGGTGGTGAGAATGTTATGGGACTTACTGTTGATGGTGAGAATGTTACTTACTGTTGGTGGTGAGAATGTTACTTACTGTTGATGGTGAGAATGTTACTTACTGTTGGTGGTGAGAATGTTACTTACTGTTGATGGTGAGAATGTTACTTACTGTTGGTGGTGAGAATGTTACTTACTGTTGGTGGTGAGAATGTTACTTACTGTTGATGGTGAGAATGTATTACTGTGATGGGAAATGTTACACAAAGTTACTACTGTTGGTGGTGAGAATGTACTTACTGTTGGTGGTGAGAATGTTACTTACTGTTGATGGTGAGAATGTTACTTACTGTTGGTGGTGAGAATGTACTTACTGTTGATGGTGAGAATGTTACTTACTGTTGGTGGTGAGAATGTTACTTACTGTTGATGGTGAGAATGTTACTTACTGTTGGTGGTGAGAATGTTACTTACTGTTGATGGTGAGAATGTTACTTACTGTTGGTGGTGAGAATGTTACTTACTGTTGGTGGTGAGAATGTTACTTACTGTTGATGGTGAGAATGTTATGGGGGACTTACTGTTGATGGTGAGAATGTTACTTACTGTTGGTGGTGAGAATGTTACTTACTGTTGATGGTGAGAATGTTACTTACTGTTGGTGGTGAGAATGTTACTTACTGTTGATGGTGAGAATGTTACTTACTGTTGGTGGTGAGAATGTTACTTACTGTTGATGGTGAGAATGTTACTTACTGTTGATGGTGAGAATGTTACTTACTGTTGGTGGTGAGAATGTTATGGGGGACTTACTGTTGATGGTGAGAATGTTACTTACTGTTGATGGTGAGAATGTTACTTACTGTTGGTGGTGAGAATGTTACTTACTGTTGGTGGTGAGAATGTTACTTACTGTTGATGGTGAGAATGTTACTTACTGTTGGTGGTGAGAATGTTACTTACTGTTGATGGTGAGAATGTTACTTACTGTTGGTGGTGAGAATGTTACTTACTGTTGATGGTGAGAATGTTACTTACTGTTGGTGGTGAGAATGTTACTTACTGTTGATGGTGAGAATGTACTTACTGTTGATGGTGAGAATGTTACTTACTGTTGGTGGTGAGAATGTTACTTACTGTTGGTGGTGAGAATGTTACTTACTGTTGGTGGTGAGAATGTTACTTACTGTTGATGGTGAGAATGTTACTTACTGTTGGTGGTGAGAATGTTACTTACTGTTGATGGTGAGAATTTACTTACTGTTGATGGTGAGAATGTTACTTACTGTTGGTGGTGAGAATGTTACTTACTGTTGATGGTGAGAATGTTACTTACTGTTGGTGGTGAGAATGTTACTTACTGTTGGTGGGAGAATGTTACTTACTGTTGATGGTGAGAATGTTACTTACTGTTGGTGGTGAGAATGTTACACTGGGTGGTGAGAATGTTACTTACTGTTGGTGGTGAGAATGTTACTTACTGTTGATGGTGAGAATGTTAATTACTGTTGGTGGTGAGAATGTTACTTACTGTTGATGGTGAGAATGTTACTTACTGTTGGTGGTGAGAATGTTACTTACTGTTGGTGGTGAGAATGTTACTTACTGTTTATGGTGAGA
>CM026397.1:48422428-48453259 GCA_014843695.1 Archivesica marissinica
ATGTTACTTACTGTTGGTGGTGAGAATGTTACTTACTGTTGGTGGTGAGAATGTTACTTACTGTTGGTGGTGAGAATGTTACTTACTGTTGGTGGTGAGAATGTTACTTACTGTTGATGGTGAGAATGTTATGGGGGACTTACTGTTGATGGTGAGAATGTTACTTACTGTTGGTGGTGAGAATGTTACTTACTGTTGATGGTGAGAATGTTACTTACTGTTGGTGGTGAGAATGTTACTTACTGTTGGTGGTGAGAATGTTACTTACTGTTGGTGGTGAGAATGTTACTTACTGTTGATGGTGAGAATGTTACTTACTGTTGGTGGTGAGAATGTTACTTACTGTTGATGGTGAGAATGTTACTTACTGTTGGTGGTGAGAATGTTACTTACTGTTGATGGTGAGAATGTTACTTACTGTTGGTGGTGAGAATGTTACTTACTGTTGTGGTGAGAATGTTACTTACTGTTGATGGTGAGAATGTTACTTACTGTTGGTGGTGAGAATGTTACTTACTGTGGTGGGGGACTTACTGTTATGGTGAGAATGTTACTTACTGTTGATGGTGAGAATGTTACTTACTGTTGGTGGTGAGAATGTTACTTACTGTTGGTGGTGAGAATGTTACTTACTGTTGATGGTGAGAATGTTACTTACTGTTGGTGGTGAGAATGTTACTTACTGTTGATGGTGAGAATGTTATGGGGGACTTACTGTTGATGGTGAGAATGTTACTTACTGTTGATGGTGAGAATGTTACTTACTGTTGATGGTGAGAATGTTACTTACTGTTGGTGGTGAGAATGTTAACTTACTGTTGATGGTGAGAATGTTATGGGGGACTTACTGTTGTGGTGAGAATGTTACTTACTGTTGGTGGTGAGAATGTTACTTACTGTTGGTGGTGAGAATGTTACTTACTGTTGGTGGTGAGAATGTTACTTACTGTTGGTGGTGAGAATGTTACTTACTGTTGGTGGTGAGAATGTTACTTACTGTTGGTGGTGAGAATGTTACTTACTGTTGGTGGTGAGAATGTTACTTACTGTTGGTGGTGAGAATGTTATGGGGGACTTACTGTTGGTGGTGAGAATGTTACTTACTGTTGGTGGTGAGAATGTTACTTACTGTTGGTGGTGAGAATGTTACTTACTGTTGATGGTGAGAATGTTACTTACTGTTGGTGGTGAGAATGTTACTTACTGTTGGTGGTGAGAATGTTACTTACTGTTGGTGGTGAGAATGTTACTTACTGTTGGTGGTGAGAATGTTACTTACTGTTGGTGGTGAGAATGTTACTTACTGTTGATGGTGAGAATGTTACTTACTGTTGGTGGTGAGAATGTTACTTACTGTTGGTGGTGAGAATGTTACTTACTGTTGGTGGTGAGAATGTTACTTACTGTTGGTGGTGAGAATGTTACTTACTGTTGATGGTGAGAATGTTACTTACTGTTGATGGTGAGAATGTTACTTACTGTTGGTGGTGAGAATGTTACTTACTGTTGTGGTGAGAATGTTACTTACTGTTTGGTGAGAATGTTACTTACTGTTGGTGGTGAGAATGTTACTTACTGTTGGTGGTGAGAATGTTACTTACTGTTGGTGGTGAGAATGTTACTTACTGTTGGTGGTGAGAATGTTACTTACTGTTGGTGGTGAGAATGTTACTTACTGTTGTGGTGAGAATGTTACTTACTGTTGGTGGTGAGAATGTTACTTACTGTTGGTGGTGAGAATGTTACTTACTGTTGGTGGTGAGAATGTTACTTACTGTTGGTGGTGAGAATGTTATGGGGGACTTACTGTTGGTGGTGAGAATGTTAACTTACTGTTGGTGGTGAGAATGTTACTTACTGTTGGTGGTGAGAATGTTACTTACTGTTGGTGGTGAGAATGTTACTTACTGTTGGTGGTGAGAATGTTACTTACTGTTGGTGGTGAGAATGTTACTTACTGTTGGTGGTGAGAATGTTGGGACTTACTGTTGGTGTGAGAATGTTATGGGGGACTTACTGTTGATGGTGAGAATGTTATGGGGGACTTACTGTTGATGGTGAGAATGTTATGGGGGACTTACTGTTGGTGGTGAGAATGTTACTTACTGTTGGTGGTGAGAATGTTACTTACTGTTGATGGTGAGAATGTTACTTACTGTTGGTGGTGAGAATGTTACTTACTGTTGGTGGTGAGAATGTTACTTACTGTTGGTGGTGAGAATGTTACTTACTGTTGGTGGTGAGAATGTTACTTACTGTTGGTGGTGAGAATGTTACTTACTGTTGGTGGTGAGAATGTTACTTACTGTTGGTGGTGAGAATGTTACTTACTGTTGATGGTGAGAATGTTACTTACTGTTGGTGGTGAGAATGTTACTTACTGTTGATGGTGAGAATGTTACTTACTGTTGATGGTGAGAATGTTACTTACTGTTGATGGTGAGAATGTTACTTACTGTTGGTGGTGAGAATGTTACTTACTGTTGATGGTGAGAATGTTATGGGGGACTTACTAGTGTTCTACAGTATTTTTGGCCCAATCCAAGATTCAAGGTCACTGGAGTGTACAATAAAGTTGCAATAAAATATTAATAATAAAAAAAACTCTGGGTGTTCCTCGGATATGCACGCACAGATGCAAAACAATTCCATTGATGTTGTTTTTGAGAACTGATAATGCTTGTGTTTTTCTTACGGATCAAATAGTTATGAAAACTACACCATTATTTTGCCAAATTTCATGTTCAAGGTCACTCTTTGGTACGGTGGTCGCCATATCGGACAGGTGGGTTTTCTCCGGGTACTCCGGTTTCCTCCCACAATAATGACCATATTTACGCTTTCATCCACGCCAACGAGAGTGATTAATATAAGTTGTTAAAACTTGCTTTGCAATCATTATAAAAATAAATAAAGTTTAAACTTTTTTTTAATACTTATACCTATATATGACTTGGGAATTTGTCTTGTTGCTTATGTTGAAACGGGAAATTGAATTGAATAAACATAGTTTAACTCTTTGAGGGTGGGACGTGTTTGGTGTGTAGGGAACAACCCTTAGAGACAGTATGCAACTGTTCAAATCATTCTATTTGACATTTATTCTAGTTACCTAGTTACTGGAATGTACAATTGTTGATGCCAACGCTGAAAAAGTGACACCAATGTCTCATTTTCCACTAAAGTATGTGAGACAAAAAATATTGAGGTGCATTTTCCTGGAAAATCTTGTCTCTGTTTAGAACCATAGCATGACAAACAAAATCAATAAAGGACCACTTCTAAGTTTTCCAAGCTTCTTCTCTATATTAAAATAACTGTACCTACCGGTTGCAAGCCATATTTCGGATTGGTATTTGCATTTCAAACATTATAGATGTGATACATGTAGGTAACAATCTTATATATGGTTAAAGTCCCATGAATGAATTGTTGCATAGAGATTAATAGATAACAACCATATATATGGTTAAAGTCCCATGAATGAATTGTTGCATAGAGATTAATAGGTAACAATCTTATATATGGTTAAAGTCCCAAGGTGAATTGTTGCATAGAGATTAATAGATAACAATCATATATATGGCTAAAGTCCCATTATGAATTGTTGCATAGAGATGAATAGGTAAGAAACTTATCTACAGTTAAAGTCCCAAATGAATTGTTGCATAGAGATGAATAGGTAAGAAACTTATCTACAGTTAAAGTCCCATTATGAATTGTTGCATAAAGATGAATAGGTAAGAAACTTATCTACAGTTAAAGTCCCAAATGAATTGTTGCATAGAGATGAATAGGTAAGAAACGTATTTATAGTTAAAGGCCTACTATGAATTGTTGCATAGATAAGAAACTTATCTATAGTTATCTATATGTGAAATTCTGATTATTGTTTAATAATACAATTATAGGCACATTTTCGGATATTTGCCCACAATTGAATTTGTCTTTGTGAAATTATTATTTGTACATGTAGATTACCTCCCTTTAGGAATATTTATTTACAAAAGAACTACATGTAAAACCTTTGCAACCGATCAGAATCCTTCCAAATGTTATTACACGTGTGTACATATAAGAAATTATGAGATGACTGTATTACACTGAATAACAAGCAGTCATGCGATAAATGTGCATATGCATTATATTTTTTACGTTTTCCAATAGTAGAAAGTAAAAGCACAAAATGAATGAGAAAAAAATGCTCACAATAATGACCCCAAAAATAGCTATCTAAGATGAAGCATGTACGCATTATTATTTCACATGAAAATTGCAGACATCTCAAGTTATATGCAAGATTCATGTCAGTTCTAATATAGCCCTACCTTCATGACTTCCGTGTCACATAAGTGTTTCCTTGTAACATGGTATGTGACGAAATAAAAAATAATAATCATGACATGCACAATTATACTAAGACACAAATCATATTTACAGCTATTTCCATTTCCCAACAACCGCTCCCAACATCATTAAATGCACGTAGCTGCTTATGGCCATAATAACAGGTCTGGAAGAAGCCCCAGTAGGCAAAATCAAGCAAAAATCATACAAAATGGAAAATTATATTGTATTGTTTGTGTTTGAACCTGTCACTGGTGTGTCATGTTTGTGTTTGAACCTGTCACTGGTGTGTCATGTTTGTGTTTGAACCTGTCACTGATGTGACCTGTATGTATTGTTTGTGTTTGAACCTGTCACTGTTGTGTCATGTTTGTGTTTGAACCTGTCACTGGTGTGTCATGTTTGTGTTTGAACCTGTCACTGGTGTGTCGTGTTTGAACCTGTCACTGGTGTGTCATGTTTGTGTTTGACCCTGTCACTGGTGTGACATGTTTGTGTTGGAACCTGTCACTGGTGTGTCATGTTTGTGTTTGAACCTGTCACTGGTGTGTCATGTTTGTGTTTGAACCTGTCACTGGTGTGTCATGTTTGTGTTTGACCCTGTCATTGGTGTGACATGTTTGTGTTGGAACCTGTCACTGGTGTGTCATGTTTGTGTTGGAACCTGTCACTGGTGTGTCATGTTTGTGTTTGAACCTGTCACTGGTGTGTCATGTTTGTGTTTGAACCTGTCACTGGTGTGTCATGTTTGTGTTTGACCCTGTCACTGGTGTGACATGTTTGTGTTGGAACCTGTCACTGGTGTGTCATGTTTGTGTTGGAACCTGTCACTGGTGTGTCATGTTTGTGTTTGAACCTGTCACTGGTGTGTCATGTTTGTGTTGGAACCTGTCACTGGTGTGTCATGTTTGTGTTTGAACCTGTCACTGGTGTGTCATGTTTGTGCTTGAACCTGTCACTGGTGTGACTTGTATGTATTGTTTGTGTTTGAACCTGTCACTGGTGTGTCATGTTTGTGTTTGAACCTGTCACTGGTGTGACTTGTATGTATTGTTTGTGTTTGAACCTGTCACTGGTGTGTCATGTTTGTGTTTGAACCTGTCACTGGTGTGACTTGTATGTATTGTTTGTGTTTGAACCTGTCACTGGTGTATCATATTTGTGTTTGAACCTGTCACTGGTGTGTCATGTTTGTGTTTGAACCTGTCACTGGTGTGTCATGTTTGTGTTTGAACCTGTCACTGGTGTGTCATGTTTGTGTTTGAATCTGTCACTGGTGTGACTTGTATGCATTGTTTGTGTTTGAACCTGTCACTGTTTGCACATACCACAAGGTCCTGTTCATACTGTGGGCATTCCGTGTCCCTGAAGATGCTGAACTTGCATGCATGCGTCAGAGACAGACCTATAAATCTCAGTCTATGAACCCGCATAAACTCTCTGAAATGAAAAGAAAGTAGTTACATTCATGTAGAACAAGCTAGCATCAGAGAACAGATAAACATCCTTAGCACCAGAGAACAGATAAACATCCTTAGCATCAGAGAACAGATAAACATCCTTAGCATCAGAGAACAGATAAACATCCTTAGCATCAGAGAACAGATCAACATCCTTAGCATCAGAGAACAGATCAACATCCTTAGCATCAGAGAACAGATCAACATCCTTAGCATCAGAGAACAGATCAACATCCTTAGCATGAGAGAACAGATAAACATCCTTAGCATCAGAGAACAGATAAACATCCTTAGCATCAGAGAACAGATAAACATCCTTAGCATCAGATAACAGATAAACATCCTTAGCATCAGAGAACAGATCAACATCCTTAGCATCAGAGAACAGATAAACATCCTTAGCATCAGAGAACAGATACACATCCTTAGCATCAGAGAACAGATCAACATCCTTAGCATCAGAGAACAGATAAACATCCTTAGCATCAGAGAACAGATAAACATCCTTAGCATCAGAGAACAGATCAACATCCTTAGCATCAGAGAACAGATAAACATCCTTAGCATCAGAGAACAGATAAACATCCTTAGCATCAGAGAACAGATCAACATCCTTAGCATCAGAGAACAGATAAACATCCTTAGCATCAGAGAACAGATAAACATCCTTAGCATCAGAGAACAGATCAACATCCTTAGCATCAGAGAACAGATAAACATCCTTAGCATCAGAGAACAGATAAACATCCTTAGCATCAGAGAACAGATCAACATCCTTAGCATCAGAGAACAGATAAACATCCTTAGCATCAGAGAACAGATAAACATCCTTAGCATCAGAGAACAGATCAACATCCTTAGCATCAGAGAACAGATAAACATCCTTAGCATCAGAGAACAGATAAACATCCTTAGCATCAGAGAACAGATCAACATCCTTAGCATCAGAGAACAGATAAACATCCTTAGCATCAGAGAACAGATAAACATCCTTAGCATCAGAGAACAGATAAACATCCTTAGCATCAGAGAACAGATAAACATCCTTAGCATCAGAGAACAGATCAACATCCTTAGCATGAGAGAACAGATAAACATCCTTAGCATCAGAGAACAGATAAACATCCTTAGCATCAGAGAACAGATAAACATCCTTAGCATCAGAGAACAGATAAACATCCTTAGCATCAGAGAACAGATAAACATCCTTAGCATCAGAGAACAGATAAACATCCTTAGCATCAGAGAACAGATAAACATCCTTAGCATCAGAGAACAGATAAACATCCTTAGCACCAGAGAACAGATAAACATCCTTACATGGGTAGAACCACCGATACCACCATAAGCCAACTGGATTGTATCCTCACATGAAATGGAATCCATCAACAAGAGGATGAGAGAAGAGGCAATGTGGATTTAAGACTAAGTCTTGTCTAAGGACACCATCACGGTGGTTCTGCCTGGGATGGAACTCACAATCTCCTAGTTACAAGCACACTGTAATCCTTGTCTAAGAACACCACCACGGTGGTTCTGACTGGGCTGGAACTCACAATCTCTCAGTTACAAGCACATTGTAATCCTTGTCTAAGAACACCAGCACGGTGGTTCTGACTGGGCTGGAACTCACAATCTCTCAGTTACAAGCACACTGTAATACTGGTCTAAGAACACCACCACGGTGGTTCTGCCTGGGCTGGAACTCACAATCTCCTAGTTACAAGCACACTGTAATCCTTGTCTAAGAACACCACCACGGTGGTTCTGCCTGGGCTGGAACTCACAATCTCCTAGTTACAAGCACACCGTAATCCTTGTCTAAGAACACCAACTACTTCAGCGGGCACCCCTATTAAGCAGCCAACCTGTATTAAGCAGCCATTTTCCAGATTCCCAATATGTTGTTTTATTATACATTAATGATTTGACCTCTATTAAGCAGCCACCTGTGCTAAGCTGCCACATTCTGTGATTCCATTGGCTGGCTGCCTAAGACAGGCTTGACTGTATTTCGCTAAATCCAAGGCTCTTTGAATCTATAATCAGAAAATATATTAACCCTTTCAACACCACAGACCTCTAAATAGGCTTACAAAAAGTGTAGATCCAGAAGAGCCGTCTCATCAGGATCTGCACTTTTTGCCAGTGATATGACTATTTTTAGACATAATTACCCATTTTGATAAATGAACTTGTCCAAATGTGATTTTCTGATTCATTTATTGGTTTATGAATATCATGGACCAGTCCATGCGAGTTACTTGGTGTTGAATGGGTTAAACTAAAAACTTACCCTAACACTTCCTCTGTTGCACCATCCTTACCAGACATGTCAAAGGACGTTAAGTGAGGTAGACAGGTTGGTCGCGATAAGAGGTCGATTATTTTGAACTTTGGCAATGGATTTGTTGAGAGAATTGTTTGTACACTCGAGTCATCTGACACATCTAGATGGACAAGTTTCTTTAGTTCACAGAGTACTGGCACTATATCACAAGTCTGTGCCGCCCGCAGACAATACATTGACAAATATTTTAATCTTTCTTTACATTTCCTCAGCGCTGATATATCGTCTATGAGTGTGTCTGAAATATCGAGGTTTTCCAGCTTTGGCAGGTCCTCGGCGATTATTTCCAAACCGTGTTTATTGAACTGTGTCCGACTCACGTTCAGACTGACGAGACTACGGAGCTTGGACAGCGATACCATCACACAGAACTTTGTTGTACTGTTCAAGAAGGTGCTATTGCTAACACTGAGTGATCGCAAATTCGTTAGAGTCCATTCTCCGAGACAACCAATTACATCATTTATTGTTATACTTTTTAGACCGGTTATTTCTAAATCCGATATTTTATGCTGCTTTAATGTCCGTAGTCCTTTTGTACTCAACTGTGCATTCCGTATACAAACTCGTCTAAGATTCATTACTTTTGGGTCAAACAACGTCAATGTCTCATCGGTCAATTTACTTTTCGCGCACAGCTTTTCCAGAAGGCCTTCTGAGAGATGATGCTGGAAAAAGATGTCTGGTTCCTTGAATACAAGTTTCGGGTCACCGAGCTCTGTGATTCCTGGCTCGCATAGCTGGCTTAGATTGTCACAAATGAAGTCTATGCAACAGTTATGGAGACTAACGGGAGTGTCATACATCGTGTGAAATTTATGTGGCACCTCTGTGAGTTCCCTCATTCATACCAACAATTCTGTTCGCATCTGTGATAATAGTAAAATAATGAAAATGACAGTTTGCAGAGTAAACATTTACACGGTACAACTACTAAACTAGTATTTAGTGATATGCACAACGACATATAGGTACAATTCAATCTTGCTCGTATTAATGGGGAAACCCAATATAGCTTGACAGATAGGTGAATAATTTAATGCAGGGCCGGCATGATTTAAATCAAGTGATTGAAATCATGATTTAAACCACCCCAAAAAAGTAGACGTTTTTGTTTTTCTAAAAATTCATTTAAAAAGACTTGTGTGGATCATTGAGTGATAACATTGACAATATATGAAAAATAAGAAATGTGTGGATCAATGAGTGAAAACATTGACAATAAAAATATGAAAAATAAGAAATGTGTGTTAATTTTGATTACTTGGTCAAAGAATTGAACTTATTGTTTTTAAAATGTAATAATTTTTTTATATTTCAAACTACTTTTATTGGTGATTTAAATCGATTTTTTTGCCGGCCCTGATTTAATGCATATAATATGTACATGTATGTACGTGATCTACCAATGTCAAACACAATTTACACCTGACTTACCCGGATACATTGTACATTGTTTACTTAAACATGATACTTGTAAGGGTGAATTTCATTTATACAAGTCATGTACGTGTACATTTTGTTTGTTTTGATGCAAAAATGTTACAAAGGTTTGACAAACCACACATTTATTCACATAATGTAGCAACACAAAAAATGCAATTCTAAGCATACCTAAAGACAGAAAATATGCAACTAAACAATTCTAAACATAACTAAAGACAGAAAATATGCAACTGAACAATTCTAAACATACCTAAAGACAAAAAATATGCAACTGAACAATTCTAAGCATACCTAAAGACAGACAATATCCAACTGAACAATTCTAAACATACCTAAAGACTGAAAATATCCAACTGAACAATTTCTCTTAAAGCAATTGCACTGTGACAGCGTAGTAAAACTAACTTATATTGATCCATATATAAGGATGGATGGCAACGAATGGCAAAAACGGTATTCGAATATTCGATTGGCTAGGTATTCAAATATTCAGAACCACATGACATCTTGTGTGACTGTGACTGTCGCATCACTGTATGTACACACTATCCACAATCTCCATGCTTTCCACACTCTCTCCACTAACCTTAAATGGTGTTATTTAACCCTTTCAACCCCACAGGCCTCTAAATAGGCTTATGAAAAGTGTAGATCAAGATGAGCCGACTCGTAACGAGCCGTCTCATCAGGATCTGCACTTTTTTGCCAGTAATAATTATTACTATTTTTAGATAAAATTACCCATTTTGATAAATGAACTGGTCCAAATGTAATTTTCTTATTAATTTATTGGTCTAAAAATAGCATGCACCAGTCCATGTCAGTTACTTGGGGTTGAAAGGGTTAATAAATGTCAACAATATATGGTTAAAATGCACAGTACAACCATTCAATACAACATTTTAATATAAGGAGTGCTTTATAATGGGCCAGTGTATAACTTACTTGCCAACTGTTTGCATGAAAATTGTAAAAAAAAAAGTTGTTTGTTTAGAAGTCCAAAGGGCGAAGACAAGATACCTAGCGCAACTATTTCGCCCACATCACCCTCTAAAATGATTCCTCAATAGTACATGTATAATGTACATCAGGGTTCATTCTAGGTCAGAATTTTTGGGAGAAGTGAGAAAGCATGTCGCGTCCTTAAATGGTGTTATTTAATAAATTTCAACAAAATATGGTTAAAATGCACAGTATGACCATTAAATACAATATTATAATAGAAGGAGTGCTTTATAATGGGTCAGTGTATCTTACTGGCCAAAATTTTGTATGAAAATTGTAAAAAAAAAAAATTGGGAGGGGAGAAGTGGGCCCCCAGAGGGCGAAGTCAAGGTCCCTAGGGCGACTATTTCGCCCACATCGCAATGATCCCTGCTACATTGTATCTCACACTTACACAGAGTAATTATCCCAGAAGCAAGATTAAATTACCACCAGGGAGAAACAACCAGACAGGCTCCAGTGACGAACCACTTTGTACTGTAGAAATCATTTAGATATAGCTCATATAATGCTCATTAACAGTGGTTATCGATGATAAAACCTGAGGTTTCGTATGAATTACGATGTAAACGTACACTATATACATGTAGGTATTTTATTCCAGGTGATTATACAGCAATTCATCGTATTAAGATCAGTAATAAAATGTATCAACTAAGATATGAATATTGATATTATATGGTTATTACCGGTAGTTAGCTACAGATATTGTAAAACACTTAATTACCGGTAGTTAGCTACAGATACTGTAAAACACTTAATTACCGGTAGTTAGCTATAGATATTGTAAAACACTTAATTACCGGTAGTTAGCTACAGATATTGTAAAACACTTAATTACCGGTAGTTAGCTACAGATACTGTAAAACACTTAATTACCGGTAGTTAGCTACAGATATTGTAAAACACTTAATTACCGGTAGTTAGCTACAGATATTGTAAAACACTTAATTACCGGTAGTTTGCTACAGATACTGTAAAACACTTAATTACCGGTAGTTAGTTACAGATATTGTAAAACACTTAATTACCGGTAGTTAGTTACAGATACTGTAAAACACTTAATTACCGGTAGTTAGCTACAGATATTGTAAAACACTTAATTACCGGTAGTTAGCTACAGATATTGTAAAACACTTAATTACCGGTAGTTAGCTACAGATATTGTAAAACACTTAATTACCGGTAGTTAGCTACAGATACTGTAAAACACTTAATTACCGGTAGTTAGCTACAGATATTGTAAAACACTTAATTACCGGTAGTTAGCTACAGATATTGTAAAACACTTAATTACCGGTAGTTAGCTACAGATATTGTAAAACACTTAATTACCAGTAGTTAGCTACAGATATTGTAAAACACTTAATTACCGGTAGTTAGCTACAGATACTGTAAAACACTTAATTACCGGTAGTTAGTTACAGATACTGTAAAACACTTAATTACCGGTAGTTAGCTACAGATATTGTAAAACACTTAATTACCGGTAGTTAGTTACAGATACTGTAAAACACTTAATTACCGGTAGTTAGCTACAGATATTGTAAAACACTTAATTACCGGTAGTTAGCTACAGATATTGTAAAACACTTAATTACCGGTAGTTAGCTACAGATATTGTAAAACACTTAATTACCGGTAGTTAGCTACAGATATTGTAAAACACTTAATTACCGGTAGTTAGCTACAGATATTGTAAAACACTTAATTACCGGTAGTTAGCTACAGATATTGTAAAACACTTAATTACCGGTAGTTAGCTACAGATATTGTAAAACACTTAATTACTGGTAGTTAGCTACAGATATTGTAAAACACTTAATTACCGGTAGTTAGCTACATATATTGTAAAACACTTAATTACCGGTAGTTAGCTATAGATATTGTAAAACACTTAATTACCGGTAGTTAGTTACAGATATTGTAAAACACTTAATTACCGGTAGTTAGCTACAGATATTGTAAAACACTTAATTACCGGTAGTTAGCTACAGATATTGTAAAACACTTAATTACCGGTAGTTAGCTACAGATATTGTAAAACACTTAATTACCGGTAGTTAGCTACAGATACTGTAAAACACTTAATTACCGGTAGTTAGTTACAGATACTGTAAAACACTTAATTACCGGTAGTTAGTTACAGATACTGTAAAACACTTAATTACCGGTAGTTAGCTACAGATACTGTAAAACACTTAATTACCGGTAGTTAGTTACAGATACTGTAAAACACTTAATTACCGGTAGTTTGCTACAGATACTGTAAAACACTTAATTACCGGTAGTTAGTTACAGATACTGTAAAACACTTAATTACCGGTAGTTAGCTACAGATATTGTAAAACACTTAATTACCGGTAGTTAGCTACAGATACTGTAAAACACTTAATTACCGGTAGTTAGTTACAGATACTGTAAAACACTTAATTACCGGTAGTTAGCTACAGATACTGTAAAACACTTAATTACCGGTAGTTAGCTACAGATACTGTAAAACACTTAATTACCGGTAGTTAGTTACAGATACTGTAAAACACTTAATTACCGGTAGTTAGCTACAGATACTGTAAAACACTTAATTACCGGTAGTTAGTTACAGATACTGTAAAACACTTAATTACCGGTAGTTAGCTACAGATACTGTAAAACACTTAATTACCGGTAGTTAGTTACAGATACTGTAAAACACTTAATTACCGGTAGTTAGCTACAGATACTGTAAAACACTTAATTACCGGTAGTTTGCTACAGATACTGTAAAACACTTAATTACCGGTAGTTTGCTACAGATACTGTAAAACACTTAATTAGGACCGACTAGGAATTTTGTTGAGTGTACATTGACTGGGTTCAGTATTTCTGGTCTGGTCCATGATATTTTTAGACCAATAAATTAATAACAAAATTACATTTGGATCAGTTCATTTATCAAAATGGGTAATTTTATTTAAAAATAGTAATAATTATTACTGGCAAAAAAGTGCAGATCCTGATGAGATGGCTCGTTACGAGCCGGCTCATCTGGATCTACACTTTTCATAAGCCTATTTAGAGGCCTGTGGGGTTGAAAGGGTTAAGTAAGTTACACATTCTGAACTATTCAGACTTACAGAATGGATCTGTAGTTCAGTGGTAACATGCTGGACTGGTAATCTAGGGATTGCAGGTTCGATCCCCCGTCTGACCCTAATAAAATTAACAGTCTTTCAGATGGGATGTTAAACCGAGGTCTTGTGTCGGTGCTTTACACCGTGCACGTAAAAGAACCAGAGGAGACTCTGGAATGGGTCTCTCTCTCTCTGTGTATCATTGCACTATCCTCCAAAAATCTAAAATGACTAATCTCTTCAGGAGGCATCGCTCATATGGGCAACCGGTAGCGACGATAAATAAATGTAAAACATACACAACTATTCACTACACAGACTGCTTACACATTCTAAACTATTCACTGCACAGACTGGATATATAGTGTTTCCTTTTCATTTACAGTTAAGTTCCAAATTGTAAATTACGCTATCCCCTTCACAGACTGGATACAGTATTACTGTGATCGTAAGTTACACCAAACAGAGTTGCAAGACAAGCTCTATTGGAAACATATCACCATGGAGATGTAAGAAAAGCTCTATTGGAAACACATCACCATGGATCTGTAAGAAAAGCTATATTGGAAACACATCACCATGGAGATGTAAGAAAAGCTATATTGGAAACACATCACCATGGAGATGTAAGAAAAGCTCTATTGGAAACACATCACTATGGGGATGTAAGAAAAGCGCTATTGGAAACACATCACTATGGGGATGTAAGAAAAGCGCTATTGGAAACACATCACTATGGGGATGTAAGAAAAGCGCTATTGGAAACACATCACTATGGGGATGTAAGAAAAGCGCTATTGGGAACACATCACTATGGGGATGTAAGAAAAGCGCTATTGGAAACACATCACCATGGAGGTGTAAGAAAAGCTCTATTGGAAACACATCACCACGGAGATGTAAGAAAAGCTCTATTGGAAACACATCACCATGGAGATGTAAGAAAAGCTCTATTGGAAACGCATCACCATGGAGATGTAAGAATAGCTCTATTGGAAACACATCACAAGGAGATGTAAGAAAAGCTCTATTGGAAACACATCACCATGGAGATGTAAGAAAAGCTCTATTGGAAACACATCACCATGGATCTGTAAGAAAAGCTATATTGGAAACACATCACCATGGAGATGTAAGAAAAGCTATATTGGAAACACATCACCATGGAGATGTAAGAAAAGCTCTATTGGAAACACATCACTATGGGGATGTAAGAAAAGCGCTATTGGAAACACATCACTATGGGGATGTAAGAAAAGCGCTATTGGAAACACATCACTATTGGAAACACATCACTATGGGGATGTAAGAAAAGCGCTATTGGGAACACATCACTATGGGGATGTAAGAAAAGCGCTATTGGAAACACATCACCATGGAGGTGTAAGAAAAGCTCTATTGGAAACACATCACCATGGAGATGTAAGAAAAGCTCTATTGGAAACACATCACCATGGAGATGTAAGAAAAGCTCTATTGGAAACGCATCACCATGGAGATGTAAGAATAGCTCTATTGGAAACACATCACAAGGAGATGTAAGAAAAGCTCTATTGGAAACACATCACCATGGAGATGTAAGAAAAGCTCTATTGGAAACACATCACCATGGATCTGTAAGAAAAGCTATATTGGAAACACATCACCATGGAGATGTAAGAAAAGCTATATTGGAAACACATCACCATGGAGATGTAAGAAAAGCTCTATTGGAAATACATCACCACGGAGATGTAAGAAAAGCTATATTGGAAACACATCACCACGGACATGTTGTATTGTTATACTAACTTAGTGAGTGACTGAGCAACTGGCTTAACGGCCAGCACAGCTTAGACTATATCGCGCCGGGTTAAGTAATGGCCAGCACAGTTCAGACTATATCGTGCCAGTTTAAGTATATTGTAGACAGGATAGATAAAATGAGTCTAGCACCTCCAAGAGTTTTTTTAATTTTTAAGGCTCCAAAAGTTTCAGATAAGGAATTACCACTAGAGGACAGAAGATGCGTGCAAAGAACGAGGCTCTGCTAAGGATACTGGGCATACATTTTCATTATCGGAAACCGTAACAATACAACAACCGCGAAAACTACTGTGTTTAGTTTTTCAGCCAAGTTTATATTTCACTTCAGGAGTCTAGGGTTTTGACATTCAGGATGTAGACGCTTTTACTCCAAAAGGAACGAAATCGACAGAAAGACAATATTGCATTTCTGTTGTTCACGATGAAACAATGATTCTGGTGTTATTTGATCGATCTCCATCAAATAAAAAGTATTTGTTAATAGAATATATGGTCTTCAGGTCGGGACCACAAGGACATATCAGCGATCTGGTCGATTTTACGATTTCTCGTCGATGTTTCTATATGCTTGTTTTATTTCCGCTGGTTGCCTTCAGTAAACATTACTTACTATATGACCAAAGGGCAAACAAAATTGTGTCAATTTGTGTCTTGTGCCTTCACCCATCTAACCAGTGATGGCGATGTGGCCGAAAAAGCGATGATTTTACCCGCTTAGCCCCCAAAATTGAACACTGAAGCTGTATCACAACAATCTTATTCCTTAGTGGTGTGGCATCCGTGGTACAATGTCGGATTTGTAATCGAAGGGTCCCGCGTTTGATACTCGATAATGGCACATATGTAGTGTCCTTGAACAAGACACCGCACAAACATTTCTTAGTAGTGGTTAAGAACTTAAGTAGTTTATACATTATATTTGAGCTCGATTGCGAAAAACAAGTTTCTACAACATATATTAATTACTTTCGAGTCCTCATTCCTGATTAGAATCCATCGCCACAAGGGAGAGAGAAGAGGCATTGTGGAATTTAAATGCCTTGCATAAGGGCACAATAGCAATGGCTACAGCTGGGTGCGAACTCTGGGCCTTTAGCACCTGAAGCAAACTAGCCATCATGGCTAAGCCTGCCCAGTAAAACATGTCTAGGTCCCCTAGACATAAATGGAACATAAATACACCAACTGTGGCACAGGGTGGGATTTTGTGCAGCAATGGTAGAAGGAAAAGATGTCTCCCAATTCTTAATTATTTTTATCTGATTTTATTAAACATTCTGAATATATTATGTATTTGACTTCACTAACAGTTGCCTGTGAGCGCAAATGTCTAGATCAACAGCAGGGATTTGACTATCAGTATCAGGAAGATAGAATGTTAGAAAGAAGTCGAGGGGCTGGTACCAGCCCTGCCAAGCCATGACTTTTTAACACCAGTACGTAAGAACAAACGTAAAGTAACCCCCAAGACATTTAGTGGCTATAATACTGACAACATCATAGATAGACAAACTGTGAACCACTCTAGGTGTTTTGTGCCAGTGCAGGACAAAACAATATAGACAGTCATTCTTCCCACAGACTATTATTGACTGGAATAAACTGGAAGATAGTGTTGCATGCGCGAGTGCAGTCTGCAGCTTCAGAACAGCTGTCCACAAGTGGGACTAGAAGACTCCCACACTCTCTCTCCCGTTGCGTCTACGCTGAAAGGCCCTGCAACGTTACTATCCAGATCCATATCAAGAAGTCAAAATATTGAAAACCGATGGTGATGTATTCATATGAATTAATGACAATTTGCTTACCAATAGAATAATCAGATGCTACATAAACTACAAGAATATTGCAATCGAAGTAAAGTGTAGTGTAGTAAACATGTACAAGCTTAAAAATTCCAAATTAATAACGAAAGTCAAAATGATTTTTTTACCGGAAGTATGGTAAATGATAATTCCGGCTATATCGTTATCGTCTAGTCTCGTCCAGGTCTTAGGTGGTGTAGGGTAGCTGTGTGTGAGAATCCTCATTAGAAAGGGCTGTTTGAAGAATGCCAAAGCCTCAGCTATAGATGCTTCTAATTTGTTCCAGAGTGGGGCGGTTCATGGAGGCTATAGTATACTTGGAGCAATCTGTTAATGTTGATCATTCCTGGAACATGTTGCTGCTCTTATGTTTTTGTTTGGTTTTTGTTATGCTTTATTTATTTTACAACGATTGCGAAGCAAGTTTCAGCAACTTATATTAATCACTCTCGTTGGCTTGGATGAAAGCGTATATGTGGTCATTCATGTGGGAGGAAACCGGAGTACCCGGAGAAAACCCACCTGTCCGATCTGGCGACCATCGTACCATCTCACATACTTCCCTGTCCGAGGATCGAACCCGGGTCGCATTGGTGAGAAGCGAGGCTCTTATGTTTGGTTTGAGATGAATCGCTGTAATAATGTCGACGAGGTCATTTATGATCATGCAATGCATTGTGAGTCGAAGTTTGTTTGTCCTTGTTTCTAAGGAGGCCCAGTCAAGATATTCTAGCATGAGTTGTACGTCATGAATATTGCTGCTCAGCGTTACAGCATTATAATCTGATGAATCTAGTCTTTATTATATGGGCACCATATTGTACTGCAGTACTCATGATTTGATCATACCAGATTGTTGTAAACATTGGTCTTTATTGTGGCTGTGTGAAGATTACGCCGAATCTCACCTAGCATGTTATTTGCCTTCTTTGTAACTTGATTGTTATGTTCCTTTCGGAATCGATTCAGTCATACGTATTTGGTTGGTTGTGTCATCTTTTGCTAGTTCTACACATTTCATGTTGCATTTGAAAGCTTTTGAAGACTCGGATATTACCACACAGAGAAAACTGCACTTCTGGAGGTGAAACTCCGTTCCCAACTTTTGTCCCGAGGTTGCAAGAAGACCCAGTAGTTGCAGTTGATCCGCAGTTGTCATGATTTGGCATTAATGGATACAGTCATCGACACACACTATTGTCCTGGACTCGACACTCCGGTGGAGGTCGTATAGCACAGCACAGCACACAGCACAGCACACAGCACAGCACAGCACAGCACACAGCCCACCGCACACATCACACAGCACAGCACATTGGAATTATCCAGATACGTCGGATCATTGATATCAGGTATTTGGTATATTCAAAAAGCAAAAATATAAGGATGAAACCCACATTCTCCATCTTACACAACACAATTTCATAATTTGTTTGCTCCCCATGCAGCCGTAGTGCATGGCAAATAGCACAGCGATTAGTACTTATTAACCTGAAAGACCCATCAAAAATCTAAAATTATTAATCTCGTCGCTCATATTGGCAACCGGTAGCGACGATAAATAAGCGTAAAACACGCACGCACGCACGCACGAACGCACGCACGCACGCACGCACGCACGCATCTCTCTCCCGTCGCGATATATACCAAATTTGGTCCTGCGACGTATACATCCAGATCCAGATCCAGAACACTTTGAAGTAGCATGCGGTACGTGATATACAGATTTTATCACAATCGTTGCAAGTAAATAAATGGCTGAAGTTACAGGAATCGACTTGTTAAAATGATGTTTAAATTATTTATATCGCCAGTTGCAATGCATGTGGGTTTATGATACATGCAGTTTACTTATAGCTTTATCTAAACTGACTTTCCAATACAGTATGTAAATCCAGGACTGCATAATTTGAACTATGTTTTGCAGGTTATAAATGTATACATGATTGATTCGCACCATGACTGATTCGGACTAGAGTCTAGATCGGTTGTTGATTCCTCAGATGCATATTTATTAGGGCTCGATCCTGATAAAAATTTGGGACCTCATATAAATTTGCTGATCTCAAATTTTCAAAGTAATTTGCCGACAGTATGAGAAACTAACAGACATGTTTTTGAATTCAACTCAATTGGATTTGTCACCAATTTGGTGGTTCTGGTTCTATGCGTTGCATGGCCTTTTGGCGTAAGCACAACGGGAGAGAGATGGGATGATGACACTAATCCCGTTGTTGGAGGGCTGATCTGAAGCCCTGAACTGTCTGTACCCATACGAATGGTTCACTTAGGATTATTCCACTTGATTACAGTTTGTGGAAAGAATGAGATTTTGTACTGGTTCACCTTTGCACTGAAATGTCTTAAAACACTTAGTAGTTCATATGCGCTTGTTTAGTCACTAACTACACAATTGTCAAATGTCTTGGGTTTTATAAGGCACTTACCACGGTGTGGGGTCAGAAATGAATGACAGGGTGAGTGCAACTAATGCCAAATTAACAGATCGAGAGTCATAATTATAATATAGATCTATGTATGCAGTGAATATAGCACCTCCAAGAGTTGCAGATAAGGAAATCCCACCCCTTGTTGTGAATCTAGCACCTCCAATAGTTGCAGATAAGGAAATCGCAGTCCTCATAGTGAATCTAACACCTCCAAGAGTTGTAGATAAGGAAATCCCACCCCTCGTTGTGAATCTAGCACCTCCAAGAGTTGTAGATAAGGAAATCCCACCCCTCGTTGTAAATCTAGCACCTCCAAGAGTGGCAGTAAAGGAAATCCCAGCCCTCGTAGTGAATCTAGCACCTCCAAGAGTTGCAGTAAAGGAAATCCCAGCCTTCGTAGTTAATCTAGCACCTCCAAGAGTTGCAGATAAGGAAATCCCACCCCTCGTAGTGAATCTAGCACCTCCAAGAGTTGCAGATAAGGAAATCCCAGCCCTTGTAGTGAATCTAGCACCTCCAAGAGTTGCAGATAAGGAAATCCCAGTCCTCATAGTGAATCTAACACCTCCAAGAGTTGCAGATAAGGAAATCCCACCCCTCGTTGTAAATCTAGCACCTCCAATAGTTGCAGATAAGGAAATCGCAGTCCTCATAGTGAATCTAACACCTCCAAGAGTTGCAGAATAGGAAATCCCAGCTGAGGGCTGAAGATGCGTGCAAAGAACGAGGCTCTGCCGATAAATATTGATTGGTATACCGAGTATAAATCGGTACCTATAGTTTGTACTCTGTCTATTGATCATGACTCAACCTCATTATGGTATGCTGACTCAACATTGTCGAATCTTGTTCCATGGAAACTCCTGCACCACGGCAACTTTATAAATTAACAATATTAATAAATTATATGATATTTACAGGTAGTGGCCTGAATATCTGTTATGTTACTGAATGAGTTAATGTGACTTCAACAATGAAGATAGATTTGGAGGTACTTGCATCAACTGCTATCAAGCGGAAAAAACCATGGCCTCGGATAATTTGGATTGGGGAGGTATGTATATTTTGTCAACAATGTAGATAATATTTAGGGATGTCAATGATTCCGAAAATGAATTTGAAAAATCGTTTCCGAATAGCCATTCGATCGAATAAAATCTAGAAGAAATGATATTTACCGACACTTCACATGTTATTTATGCAAGGTTGGAAGATCATTTGTTTTATATTTTTATACATCAGTGTGCGTTACTGGTATATAATTGCGTAATTAAACAGCTCGCATAGTGGTGTTATTTGGCTGCAGTTACTCCCCAATGATCTAAATGTGCTAAAAAAATAACCCAAGTTTTCAATAATAAATGAATGATTTCAATGCTGGCTAAATTCGCGATTTCTGATATATAAATTAGTTGGTAGAATCACCAAAGAACACAAACAGAAAAATTGGCCATCTGTCACATATTTATTCCCTCTGGTGACAAACAATTTTGGATAAGATTTTTCATCGCCGCTGCGATCTATTTATTTACATGGCTGTGCGATCTATTTATTTACATGGCTGTGCGATCTATTTATTTACATGGCTGTGCGATCTATTTATTTACATGGCTGTGCGATCTATTTATTTACATGGCTGTGTGATCTATTTATTTACATGGCTGTGCGATCTATTTATTTACATGGCTGTGCGATCTATTTATTTACATGGCTGTGCGATCTATTTATTTACATGGCTGTGCGATCTATTTATTTACATGGCTGTGCGGTCTATTTATTTACATGGCTGTGCGATCTATTTATTTACATGGCTGTGCGGTCTATTTATTTACATGGCTGTGCGATCTATTTATTTACATGGCTGTGCGATCTATTTATTTACATGGCTGTGCGGTCTATTTATTTACATGGCTGTGCGGTCTATTTATTTACATGGCTGTGCGGTCTATTTATTTACATGGCTGTGCGGTCTATTTTCTATAGAAACTTAACAGTCTAATTTTATTTCTGGTTTGGATTTTTGTTTGTTACAGCCATCGTTTATACAAATTTATTTTAGCTCGATTGCGAAACAAGTTCTTTCAACTTATATAAATCACTCTCGAGACCTCATTCCTGATGGAATCCATCGCCACGAGGGAGAGAAGAGGCAACGTGGAATTTAAATGCCTTGCCTAAGGACATAATCGTAACGGCTCCAGCGGGACTCGAACTCCAGACCTTTCGCACCTGAAGCGAACGCGCATCCACTGCACCATCACGACTTCCACAAAGTAAATAAAAATAGAAGAAACAATTGCATTGTTCAAAAACAAGCATACTACTTTCACACTAAAATGGAGACTGTTTCTGAACCACATTAATTAACTAGCATTTAAATGCTATAGTAGATACTCAACCATCCACACGATGTTACAGCCATCGTTTGTTTAACTTTCTCTATTGGATTATGGGGGTCTCTGTAGCTAGGTGGTTACGGTTGTTAACTTCAAATCACCCCCCCCCCCACTGCAGTATGTTTGTATCTCATTGAGGGTGTCAAAGTCTTCCAAGTGAGCAAGCTATTCAGCTGGCTTGCGGAAGGTCAGTGGGTCTACACAAGTGCTTCTCCAGCTGGAAATACTACTTTTAATTTAAACTTTTATTTATTTTACAACGATTGCTAAGCAAGTTTTACCAATTTATATTAATCACTCTTGTTGGCGCAGATGAAAGCGTAAATATGGTCATTCGTGTGGGAGGAAACCGGGTTAGCCAGAGAAAACTGTCCGATCTGGCGACCACCGTACCATCTCACATACTTCCCTGTCCTAGGATCGAACCCGGGTAGCATTGGTGAGATGCGAGCGCACTAACCACTGCGCTAATCGGAAATACTACTTGGAGGGGCACCCGGTGTCTTCCTCCACCAATAATACCTGGACAATCGCCATATGACCTAAGCTGTTGGTGTGTCTCTATACCCCAAAAACAAGCAAACAAACAAATGATTGGTTTTTGAAGTAATAAACACATAATTCCGTGTTTGAAAACATTCTTGCTGTTGGTATAACATATACAATGTAAAAGTAAATGTTTTATTATGGCGTCACCCATATTGAAGGAGCTGCCCGGGCCAGCCATTTCTGACTTATGAGACACCTCATATGAATATCAGTACATCTGATAGGCAGTCGGTAACCAGTATTTACTAGTAACTAGCTGGCAGCTCACCTACCAACCGGCCATATCAGAATGAACATCGGATACAGTTCGAACCTTTACATGTGAGTGAAAATAGTTTGTGTTGATACAGAAATGAGATGTTTAATGTGTATCATGTATTCTATACCAGGAACAGGAGAGCCTACTGTTGATTGATGACCTTGGGAAACGGATTAGTGTTCTCTATGTACCATCAGGAAAAACTAAACGCAAGATCACAAAACTGTCTCCTCTCGTGGAACAAGTGAAATGTTTCGGTGGAACCAAGAACGGTAAGAATTGCTTTGTTGCATATTTTAAGTATAAAATAAAAATAGAAGAAACAATTGCATTGTTCAAAAACAAGCATACTACTTTCACGCTAAAATGGAGACTGTTTCTGAACCACATTAATTAACTAGCATTTAAATGCTATAGTAGATACTCAACCATCCACACGATTTCTCTTCTCCTATATTTCTCTCTCTCTTTCAAAAAACGTAATGAAATTTTCTCTCCACCATACACATACATTGTATTGATATTTAATGTATCTGCGATTTAGCCTGGAAATACTCTATAAAATACATTCATTTATGTTAGTACATTGTATTGTTAACATTTTGTATGTTTGTATGGTGATAGAGAAATAAAAAATGGAATTAACAAAAAGAATGGTAAGAATTGTATTACCTATCCATCAAGACTTCTCTCCTACGCGATATTGACCAGCCAGAAGACTATAGCACATTGATCCTTGTCAGAAGATGAACCCTGCTGATTTTGGGGTCAGTGGGTGAAATATGAAGTTCACAGACAGGGAGGGAGGGGCCTCTAATTTAAAAGCCATTTCTTCTCAATAGCTTGGAAATTATTAGTTGTCAAGATACAGTCTTCAAACGTTATAGGAATATTGATTTATAAGTACAGTCTACATCCGTTATGTCGAATTCCGTCGGACCGAACAAAATACATCGACATAACCGAAGTTTGACTTAATTAAATTCGACATAAACAGAGCCAGTTGTATGTAAAATGATAGTGTCTGAAACGGGACTTTGATCCGATTTCGAGATAACCGTATAATTCGACATAACCGCCTTTGACATAGCGGATGTAGACTGTAGACGAATCCTGGTGTCTGTGTAACCATGCTATGAAACACTGTTTACAATCACTAGCTTGTGGAGATATTGGCTTACATACATTATACATTGTCTGCACATTGAACCCTATTTATTTTGAGCTACAATATTTATTTTTCATATTATAATTAACGAATACATATAAGCAACTTAGCAGACAACATAAGAGAAACCAGTCGCCCAAATGCCTCAGCGGAGGCGACTAGAAAGAAAACTATGAAACAAGTGACATGAACACAGACCAGGTGGAGTTTTTTTCTAGTCATGTTTTGTACATTTGAGTGGTCATTGTTTCTTCAGGCCGGTACTTGTTGGGTGTTCTACAGAATGGTGAGGTCTTTGTCTGGCATAAGGACAAGGATATTGTCAAGTTTGTTGCTGGTCTAGATACACTAACAGACATCATTCAAACAGGTAATATTAAAATAAAGTTGTAAGAACTTGTTTCGCAAGCGAGCTAAAATAAATAAACATTTTTGAAATAACAGTTACTTTAGCGAAATATAAACTGTAGTCAAGTTTTCTAATCGCCCACTGATATCTGTGTGTGTGCAGCACATTCTAAGTAAATAAATAATTATTTATAGGACTCGCTTAACCCATTCAACCCCAAGTAACTGACATGGACTGGTGCATGATATTTTTAGACCAATAAATGAATAAGAAAATTACCTTTGGACCAGTTCATTGATCAAAATGGGTAATTTTATCTAAAAATAATAATAATTATTACTGGCAAAAAGTGCAGATCCTGATGAGACGGCTCGTCACAAGCTGGCTCATCTGGATCTACACTTTTCATAAGCCTATTTAGAGGCCTGTGGTGTTGAAAGGGTTAATCTCAATATTGCATTCATTATAATTCCAGAAACCTGTCATATTGATGCATCAGATGACTGCTCGTACATCTTTCTGGCTGTCGGGAAGAATTCATTTCTTTTGTGGGTAAAAGAAAAGGGAGAGTCCATTCTGAAAGATAAGGGTGATCCAGCAATGAAAGGTTCCTGGCACAGGCTTACAGTGCCAGATGGAATGGAACTCCCCACTTCGGAATCTAGGGAGTGCAGCATGTCGAGTGTATTCTACGAAAATCATGTAGGTTGTTGTTCCCCCACATCCAATCGTATGTATGTTCCATTTACTTGTATGTAAAGCCCCATGTGGGGGTGGGGAACCTAGACTTGTCTTCCTGGGAAGACTTAGCAGACCGCAGTACTAAGCAATGTGTGTGCTGTGCCTTGCTCAAGGGCACTACATACCTGCCCTGATCGAGTATCGAACCCATCGATTCCAAATCCGGCGCTCTAACACTGGACCACTGGACATTTAACAGGGGACTGCACCAAAGATATGAACGTCTATTCCATACACAGCTTCTGTACCAAACACCTGAACATCTATTCCATACACAGCTTCTGTACCAAACACCTGAACGTCTATTCCATACACAGCTTCTGTACCAAACACCTGAATGTCTATTCCATACACAGCTTCTGTACCAAACACCTGAATGTCTATTCCATACACAGCTTATGTACCAAACACCTGAACGTCTATTCCATACACGGCTTCTGTACCAAACACCTGAATGTCTATTCCATACACAGCTTCTGTACCAAACACCTGAACATCTATTCCATACACAGCTTCTGTACCAAACACCTGAACGTCTATTCCATACACAGCTTCTGTACCAAACACCTGAACATCTATTCCATACACAGCTTCTGTACCAAACACCTGAACGTCTATTCCATACACAGCTTCTGTACCAAACACCTGAACGTCTATTCCATACACAGCTTCTGTACCAAACACCTGAATGTCTATTCCATACACAGCTTCTGTACCAAACACCTGAACATCTATTCCATACACAGCTTCTGTACCAAACACCTGAACATCTATTCCATACACAGCTTCTGTACCAAACACCTGAACATCTATTCCATACACAGCTTCTGTACCAAACACCTGAATGTCTATTCCATACACAGCTTCTGTACCAAACACCTGAACATCTATTCCATACACAGCTTCTGTACCAAACACCTGAATGTCTATTCCATACACAGCTTCTGTACCAAACACCTGAACATCTATTCCATACACAGCTTCTGTACCAAACACCTGAACGTCTATTCCATACACAGCTTCTGTACCAAACACCTGAACATCTATTCCATACACAGCTTCTGTACCAAACACCTGAACGTCTATTCCATACACAGCTTCTGTACCAAACACCTGAACGTCTATTCCATACACAGCTTCTGTACCAAACACCTGAATGTCTATTCCATACACAGCTTCTGTACCAAACACCTGAACATCTATTCCATACACAGCTTCTGTACCAAACACCTGAACATCTATTCCATACACAGCTTCTGTACCAAACACCTGAACATCTATTCCATACACAGCTTCTGTACCAAACACCTGAATGTCTATTCCATACACAGCTTCTGTACCAAACACCTGAACATCTATTCCATACACAGCTTCTGTACCAAACACCTGAACATCTATTCCATACACAGCTTCTGTACCAAACACCTGAATGTCTATTCCATACACAGCTTCTGTACCAAACACCTGAACATCTATTCCATACACAGCTTCTGTACCAAACACCTGAACATCTATTCCATACACAGCTTCTGTACCAAACACCTGAATGTCTATTCCATACACAGCTTCTGTACCAAACACCTGAACATCTATTCCATACACAGCTTCTGTACCAAACACCTGAACATCTATTCCATACACAGCTTCTGTACCAAACACCTAATGTCTATTCCATACACAGCTTCTGTACCAAACACCTGAACATCTATTCCATACACAGCTTCTGTACCAAACACCTGAACATCTATTCCATACACAGCTCACCAAACCCAACTCTATTCCATACACAGCTCTGTACCAAACACCTGAACATCTATTCCATATACAGCTTCTGTACCAAACACCTGAATGTCTATTCCATACACAGCTTCTGTACCAAACACCTGAACATCTATTCCATACACAGCTTCTGTACCAAACACCTGAACATCTATTCCATACACAGCTTCTGTACCAAACACCTGAACATCTATTCCATACACAGCTTCTGTACCAAACACCTGAATGTCTATTCCATACACAGCTTCTGTACCAAACGCCTGAACATCTATTCCATACACAGCTTCTGTACCAAACACCTGTTCATTATTGGATGAATTATGTTCAAACTTTGCCACGTAATCCATCATGATTATCAGATATTCGCAAAACAGGAATTGTTTTTATTGTGGCCATTTATCACATAACTTAGTTTGTATTCCGTTTCATACAGCCATCACATATTTTCTTATATGTACACATGTGTAATAACACCTGGAAGGATTCTGATTGGTTGAGAGAGTAATCCTTTTAATTTAAAATCTTCATTCTAGGTGAATTGGTACATAATATCAACATTAAGACAAACGATTTAACATATGTCTCGAGGTAATTATAACACAATTTTGCATAGTGACGCAACAAAACATCATGACAATTTAGTGACGTCATGACAATTTAGTGACATCATGACAATTTAGTGACGTCATGACAATTTAGTGACGTCATGACAATTTAGTGACGTCATGACAATTTAGTGACGTCATGACAATTTAGTGACGTCATGACAATTTAGTGATGTCATGACAATTTAGTGACGTCATGACAATTTAGTGATGTCATGACAATTTAGTGACGTCATGACAATTTGCACCAAAAGATAGTAGCAACGTTATTTTATACAAAAATATTGTTAAAACCCTATAAATTACGGTAATGTGATAAATAGGATCTTACACTCGTGACTTCAAGCCATATTTTATGAAACTTGTTTTGGAATTTTGCTATTAGCGAGCATTTTCAAAACTCGTATATTTCTACCATAAGCAACAATAAGTGTTTGTTTATTATAGTGTCACCACTATTTAAAGGGCCAGCCATTTCCGACTTATGAGACACCTCTTTTTATGAAAGATCAGTACTTCCCAAATCCTATGCTTGTATGCCAGGCGCCAGGCTGGTAGGCAATCGGTAACTATTATTTAGCTAGCTGGCAGCTCACCAACCGGCCATATCAGAACAAATCCCTGGCGAGATTTGAACCTTTGACCTCCCGCTCCATAGGCAGAGGACGCCTTAACCCCTAGGCCACGGAGACAGTTTAATTTATACAAATTTATTTTAGTTCGATTGCGAAACAAGTTATTTCAACTTATATTAATCACTCTCGAGACCGCATTCCTGATGGAATCCATCGCCACGAGGGAGAGAGAAGAGGCAACATGGAATTTAAATGCCTTGCCTAAGGGCACAATCGTAACAGCTCCAGCGGGGCTCGAACTCCGGACCTTTCGCACCTGAAACGAACGCGCATCCACTGCGCTATCACGACTTCCACACGGAGACAGTAAAGAACAATAAAGACACTACTTTTGTTTGTTTCAGAATCTTGGTCACTGTTGTCAGTGTTCCCTGATTTACAACAAGGAGACTATACTGAGCATAGCTACACTGGTTCTCAAGTTTCCTGATCCTGAAGATGCCTTTGGAAAGAGGTACTGTATGGTTTATGTTATTCGCAGATGATTTACGTTGTTTTTATTCGCGGACAACATAAATTATCCTCAAATATTGAATAGTTTACAGGGCTGTAAGCTAGACCCCAGATTTTTGGGAGAAGTGAGAATGTGCGCGATTACGTCATATAATGGTATTATTTCATAAATTTCAACATAATATGGTTAAAATACAAAATATGACCTTTAAATACAATATTTGAATAGAAGGAGTTCTTTACAATGGCCAGTATTTACTGGACAATATGTTGTCTGAAAATTGTAAAAAGCAATTGTTTTTAGGGAGAATTGATGCCCCCAGGGGCGAAGTCAAGAGTCCCAAGGGTGATTACTTCGCCCATGTTGCCCTGTAGAATGAGCCTTGGTTTTCACTGAGATGTTCTAATTATTGTTTGTATAGAAGTCATGATATTTGTCTTATATTTCAATCTTTAAATAATAAATGATTCACACAATTTGTAAATTATTCGCATCTGTGGATATTTATTCAAAAAATCATTAATATCTTTGTAAATGGTGGCTTTCTACAGTTCGCTTCTAGAATACATTTGCATATAAATAATGGTTCTATCTTTCTATTTTAAAGCGGCACTACATCGGTGAAACACAAATTTATACAGAATGTAATTTCTTATTATATCGTATAATTTTTACCCAAATATTTGCCTCAAAAACTGAGTATTTCAACTAATAAACAAGCGTCGTATACGCGATTTGTTGACATAACAAAATAATGTAAACAGGGTCGACAACTCGACATGCATGCCTTATTCAACCTGTGTATCCCAAATAACGATATTTATGGTACAGATTTACCGTTATATCTCACATTAATGCCTATGCATTTGTAGACTGATCTTAGTTAAATTTATTATCTCTAAGCGACAGTATCAAACATTTGGATGGATGACACTGGTATATGAAATCCTATTTTCACTTTTGAAAGTTTGTAGACCACAAACACACTGTTTATTGATTCAATATTTGTGTTCGAATGTATTTGGAAGAATTTTTAGTAGTAATGCATTTATACATGAACAATGCATTTTTTTGGCTTTTTGTGATGTAATGTCGCTTTAAGAAAGAATTGCATATATGAAACATATTAAATATTTTATTTACCACATAAATATAGTAATTATTAAATTGTCACAAAATAAAAACATTACACAGTATGTATGGTTCGATATCTAGCTAAAACTACTACAGAAATAAGAACTTCCCGTTTATACAAATTTATTTTAACTCGATTGCGAAAAAGTTCTTACAACTTATATTAATCACTCTCGAGACCTCATTCCTGATGGAATCCATCACCACGAGGGAGAGAGAAGAACGTGGAATTTAAATGCCTTGCCTAAGGGCACAATTGTCTTAAGCAGTCAGCCAAGGGAATCACAGAATGTGGCTGCTTAGCACAGGTGGCTGCTTAATAGAGGTCAAATGTATAATAAAGTAACATATTGGGAATCTGAAAGCTAGCTGCTTTATACAGGTTGGTTGCTTAATAGAGGTGACCAATAACACATGTTTGACTGTATATGTAAAATAAGAATAAACTAATTATTTTCAGTTTACCAGTGTTCAGTGCCGAGTGGAGTCTGTTAGAATACCCATTCCAGCAGATGCATGCCGAGTTTGAGCCTGTATCCACTGAGGGAGCTTACGTGTCCAGCTACAGTGACAGTGGTCAGGTGCTGGCCGTCGCAGCCAATCAGAGATCTCCATTGAAGACGACCATGTTGTTTGTTTCTCCTCTCACGGATACGGTCCTCGTCGGAGGCATGAGAAACTGTGGTATCACTGACCCCACCAAAACCGGCAGGTAAATATATACGGTACTCGTAGGAGGCATGAGAAACTGTGGTATCACTGACCCCACCAAAACCGGCAGGTAAATATATACGGTACTCGTAGGAGGCATGAGAAACTGTGGTATCACTGACCCCACCAAAACCGGCAGGTAAATATATACGGTACTCGTAGGAGGCATGAGAAACTGTGGTATCACTGACCCCACCAAAACCGGCAGGTAAATATATACGGTACTCGTAGGAGGCATGAGAAACTGTGGTATCACTGACCCCACCAAA